>JADLZK010012391.1:0-86814 GCA_015847255.1 Hyparrhenia diplandra | reverse complement strand
ATAAAAGAAGGTGCATGCATCATGCAATGCCCTATTTATTTAACAAGTCCACGTACCCCTAAACAAATAAATAAATAAATAAATAAAAAAAGGACTCAAACATTTGTTTTTGACAACTAAAGGACTTAAACATTGGAGTCCATACGAAAGAATGATAGTACGAGATAATAATGAGCTCCTATACGGAGCCTCTATGGATGGGGCCTAATAACTAAGGGAGAAGCTTCAGTCTTGTTTGCATTGGGCGGTGAGTACGCCAGGATAATCTTGATGGCTTGGGATACAGGGTCTTCCAATTGGCTGAGGCTCTCCAGCCGAGACTTCAATTTTTGCTGGCACTCCTCTAGCTGCTTAAGTCTACTCTCCTGTAGCTTGATGTCCCTTTCACACAGCTCCCTGTACTTTTGGAGTTCAGCCATTTCTCTACCGAGCTGTTCTTCACGCGCCTGGGCAGCATGTAGCTTCTCTTCAAGGTCCCTAACCTCTCTTCTTGCGTTCCGCCACTGGTCGTAGACGGCTGCCGCTTTTGCTCGTGCGCCGTTATCCTCCTCCTCCGTGCGACACTTCACCTCGGCTGTGGCTTTGGACAAGTCTCCCACGCGACCGATGCCATCACGACCCATCATTGTCAACAACGAGCAACTTGTTAACAGATCAAGGAAATTAGTTTTTTTTTTTTTTTTTAAAAAAAAAAGCTAGAGGAAGCAAGTCGTCTTACCTCGATGCGCTGGGGCTTGCTTTCGTGCTTGGTTGATTTCCTTGGATGGCGGCAGGGACGAACTATGTGCTCTTGCCTTCGTGCTGTGAAGGGATCAGAACTAGTTTCCTTGGGACGGCGGCTGGGAGGATGATGAGAAAATATGACCATGGATTATGGAAGGGCTACCGCACCATATATGTATATAGGATTGTCGGACGTATACGGTTAAGATCTGGACTCTAGGATACGGAATATGGTGGCAAATCTTATAGCACCCGGATATTCGGATCTGGATCTTTACCAAGACGAGTCTGGAGTTGCTACGCGTCGTCCATACATCTTGTCGAGGGGCATGACGTTTGTCACATACGTACATACTAGCAAATATGCCCGTGCGTTGCACCGGGAAAAAATCCATCAAATATTCATGGAACCCAACTATGAAAATCCTACATATTTAAGGTTGTTTTGTTGATGGCTAATTTATTTATAAAACTTTAGCGCACATCAACGGTCATCGTGCAACGGCTAGGAGACGCAAACAGCCCACATGGCTCCTAGCACCTGCTCACCACAATCAAGCACCCATGACTGGGGATGACATGACGACGTGTTTACCTGGCATAAGCCCTACGACAAACTCTGTCAACGCCGAACCTTGCTGTGCAAGCCCCATCAGGGGTAGGGTTCCCCTTCTTCTCTACAAAACCTCCAACTTTTCCTTGTCTTGATGTCGCCTATGTGTGCCTTTGAACCGAGGTTTTCTTGCAGTTGCAGGGAAACACAATGCAGATCGCGGCCTTGCCATGATCGTGGCATGTTGTCGCGACATTACCAGCCGAGGCACATGCACGAAGATGCCAAAAAGGCGGACAACCTTGGCGGCAAACATGCAGGAAATTAAGGGCGCGACATGTATTCCTGGTGGTCAGAAAAAGGCACCACCGGGCGTTGGTGTCGTCCCCTTAGCGAAACAAAACATACGTATTCAAATTAAATTCTATTCCAACAATGAGTTGAATTTTGTGCAATAGGTAGATCAAGAGTCCATCAGTATATTCAAGATTTAAGATTACATCGTCGAAAAGAAAAAAAGATTTAAGTTTACCTGGTCTAATTTTCATTCGGTTGATTCATGTTATAATAATAATCTTTTCTAATTAAACTTAGTAATAATAGAAATATTTTATTTATTTAAATAAGGTCAACGTTAAAAGGACTTGTAATATTGTATTTACTATTTATCTTATTTTTACAATATATATAAAGGTATAGTTACAGCCGGGTGCGCTCGCTCGTATATGTACAAGATTCGGAGGGAGATACATGCACAATTGTGTATGGTTGGGATCACAACAGCCTGGGTACGCAGATCTGTCAAAGTCCGGTGAAAGTTTTTAAAAGAAAACTATTAATCGTTTTGGATAAAAACTCTATATACCAGTAAGAGAGATTTCTGTCTATGATTTTGGGTTTTGATCATGCGTATCCAGGTTGGTTTTGTATGTGTTTCAATTTGGTCTGGACTCCTCTGATTCCAACTTACCATGGATGAAATTGTATACACGGGAAGGTGTCGACCAGTGATGGGTGTCCGTCTCTATCACGGGGAGGCGTCAGGGAGGGGTTTTGAATAGAACACTAGTACCTAAAACGTTTTCCGTGGCGGTCGTTTTTGGTTTTGCGTGGCGGGCACAGCTGCCCGTCACCAACCAAAGGTCACGGTTAATCGCGTGATTAACCGTGGCGGGCTACGATGCCCGCCACGCTTAACTGATTTTGGCGTGGCGGGCGATTAGATGCCCGCCACGGCCAAGAAAAATAAAAAAATAAAAAACCCTAGACAGGCCCGCCGAGCCCATCACGGGCCCGCCCGAGCCCATCTAGGGGTTGCGGTGTCCCGCCGCCGCCGGGGCACCCCAATCGAGCCCGCGCCGTGGAGGCCGTGGAGCCCGCGCGCCGTGGAGGCCGTGGATCGCCGACGGAAGCCGCGATCCGCGCGTGGAGGCGGGCGCCGTCGCCGTGGAGGAGGCCGCCGTCGGCTGGGAGCCGCTCCGGCCGTCGATCCAGCGCCGCCGTGGCCTTCGGGCCGGATCCGCCGCCGGCCGCCCGCACCTCATGGATCCGCCCGGAGGGCCGATCCGCCGCCCCACCTCATGGATCCGCCGCCGAGGGCGATCCGCGCCCGCACCTAGGACGCCGACCGGAGGGACGGAGCGCCGCCGACCGGATCCGCCGTCCGCCGCCCTAGGCGCCGCCGCGTGCGTAGAGGCCGGGCCGCCGCCGAGTCGAAGACGGGGCTGGGCGCCGTCGTCGTCGTCGGAGTGAGGGAAGAGGGAGGGGCGCCGTCGCGTGAGTAGAGGGAGTGGGAACGGGAGAGGAGCGGCGTGCCCAGGGGAATGGATGAGGTGAGGAAACCCTAAGATGCGATATATATATGAATCCGGTTATTGGGCCTCGTTCGGGCTGGTTGGGCCTCAAGATTTTTTCGATGGCGGGCCTTATATTATGCCCGCCACGGGAAATTGATTTTGCGTGGCAGGCATCTTAACACGCCCGCCACATTATTTTCCGTGACGGGCGTGTTAAGGTGCCCGCCACGCAACATTAATTTCCCGTGACGGGCAAAAACACGCCCGCCACGCAAAAGAAAAACAGGATGTGGCGGAGTATTTTCCGTGACGGGCAAAAAAAGTGCCCGCCACGGAAAAGATTGTGTCGGTGGCTCGCAAAATCAAATCGTACTAGTGGAAGTTGTCTCGGTGCGTCTAAACGTTGCCTCGGTCGCGTTTAATGCAACATTACCAATGCGCGGGATCAAAGCTAGTTGTTGGGATCCTTTGGCAAGTTGCTCAAAGGAGGTGACACATGGCGTCCATTGGTGCATCGGACGTTGCTCGTTCGTCCGTGCGCGCGCAGGAAGCTGAGTTAAAGGGGCAAGGGTTCTTTGAGTGTGGCCTCCTCTATATACGCATGATGGCCGACGTGTGCTCACACTTTTGGCTATTTTCATTGACATAGCAACCTTGTGAGCTAAGCCAGTTCTCTATCACTCATCCTCCTTGTTTGTTGCATCTTTTGGTGAGATTGAAGAGCATCTAAAGCCCGAGTGATTTCATCTAGAGGCACTTGTTGATTGAGTTTCACTATAGATTTCTCTTGTTACTCTTGAAGCTTGCCAACTCCTAGGTAGAAGCAAAGGCGTTGAGCTGAGCTCGAGTTGGTGACTTGTTTGAGGCCACACTGGTGGATTGTGAGGGGTTCTTGAGCCTTCCCCACGGGAGATCGCAATTGGCTACTCTAGTGGATTGCTCGCAGGAGATCCTCATCTTGTGCTGGTTGTCATTGAAAGACAATTAGTTCATGAATCTCCAAGTGGGTCAATCATCACATCAAGGAGTAGATTGCCGGCAAGCAATTGAACCTCGGTAAAAAAAAATCATTGTGTCATCTCTCTTGCTGAGGATTTCTTATTGCCATTGATATGGTAATTGATTGGTTCATTCCTTTACCCTTCATCGACGGTATAAAGATCAATGTCCCTCTGTTGTATTTATATTGCATAGGTATATATATCTCGTGTAGCTCTCTAATTGCTTAGCTTGATCATCTAGGAGTAGAGTAAAGTAGTAATATAGCCTCTTGTCCCTTGTGTGAACATGTCATGATCCGAATTGGGCCAGCCCGAGTGGCTAATTGGGCCAAACGCGACGGCCGCCGGCCCGGGAGGGGCCAGGGCGCGTGCGCGGGGGAGGCCGGCCCCGCCACCGCCGCTTTCCCTCTCCCCGCATGACTCCGAGTTTGTTTCGCCTTCAAGTTAGGATTATCTTAGGCAATGTTTGGTGTGCAAAGGGGCTATCTCATCTATAAGGGAGACCCTTATTAGGAAATAATAAAATAGGAATTGCTTGTAAAAGGTATTCCAAATCGTATAAGGAAACCTTATAGAGATTGCTTAGATTACAAGTGAAAGGTCTTAGATGGGTAGAGGGGGGGTGAATAGCCTATAAAAATTTTCTACAAGCTCAACTAAACAAACCGATTAGTATAAAACACGGCGAAAAGCGGTTTGCACTAGCTCTAGTGGTCTTGCAAGCCTTCTAGTGACAAGACTAAATAATTCTATGATCTCTAGTCCACACAAAGTCTATGTCACTACTCTAGCTAATGAGCAATCCTAATAAGATCCTTATGCTAGCAAGAACAACCTACACAAACAAGTGCTAGCTCTCTACACAAGGTAAACTAGGAAAGTAATGCAAGTGAGAGAAACTTGTTATACCGACTTGAAGAGGCTATGAACCAATCACCGGGATGTAGATGAACAATCAACCACTTTCGATGGTGATGATCCACACACGAAGACAATGAACAAGTCGATTTGTTCACCCCGAGTTCACTTGTACACCGACAAGCTAGTCTCCTACAGTGCCGACCAACACAAGGATGGTGTTTGAGCTAGGGCGGTGCCCTTGCTAGCCTCAACACACCACTCAACAAGTGTGGTACCCAAAGCACGAGCAATGTATTCCTTGCACTTTGTCTTCCCGACTAGGAGTGCGTAATCCTCTCACAAATCAACCGGAGGTGGCCAAGAACAATCACCTTCTCTTGCCAACGCCTCCACCAATCCACCAAGCCGGCTAGGAGCGGTGCCTCCAAGAGAAACGGAAATCCACCGTCTCACAACGATCCCCAAGTGCCTCTAGATGCAAGAACTCGATGCAATGCACTTGGATCAACTCTTCTCTCAAGAATGAAGCTCAAATCAAGAATGAGAGAGGAGGGAGGCTTGCTTGCTTGCTCAAGAGTGCTAGGAATGATTCAAATGTCCAAGAGTAAGAGCAAGAGGCAGCCAAGGGGGTATATATAGGCCACACCACGAAAATGTGGTGGAAAGGGTGGAAACCACGCTTTTCCCGACCGGACGGACGACCGATCGGACTCACCGGTGAGTCCGTCCGGTGGGTCCGGTCACAACCGACAAGCCGAACCGACCCGGCTGACCCCTCGCCTCCGTGCGTCCGGTCACGCATCCGATCGATGCGTCCGGTCAGCACCGGATGCTTCCGGTCGGTGCGTCCGGTCACCCGTCGACGCCCGAGCCTGGAAACATGCTCTCTGCCAGACGCACCCACCGGAGCGTCCGGTCAAATTGCGTGCGTCCGGTCGCGCTTCCGGTCGGTCGCGTCCGGCCACGCCAGAAGCTGCGAAAAACCGTCGTTTCGTCGTCGTTCCTTCGCCTTTGCTCCAAGCCGACTTCCGTCACTTGTTTCTTGTTGCCGACACGTCGAAGAACACCTCGACACCAAGTGTTAGCATTTTTGAAACCATTTTCGACAAGTGCGGAGTTAGCTCTTTAGGTTAGAATGCATGCATATGAGACTTGAACCTAAAGGCACGTGAGGATCGATATGTATGAAAGTTTTCGCCTCTTTATAGTACGGCTTATTGATCCTATAATCACCCACGCTCTCTATAGTGTCTTGGGTGTGAAATCAAAAGCCCTATGGTTATACCTTTGCCTTGGGACCTTTGATCTCCAAACCTCCACCGAGTTGCATGCTTGATCATCTTTTGGATCACCTTGATCCATCCTTCATGATCACAAGCACCGACTCCGCCCGACCAATCTCCAATCATGTCAAACACTTAGCATTGAGAGATTAGTCCTTAGGTGTCACTAATTAGCCAAAACCAAACAAGAGATCTTCAATCTCCCCCTTTTTGGTAATTGGTGACAACCCGCACAAAGGTTTTATGATTAAAGTTTTTGAACATACAACGGTTGTCCAAGCATTTTGCTTACAATCATAGGATTGGACAATCATCATAGTTCGGTTTTGGTAGCATGAGCTCCCCTACATATATGCCACGAGTTTGGAACGAAGCATTGCATACATGTATGAATATTGAAATTGAGGGTGAGCTATGTTACCAAAATGATGCTTAGGGTGAAAGAAATGGACCTTTGAAGCGTGATACCAATCGGAGTTGCGCCATTTTCACCATACAAGCATCAAGGTAACTAGATTTTCATCAAAACTCAAAGTACCACGTGAGATCACATTATAAGCAAGGTACTTGAATTAAGAGCGGAAAATAGAAAATCTAGCTAGCTCCTATGCATGCTAGTTATCAACCACTTGTAAAGCATCTTACTCAACTAGCATACACCACACAAGCATGTATATAGAATTTAAATACATGTGCAATGAGCAAGTCATATGTTAGTGCACAATCAAATGCAACAAATTGTTTATGAGCTTGCTCCCCTACTTGTGTGAACCACTTGTTAACTCATGAACCACATGAGAGGTTTTCAAAAACATGTGAAATTTTTAATTTTCTAAAACCTTTCATGCACTAATCTCTCCCCTTTGTCGACAATTTCCACAAAAGGTATGACCATGTTGTGTTATGGAAGAGAGAATAGTGCTCAAATTTGGTCAAATTTGGATCACTTGTCAAACATATATTTCGGTTTGAACCAAAGACAAGCTTCTTCACACCTCATGACAAGGGTTATCTTGCCTATGTTGAAGCATATGTGTGAAAAGATAGCCAAATTCAACACTTGAGATTGCAAGCCCATAAACATGTCATATGTCATCACTAGATCAAACAAGCATAAAGAGCAATAGTGATGGCACACATACATTGAAATCCTTTTTGTTTTCCATGAATGCTTCCTAAGGCACAAGTTATATGTCTATATGTTCTAAACATGTCCTTAGATATCATGAATGCCATGTCAAACAATGATACCTTTGCTTTGCTTGATGGAGGGGCATGTCATGATAGTGGGGTGCATTCAACTCATGTTGGAGAAGTCAAGGATATTCAACTCATTTCTTAGCTTGCAAAACCTCTTCTCATCTAGTGGCTTTATAAAGATGTCAGCCAATTGATCTTCGGTGCCAATAGGTTGGATAGCAATATCACCCTTTTGTTGATGATCTCTAATAAAGTGATGCCTTATGTCAATGTGCTTGGTTCTTGTATGTTGGACCGGGTTTTGAGTCATCTTGCAAGCACTTTCATTGTCACAATACAAAGGCACATGATAGAAATCAAATCCATAATCCTTCAAAGTTGATCTCATCCATAGCAATTGTGCACAACAACTACCGGCACTAATGTATTCGGCCTCGGTTGAGAGTGTCACACCGGTTTGCTTCTTTGATGACCATGATACTAGAGATCTTCCAAGGAATTGACAAGTGCCACTTGTGCTTCTTCTATCAACCTTGCATCCCCCATAGTCGGAGTCCGAATATCCAATAAGCTCAAAGTTTGACCCCTTGGGATACCATAGCCCAACATTTTGTGTGTGCTTCAAGTACCTCAATATTCTTTTTGATGCGGTGAGATGACTCTCTCTAGGTGAGGATTAAAATCTTGCACACTTGCCCACACTAAACATCACATCGGGCCTAGAAGCGGTCACATAGAGTAAGCTTCCAATCAATGACCTATAGTACCTTTGATCAACCATATTGCCACTTTCATCATTGTCCAATGATCCATTTGTACCCATTGGTGTATTGATGCCCTTGGCATCTTGCAATCCAAACCTCTTAACCATGTCTCTAATGTATTTCCCTTGACTAATGAAGGTGTCATTCTTCATTTGCTTGATTTGAAGACCAAGGAAATATGTGAGCTCTCCAAGCATAGACATTTCAAACTATTTTGCCATCATCTTAGCAAACTCTTCACAATACTCTTGATTTGTTGATCCAAAGATAATATCATCAACATATATTTGCATGACAAACAAATCCTTTCCAATCTTCTTGGTGAAGAGAGTAGTGTCAACTTTGCCCATCTTGAAGCCTTTCTTGAGTAGGAAGTCTCTCAACCTCTCATACCATGCTCTAGGTGCTTGCTTCAACCCATACAATGCCTTGTTCAACTTGTATACATGGTTGGGATGATGGTAATCTTCAAAACCGGGTGGTTGCTCAACATACACTAGCTCATTGATGAAGCCATTGAGAAAAGCACTCTTGACATCCATTTGATAGAGCTTGATGTTGTGTGCACATGCATAGGCCAATAGAATTCTAATTGCCTCTAATCTTGCAACCGGAGCATAAGTCTCACCAAAGTCAAGACCCTCTACTTGAGTGTAGCCTTGTGCAACTAGTCTTGCTTTGTTTTTCACAACAATGCCATCTTCATCTTGCTTGTTCTTGAACACTCATTTGGTTCCAATGACATTGTAGTCTTTTGGTCTCTCTACCAATTCCCAAACCTTGTTTCTATCAAAGTTATTGAGCCCCTCTTGCATTGCAATGACCCATTCTTCATCCTTCAAGGCATCATCAACCTTTTCGGGCTCTTCTTGTGAGACAAATGCAAAGTGTTCACAAAATGCCGCTAGCCTTCCTCTTGTTTGCACTCCACTTGCAATATCGCCAACAATTTGATCAATTGGGTGATCTCTAGCAACATTTGAGCTTTGGAGTATTGGTACTTAATTGCTTGAGCTTGGTTGATCATTTGTTGTTGCTTGAGATGATGTACTAGCTTGTTGTTGATCTTGAACATGAGCACCACTAGTTTGAGTGATTTGCACTTCATCTTTGTCATCATCAACTTGAGTTGGCCTAATATCACCAATATCCATGCCTCTCATGGCATTTACCAATTGAGTTCCACTAACATCATTGAGGTTCTCATCTTCATCTTGGGACCCATTGGTTTCATAAAATTCAACATCATGGACTTCTTCCAATACACCACTTGAGTTGTTCCACACTCTATAAAATTTGCTTGTGGTGGAATAACGAAGTAGGAACCCCTCATCACACCTCTTGTCAAACTTGCCAAGTCTTGCACCCTTCTTTAATATGTAGCATTTGCACCCAAATACTCTAAAGTATGCAATGGTTGGCTTTCTTCCATTCAATAGCTCATAAGGTGTCTTGTTCATCATGGGATGGCAATACAATCTATTGATGTAGTGGCATGCGGTGTTGATTGCTTCGGCCCAAAATGATTGACTCACATTATACTCACTAAGCATTGATCTTGCCATCTCAATGAGAGTTCTATTCTTCCTTTCAACTAGGCCATTTGATTGTGGTGTGTACTTGGCCGAAAGTTGATGCATGATTCCATAGTCATCACATAGCTCATCAACTCTTGTGTGTAATCTCTATGGGACAAGCAAGAAAATAAAAATATCTCCTTACCTTCAGCTCCCGTGCCGCCGCCGCCCCTGCCGGCGCTCCGCAGCGCGCCGCTTCTTTGCCGCCGCCACGCCCTCCCGGCCGGCACGGCCACCCGCGCCGCCACCACCATCATCATCCTCTTCCCCTCTCCCAACCTCCAATCGTGTCAATTCCGGCCCAATCTAGCCGGAATCGACAAGCCCAGTATCCGGAGACCGGGCGATTCCCACCACCCATGGCTTCCGAGATAAAGGAGTTCAATGCGGCGCTAAAAGGCGCTCCTCGGCGACAAGCTGCGCCGGATCGCCGGGCAGCTTCGATGACATCGAGACTCGCCCGCGCCCGGATGGACGCGTCTTCATCACGTCGAGGACCCCGCACGTCACGACAACTACGCCGGAGGACAGCCCGGCCCGGTTGCCGCCCCGGCGGCACGGGCGGCCGCCTCTACCCGCCGCCCCCCGCCGCGGCGGATTCCGTCGGCGGCTCCGACCACGCTATCCTCCGGTGTAGGAAGATGATGACGCCGCCGGTGACGCCCCGACCGTCATCAACATCATCCACAACGACACCGCAGCACCGGCTGCCCCTCCTCTCCACCGACACCCGGAACCGTGCGGGGCGCCCGGCGAGACGGTGCCAACCACGGCGCCCCTGCCCCCTACCCCAGCGCCACCCCGCGGCGTCCCCGATCGCGCCACCCGCGGCGCCCGGGCCCATGGTGCCACCCGCGGCATCACATCCCCTCGCTACGTCACGCGCGTGCAAGTCCGAGAGTGCGACGGCACCGGCGACCGGACCTGCGGCCGCAAGTCGGAACTCTTCTTCCGGCTGAACTCGAGAGATCGCCCGGCCGACCACGTGAGTTACGCCGCTTTCCACCTCGTTGGTATTGCTGCGCCTCGGTTCATGGATCTGTCCAAGACGAATTCTCCGATCAAGTGGGACGAGTTCACTCACCGCCTACGCCATCGCTCGGACCGCCCACCTACATCGACACCCGGGGGCGTGCAGCGCCGCCTTCCCAGGAGGCAAGGCGAACGACTACATCAACACCTTCGAGAACTATGCACTACGCATGGCACTTTCGAGGGACAGCGCCACCGTGTCGACTCTTCGTGGAAGGCTTACGGAGAGGCGCCCGCAACACGCCGAATGGTTCGAGCCTCGTTCGTTGGAGGAGGCCATCGACCTTGCCCGCCGCTACAACGACGACGAGCCAGACGACGTCAACAACGATGCTGACACCGACGCCGCGACGGCCGACCACCGCGAACACCCGGTGGCCTCGACGACGACATAGCGGCTGCCCTGTGGACCGCATGCCGGGGCGGAACGCCTTGTTGTTGCCATGGAAGACATCGAGGGGACGATGGCGACATGATCATTGAGCCGCAATTGGGCACAACTACCAACAAGGAGCTCGGGATCATCTCCAGCGCCATCGAGCTAGGATCAACTGCGCGCGAATGGAGTCTCCGCTACGGCATTGTGAGGTACTTTCACCGCTACTACATCCCCGCTGCTTCAGAGCTTCTCCAAGATTTCCTGCTGGGGGCGAACATTCCACTGCACGGCGTAGCAGTGGGCTTCCACCTCCCCAATCGCCCTCGGGAAGATCGGGCGTTCCGGCAAGCGTCCTTCTTCTCCAGGCGCGCCCCGACGAGCGGATAGAGGGTGCCACCGCCCTCCTCTTCGACAACAACGGCGGCGTCTTCTTCCGCGTCGATAAAATCACGGTTGGCGCTCCGTGGACAAAGGAGAGGCACACAGGACCCCCGTCGGACGCCCGGCCGATCTCCTCTACGGCTGCCTCCTCGACTTCACCTCATCGCCGCCTCGCCGCGCCCGACACGTCTCTGCGCAGGCAACTCAATGCAAAGGTGACGATCGGCGACTTACACCTACACGTCTCCACCCCGACTCGCGGATGCTCGGCCGCCGGGCACCCTCGGCGCCTCTCGTCATGCGTCGTGCATGCGCGGGCGTTCCTTCCTTCGTGCAGCCCCCCGCTTTTTAAGTTCGGCGTCTACCGGCGGTTTCCACCTCGACTTCTCCTTCTCCGACAAGGACTCCGGCATCGCAACGAGGACAACGACAAGTGTGGCCCTCTCATCCTCTACCGGGCCTGGAATTCTCACTTCCCAGACGACGTGCCTTTCGCCACCACTGGTGGGTTGGGCGGCACGTGGGCGCGCCCGCCTCGTCGAACGGTGGGGAAATGTCATGATCCGAGTGGGCCAGCCCAAGAGTGGCTAATTTGGCCAAACGCGACGGCCGCCGCCCGGGGAGGGCGAGGGCGGCGCCACAGGGGGGAGGCCGCCCCCGCCGCTGCCGCTTTCCCTCTCCCGTCACGACTCGAGTTTGCTTCGCCTTCAAATTAGGATTATCTTAGGCAATTTTTAGTGTGCAAAGGGGGCTATCTCATCTATAAGGGAGACCCTTATTAGGAAATAATAAAATAGAAATTGCTTGTAAAAGGTATTCCAAATCGTATAAGGAAACCTTATAGAGATTGCTTAGATTACAAGTCCCACTAGTCGGGCTATATAAGCAAGATGCATGTAATCTCTAGGGGACAAACAAGAAAATAAAAATATCTCCTTACCTTCGGCTCTGTGCCGCCGCCGCCCACGCCCTCGCCTCCTGGGCCCCCTTCTTGCCGCCGCGCCCTCCCGGCCGGCACGGCCACCGCCGCCGCCCACGCCGCCACCACCACCATCATCCTCCTCTTCCCCTCTCCCAACCTCCAATCTACGTGTCAATTCCGGCCCAATCTAGCCGGAATCGACGTAACATAGAGATCATAGCATTAGTAGAATTGTGGTTTAGGTGGCTTGCAACCTTGTAGAGTAACGTAACATTCACTTCGCCATTTAATTTACTAACAAAGTTGCCTTTTTCTGTAGAGATTTTTATATTCACCCACTTTAGCCAATTAGTACCTTCTAAAATTGACACCGCCGGCGCCGGCTCCCAATCTATCGTCCAAATTGCCTCGTACGTAAGTATATAGTTTTCTTTTGGTTTAAGATATGTGAAACTGTCATGTGCCAGCTCAGGAGGCCCAACAAAGGCCCCCTAGGGCTTGCGCACGCGCCAAACCAAGCTTTGGCCGGCCGCCGCCTTCCGTCCTTATCTCGTCATTAGCCGTCATTAAGTAATAGATATTTAGGGAATAAAGATAGGAATAAAATAAGAGATTTCTTTAGATGCAAGTCTCCCCGACTATAAATACAAAGGACCTTGTAATCGGTTGGAATCAATCAAGAAAAAAAATTAAAGGGGTAACACCCAACAGCTCTTGGCTCTCCAACTCTCTCTATCTCTCCCTAACCCTAGCGCACGTGCGCCGCCACCATCAGCGCCACCGCCGCCTGCCCCCGACGCACACGCGCCCGCCCGCCGCCGACGCCCGTCCCCATCGCCGCCGGTGCTGTTGTTCGTCATCACCATCGGCTTCTACTTCGCCGTTCACCGCCGACCTCGTCATCCCGCCATTGATCGTCGTCATCACCGCCGCCACGCCGCTCCAAGCCGATCGCCACCGCCCCAACGCCGCCCGTATCGCCGCCTCTCCTACCTCTCGCTGCCGCCCCAACGCCGCGCCGCCATCGCCAACACCTCGGAGCCGTCGGCGACGTGTCACAGCCCAGCCCAATCTAACCGGTTTGTGACGAAAACATATATATTATTACTGTTATACATGTAACTATAACTTGGTATGGTTTAACTAGCTCTAGTGTTATACATGGCCCTCGTATGCCCGGTCGTGCCTCTGCCCTGGTCAAGAGCGACATTGATTAGGAAAATTGGTTTTATGACAGCTCTAGTTTAGAGATCTAGGTTAAGTATGTATGTTGTAGATTAAATTGAAATGACCTAAACAGTTACACTTTATCAAAATGTTTAAATATTTTATAGATTTCAAACTAAAGAAATAGTTATCTAAATAATTTAAATGTAATTCCAGCTGCTCCCATATCACAATTGAAGGACGTTCACAATGTTAGGCTACTAGTACGTACTCCCTCCATCTCAAAATAGATGTCACTATGGGATGCGTGCTTGGTCAAACTTTTTCAACTTTGACTAGGTTTGTAGAAAATACGTGCAACATTTAAATCTCCAAATAAATTTGTTAAAAAACTAGACTTAACGATCTTTCCGATGATACTATTTACTTAGCATAAATATTTATATATTTTAATATATAATTGTCGGTATTTTGAAAATGTTGACTTCTCGAAAGCGAGAATGACATCTATTTTGAGATTGAGGGAGTAGTACCTTGGTAATTATGGGAGGACGTATTCACGGACCTTTAATCCCCAAAGAATCCCTCCAAGGAGGCACCATCCACGTCACCTCAATTTTTTTGATTGCTTCGTGTTTTTTTTACGAATAGATTCTTCCATTATTTCAAAATCGAATCATGGTTCGCACAAGCCCTCGAGAAATAGTAACTCTGTTTGTTTTTTTTTTCTTACCCCGTAATATCCGTCCTCCTACACCCGAAGAAGACAAAATTTCGATTCCGTGGCGTTTTTCCGTTCACCCACCCGCCTCTCGCTTTTGCAAAAAAAACCCCTACCTCCCCACCAAATAAATACTGCGGCCTCCCAGAAAAAAAAAAAAAAAAAAAAAATCCCGTCATGGCCTCCCTCTCCTCCCGCGAAACCCGACGCTCCCGCGACGCGCCGCTCCGCCCGCCACGGCCCAGCGGCGGCAGCGGCGTCCTCCCTCCCCGCGCGCCGCCCTTCTCCTCCCCCTCTCCCTCCCCCCGGCGTGCTCTACTGTCCCTCTCCCTCGTGCTACAGGAAACCCTAGGCATCTTCTTCTTCGGCGGCGTGGCGTCACGGCGGCGGCGATGCCGGCCTAGGGTTCCGTGCGGCAGCGACATGGCGCCCCGGGGATGAGCAGCGGCGTCGCGTCTCGCCCCCACGGCGGTCGTCCCCGGCTGCTGCGCTGTGCGTCCCCTCCTCTCCTGTGCTCCATGAAACCCTTGGTGTCTCTCTCTTCCATGGACAACAGGCTGGAGCAGTGCAGCTGATCTGGTATATCTTTTACTAATTTTCTTTCCGTGTTAGTTAACTGGCCTCTTTGTGATCTGCGAAAAAAATGGATTCACTTTGATTCTATTTCGTCTTCAGAGAAGAGATAAAAATAGGTTAACCCTTTACTACTACATTTGGGCTGATTCTATTTCTCCACGTAGGAGAAGCCGAAGCGTAGAACCTCCAGCAAACATAACCTTTTATTGCTTTTATTTATTTATATGGAATTTTAAAAAAACTTTTCTCTGGAACCTATGTGTTTTGTCCCATTGGATTGTGTTTGCTGCTCAACTATGTTTCCCTTCTCTTACAGTCGTAGTTAGAAATGGTTTTCCCTTGGTAGTGGAAATAGCATAATTATTGCCTCTTCCTTACCTTTTTTTTTTGTGCAGTTTTGTTATTGTACAGTATCTAATTTCTTTCTTCTCCACTTAGCTTTTTTGGCTGCTGAATACTCTCCTAGAGAACTCAAGGAAAACATCAGAGAAGGATTTATCAATCCAAAGATATGTTCCTATTCCTATACCTTTGTCGCCTAACGGTGCTTTAATTGGATGGGTTCCAAACTGTGACACACTTCATGTGGTTTAATTCGATGGGTTCCAAACTGTGACAAACTTTACTTTGATGGGTTCCAAACTATGGCAAAACTTCATGCTCTAATCCGTGAATATAGAGATGCCCAGAAGGTTTGTCTCATGTAATCTCTTGTTTCATAGCTATATGTATTTTGCTTTCTCCGCATTTATTTTTTTGTTTCAATTTCGAGATTTTCTTGAATCAGGAACTCAAACTTATGTTGGCTTTTGCACGGTCGCTTACCCCTTATTGCAAAGGTGGGAGTGTTTCAGCATGCTTTACAAAAAACTGAGGGAAATGACCTTGTCAAGGTATTGTGCTATATCTTCTCTCAATGAGTACGCCCTTCATGTATGACATTGTAGCATCATTCTATATAGATAAACTGTGGCAAGTTCTGTGGTTAAAGAGTCGAACTTTAGAAGTATGGCTTGAGCGCCACAGAAGCTACACTACAAGCCTGGCTGTTATGAGCATGGTACAAGCCTATCCATGTCTCTCAACTTTCTTGGAAATACATTAATGCAGCACCATGTTTCCCTTCCTCCTGGTTCTGTTGGGATTATAAGCTACATTGCCCCTGCTGATCAGTAAAATTTGCAGGTTAGTATAAATTATGCCTTTTCTGCTGCATTTGTCTTTATTTTTCCTTAAATTTGCTTAAACCCTTTTTTGCTTCTGCCCACTAATCGACTTTAATTAAAAGGTGGTTGTGTCCACCTACTGACCAGCGGCGCTTTATGTTTAGATTTAGCCTCACTGATTATAGAATGTGAACACATTATTTTTCCTTCAGATGACTTACATCTCAAATTTGTTCATTGCTATTTCCTTTGGTTATGCTTTGTAGAATTCAATTGCCTGTGCCCCTAACAAATGTATTTATGTGTGTGCACATGTGCAATTCCATAGTTGCATTTGTTTTTTTTTTTCGCACTGGTTTCATGGGGATATATATTCTGTTACTGTGACAATGTGAATAATCTCATTGGTTTCAGGTGCCATAGATGCCGCCTGAGAAGCCTGCCTGTCTGCCCGTATGCCGGTATGTAGATACTGTAACAAATCTCAAAGGTCAATCAGATAAGGATCATGGCATCAAGTTTGTAGATCAGTGTCGACGAGCTTGTGGAGGCTACTACTTATTGTAAGAGCAGCAGGTACCTTCTGAACCTATGTACTCGATCTAGATCTCTTATATAGCATAGAAAAAAAAAAAACCACACAAACACTTTGCTAAAAATAAACAATATTATGAGCAGCGCTGCTTATGGTTCATCCTTCTCTGTAGCTAACAGATAACCGCTTATGTAAAGGCTTCTGTTGTGCTGCTCTTTCTATATAATGATTAGGTGCATGTGTCTTATATGTAGTTTACTTTCAGGTATGTTTGCAGATAAACTAAGTTGTACCTTTTCCATTATTAGACCAAAACACTTCTCATATATTTTTGGGTTTATACAGACATTTGGATATGTTTGCTACCTATATACACTCATATACCTTACGCTTGTATAATGTCACCTCCTATCTTAGTTCTAACCTAAATGCATGTTCTGCTCTATTTCTTCATTTCTTCCTTCCCTAACTTGCTTGGTCTCCATATGGTATTTATTTTGATTATGTCTCTGATCCTTTGAATTCGTTTTCTTTGTTTGCATATTTATTTTTATTACAAATAAGGTTGTTGTTCTGGGACAAAAACACACGTCTGAATGCATTGTGATATTGTTCTAATATTCTCAGTATAGTAGTAGTTGGTAGCTGGGAACTTTCTATTCAGTAAGGACTTCCAGACTGCTATGGTTGTCATCAGCAGTCGAACATGATGCTCTCCTTTGTTTCAGCCCAATCTTGCCTCTCTTTTTTTCAATATTATTGCAGTGCATATTGTACTGAATGTTCATGGTTTACCAGGTTCACTGACAAAATTAAGATTATTGCAACACATATTGTACTGAATGTTTTCTCTTTGCCAGGTTTATCGAGAAAATTAGAGCTATTCTTAGGGCCTATAGTAAAAGAGCACGCCATGTATATGTATGGACAGTTTCTTCACACAACTACTACATATCATGAGCAGGTATTTGTTCTTTTCTTTTCCCACCTACCTTACTCAACGATTTCCAGCATGTATTTATTGGTTCACAGGTATAGACACTATAATTCAACATAGCTAAAAGGTACGCTACGTACATTTCGTTGTCATGTATAGACACTATGATTTCCCATCGCGCAGACTTGCTGCATATCTACACTCTGTTAGCATGTGGTTAGTACTTTCTAATGTTCTCATATATACTAAGATAATGGGGAAGCCCTGCCTGCACAAAGTTTTCCCAGATTATTGTTAAAAACTATCATATGTGAAAAAAGAGACCAATTATCGTAGCTTACTACAAAATTGATAGGTAAAACATTAAGTTACAGTTTGGCGTTCCCCTTTTCCATAAAAAATAATTTCCATTTTAGTGTATTGAAATTGAATCTGTGTTTCAAAGAAAGCACCTTTGCATGTGAACACTAACTCCATGTAATTAAAAAGAAATTACTGAGGTACCTAATCAAGAGTTTGTGCCAAAAAATGGTTCACTGCCATTGATATCTTGAGAACAATACTTATAACTTGTTTTCATCCATTTCAATAGCTTACTGCAATTAACTGGCGATATGAGATATACATATGAATAGTGTCTGTGCAGTAGGCAAAAATCTATGAAGCAAATGGTCCGCTGACGCCATCACAGGATAATTGGTCTTCGTCAGACTCATACCAGAGGCAATTTATTTTGTATTAATTCCTATGTACAGTTATTGGGTATTGTACCACTGGTTATGTTCCTTTGTTTCAAAATACGTATGTGTCCATAATATCCTAATTATATATATCAGCAGTGTGTGTGATCGTACCTGTACAGACCTAAAATTTAGAGTGCAAGATATTTTTTTTTTTCCATGCATGCGGAGTACTGTTCCTAACATATTGTCCTTCGTATATATTGGATTAATCGCATCGGTCTATCAATCTTATATGTGTACAGACCTGAACATACCCTCTTCGTGTTTGATTTCTCCACTGTGAACTGAGATGTTGCAGAGCTTTTGTGTTCTATCATTGCCTGCAATTCTAAAATTATTTTTCCTCGATACAATCTGATATGGCACAGGAATGTGTAGACCTTGCTTGCCTTCCTGGTTATTTAGTGGATAAGTTCAGATTTTTTTTTGCCTGTATAATACAGTACAGGTGTCACCATAATGTATCCTTTTCCTTCAGATCAGTCCAGGGAGGTGGAGAAGACCAACTCAGATTTAGTGCCTCTTCAATTTCTAACAGGTCGTCAACATGCAGCACAACAGCCTACCATCCATATCAGTCAAGGAATCTTTAGAGACAAGTCTGCTTCGAATTGTTTATCATGTCCAGTATGTAAAATACTATGCATGAACGACTTACCTTCTTGATTTATGCCTTCTGTAACATACTTCTATAAACCTTATGCATATAATTTATAAAACTTCTATAAATCTTATGTGCATAAAATTAAATATCCTCACTCCTACTCTTTAATTCATTGCATTGTTTACCAAAGTACTAGAATTTAATTTCTACCCGTGCATGCTCTAAATGTATACACAATCCTTGTTTATTCCATCATCATACACTAATATATGTAACATCTAATGTTCTCAACCTCCGGTTTCTTCCGTGTTGGCGCGCAAAGGCACGCCAGTTAACTAGTGGTATGCATACTTTTCGACGCCCTGTGCTGACTCTACCCTCACGCATCATTCTACCGTGGCAGACCGTTAACTGGATGCATGGTAGTTATGCGAGGACGTATGGTATGCATAGTACTGTAATTAATGAACATATAAACCATGTGTGGTTTCTAGGTTGGGAAGAGTGCCCTTAATTACGTCAAGACAAAGACCTTGATTAGGAAATTGGTTTTATGACAGCTCTAGGTTAAGCCAACGTCAAGAGAAAAGCGACCATGATTAGGAAAATTGGTTTTATGACAGCTCTAGTTTAGAGACCTAGGTTAAGTTATACACCACGTTGTAGATTAAATTGAAATGACCTAAATAGTTAAACTTTATCAAAATGTTTAAATGTTTTGTATGGATAATAAATAAATAGTTATCTAAATAATTTAGACGTAAATTCCAGCTCCCAAATCACAATTGAAGGACGTTCTCGTCACAATGTTAGGCTACGTACGTAGTACGTTGGCTAGTTATGAGAGGACGTATGGTACTATGCATACTTGTCGACGCCCTGTGCTGACTCTACAGTCTTCTTTTTTTTCTTTTTTTTTAAAGATCCGGGAACGAATTGTCCGGCTTTGGTATTAATAAGTAGAAGAGAATTAACCCAGTTTATGAGGGAAACCGGGCCAAAAAAACAAACCTCACGCCCGATACAAATGAGAGAGAACGACAACCCAAGAAAAAAAAAGTCCTGGAGTACCCAAGGCCAAGAAGGTCATCGTTGCCCAGCACAAGCTAAAGGCAAACGCAGCTTCAACTTCCGGCCATGGCCTCACTCACAAATCCTAGCCACGCCGGAAACCACAACGACGCGATTCGGGAAGGTGGCGGCTTTGAGCGCCGCCGCTTCGTCCCACGCGGACCGGGTTCTCACCCGTGGAAGAACTAGGGACGTGAAGCCCCAACGAGGAGAACGGCGCCCGCAGGCGTCGCCGTCGCCCGCTTTCGCCCCAAGATTCCCCATCTCAGACGTTGGCCGAGATTCCGGACCCATGCTTGACGCCACCGTCGTCGTTGCCAGTGGTCTTGCAGGGAACCTCGGCAAAGGGGCATCGACGCCGTCGGCCGCAACCAGCGACAGAGCTGTGTCGACCACCTCCATTGGCAAGGCGACAAGCGAAGAACCAACAATCGCTCCACCGCACGCGGCGTCCACCTGCCGCGCGCCAACGCCGATGCCTTCATCTTGACCGCGGGCACCACGAGCAACGTCGTGCAGCCCATGGCGCCGCCGCGCCTAAGGCCATCGGGGAGGGGACATAAGAGAGGAGCCGACCCTCAACGCCCGCACTAGCCCAAGCCACCACAAAGAACGCCACGGCCGCCGCCGCATCGCCGGCATCACCGCGTCCACCGCCGTTCGAAGGCGAGACCCGCCCACCCGGACACCGAGATCTGGGCATCCGGTCCATGGACCTCACCATCCACAGGAAGGAACTTGCACGGCGAAGATGGTCTCTCTCGCCGGCGTTGGGTGCCGCCCCAAGCCCAAGGAGGCCCAGATCGCCGCCGCACGGCGCGGATCCGCACCCCCCCGCCACGCGCCCGCCATGCCGGCCACCGAGCGCCGCCCCTGACTCGAGGCCACCGGATCCTGCCGCCGGCCCGGATCCGCCCGCCCGAGATCAGCGTGGAGGCGGATCGGGCGCGTCGTCGTCGAGGGAATGGACGACGGGAGGGAGCGAAGAAGACCGCCGCCGCCGTCATCCCCAAGCGCCCGGCCTAGGCTCCTGGCCAAGACCACCGCAGCCCCGGCCGGCGACCTCGCCCGTACCCCACATAGCACGGCGCGGCGGTGCCACGCCGGCTCGCCGCTCCCATGCGCTGCACCGCCACAAGAGAGCCCCCGCCACCATCCATCCGACCGGCCACGGCATTTGCCGGCAGCTAGCTCCGCAGCGGCGCGGGGCGGGAAAGGGGAGGGGGGGCCGGGCGCGGCGGTTAGGGTTCCGCCCGGCCGCCCGTGTGGAGGGCGACGCGAGCGGCCGCTTGGTCTCGTACATTTCCCTGACTCTACAGTCACACATCATTTAGTCAACCGTGACAGACCGTTAACTGGATGCATGTACGTGCATGAACAAATAATGCGCGCGACTCGTGAGAGTCGTGACATGTACAAACTGACTATACGTACACCTTTCAATGCTTGCCAGGACATATACGTGATATATGAACCTCTTCGCCTATATAAAGACCTGCAGAATGCACATCCAAACACAGACTCTCTGAACTAGCACGGTCTATATAAGGACAGAATCAGTGTGTGGTAAGCAAGCTCGGCAACGTAACCATGGCGCCCACGGCCGCCGCCGTGGTCCACCTCGTGCTAGTGATGCCCTTGCTCTCCCTGATCCTGCCCTTCTCCTCCCTCGCTCTGACCCAGGACTTCTGCGTCGCCAACCTGGGCCTCCCGGACACGCCGTCCGGCTACCCGTGCAAGCCCAAGTCTATAGTCGACGCCGACGACTTCTACTCCGACGCCCTGGCCAAGCCCGGCCCGATCATCGCCCCCTTCAACACCGGCCTAGCCTCGGCCACCGTGAAACAGTTCCCCGGCCTGAACGGCCTCGGCCTCGCCGCCACGCGTGTCGATATCCAGCCTGGCGGCGTCGTGCCCTTCCACACCCACCCTGAAGCCTCGGAGCTCCTCTTCGTCGTCGAGGGAAGCCTTTCCGCCGGCTTCGTCAGCGCGGACAGCAATAAGGCCTACGTCAAGACCCTAAACAAGGGCGACCTCTTCCTGTTCCCGCAGGGGTTGCTGCACTTCCAGTACAACATCGGCAATTCGACCGCCATCGCCGTCGCCGCCTACAGCAACCCCAACCCCGGCCTGCAGCTCACGAACTATGGGCTCTTCGGCAACACCCTGCCGGTGGACGTGGTGGCGAAGCTCACCTTCATCGTTCGCGCGGAGGTCGAGAGGCTCAAACGCTTCTTCGGCATTGTTTCAGTACCCGGGAGCTAAAGCTCAACGGGATTAACATGCTTGCAGTTGTACGCTTATGGTGTGTGAGAATAATTTGCATCTACTGGCGTGTAAGAGTAATTAAGTACACCACTCTCTCTTTGAGCTATCAGGATACAATCTGTTGGTCCGGATATTAGTAACACATCTACAGTAGTACATAACAATCGTGGTATTACCGTACGTATGTTTGCTTATTTTCTCAAGTCACAATATACAAACAATAGCCCACCTCTTATAATTACCATCCTACTAATCACATCACATGCGCGCCTTCGGCTGGCTGAGGAATGGGTAGTCCGTGTAACCGACGACGGGATCCGGGGTGTAGAACGTCTTGCGCACGTACTTGTTCAGCGGGACGTCGCGCCGAAACCGCTCCACCAGGTCCGGGTTCGCGATGAACAGCCGCCCGAAGGACACCAGGTCGGCGTCCCCGGACTCGACGGCCTCCACGCCGAGCTCCCGCGTGTACCCACCGCTGCACATGAACGTGCCATGGTAGGCACCCCGCAGGGCACGCATCAACCGGCTCTCCTCCTCGGCGCTCCCGTGCGGGCCAGACTCCGTCTGCCCGTACGCCGCGTACCGTGGCTGCGTCACGTGGAGGTAGGCCAGCCGCCCGGCCTCCTTCTGGAGAGCGTTGAGACGGTCCACCACGGCCAGGCCGAGCTGGAGGGGGTTGAGTCGTAGGCGTCGAGATGGTCGATGGCCGGTGACACTCGGACCGCGACGCGGTCTGCCCCGATCGCAGAGACCACGGCTCGGGTCACCTCCAGCAGGAACCGGCAACGGTTGGAGAGTGAGCCACCATACTCGTCAGTCCGGTCGTTGATACCGTCCTTGAGGAACTGATCGATAAGGTAGCCATGGGCGCCGTGGATCTCAATGCCATCGAAACCTGCCAGCACATTTCATTTCCAGATGAGCATGTAGCGAACAAGGATTTTCTGATCGTCTATGAGACTGACTATGGTTTAGGCTGGGATCCAATGTGTAATCACTGAGAATTGATGCATGTTCGTCCAGGTACCTGCTTTGATGGCATTTATGGCACCTTGACGATACTGCTCAACAATTTCTGGTATCTCAGATGTGGCTAGGCGCCTCGGAGTTGGATACTTGCCATAGGATCCATCAGGCATCAGTATCCTCCATCTTGATGATATCGGCTTATCAGTAGAGGATATTGGAGGAGCACCACCCGGTTGATACACTGATTAGTGAGCAAAAAAAATTAGTGGTCTTGACCCTTGAGTCAATATCAGTTGGTTTGGCTGATCCAAAATTTGCTGCCACCAACACTCAGATAAAGAAAATTAAAATGATTTGTTGGTACACTAATCAGTGAATAAATAGTAGTCAGCCCCTGATATTCTCTACGTTGATATCAGTAAGTTCAAACAAAAATGCAATACTATTCACAACTAGAGTAAAGAAACTAATGACAGTCATCAGTAGCCCTGTTAGATGAATCAAGCACATGCACAATATCAGGTGACTTTGGACAAGCAGCATACAATCGAAAGTGATCGACAAGGCTTACTAAAATAACATGTAACTGTAATCTGAAGAGGTGCAGATTGTAGTGCATTGACTGAAAATCAATGAAAGGCAGCAGCTGTTCCTTGCTCTCCAGAGAAGAAGCAATTACAGTGAAAAACTAGGGAACCAGGTAACTGTCCAATTCCAACCCAGAACCCCACTGATCCAGAATAGATCATCCTTAAAATGCCAACAAACAACCACTGCATCAAAAGACAACCTATTCCAAATGAATATAATTTCACAGTAAGGTCTTGTTTGGTCAATCCCTCCGAGGGGAAAAAAGGAACCGAAGGATATTAAGGAGGACTTTGACTTTTTAGGGATTTATTAATCCCCTTCATCCCCTCTAGTCCCTACCAAAATGAACAAGCCCTAGGCAGGTATAATCTGACTACAAGAAATATTCAGCGATGCAATGTAACTTATGAGGAATTGCAGAATCATGAAATATATATTTGTTTTGTAGAAGAAATTTACAGACTCTTAGCATACCTTGGTGAGAAGCTCGGCCTACATGCCATAGTTGGCAGATAAAAATAGCTCCCTTGGCATGAACAGCATCAACCACCGTTCTCCATGCATCAGTCTGCTCTTGATTGTATATCCCAGGGACACGAGGGAACCTGATAGAACAATTTGTTGCCACTTAATGTTCCACACTGAATATATGTACAGACGTAATAACAGCATGCTAAAAGTTCATCCACAATGAGCATAAAAAAAAATCTCTAGAGAGCTATGGGCTCTATAACACAATCACACTTTTACGCATCAACAGTAATGCAAATGGAAACAAATTAGAGCTGTGGACATTACGGTTTACGGCAAGACATGCAATTTGAACTAATTTTGTTTCGATTTGTGTTACCATCAAAGGAACCAAACTGCATGTTAGTGTTATAGAATGTGTAGAGGAAAGGATCATACTGACCCTCTTCTGCTTTTTATGTTGCAATGTATTAAAAGATTCAGTAGCTGAGGGACATCTCAAGTCATTTCAGTATTTTGTCTAGAACGTTTGTCAGCTCTAGCTTGATTCAGAGATATGTAAAATGACAAATGTAATACAACATGCTAAAAGTTCATCCAAAATGAGTATAAAAAGAATCTCTGCAGAGCTCTAAGCTCTATAACACAGTCACACTTCAGTGTTGTAAGGGAAAGGATCATACTGATCCCCTTCCGCTTTTTCTGTTGCAATGCGTTCCTATTAGATTCAATAGCTGAGGGATACCTCAAGTCATTTCAGTATTTTGTCTAGAACGTTTGTCAGCTCAAAATGATTTGCGAATCCAGAGCATGCACTCAGTAGCCAAGGGTCTAAAGGTACATGAGAAGAACTTTATTTGAAGCAGCTAAGTACGATTGCTCCAGATCTTCATGTTCAGTAGGCATGATCCATGAAAACTTGTGTATTAACACTCCCAACTCCACTCGTTATGGCCACATGTCAGGACAAGGCTGCTTCCGGTTTCTCTAATTTTTTCTAGTTTTATTTACTGCAACATTTAAACAGCATATCAACAGATCCAATCTGTTCAGGTCACTGAATTAGCAATGACTATATAGCATACTAATCGAAGCACACCATTACCAAACCCACATGATGAATAGCAATACAAGTATACTATAATAATATTACGATTCCCACCGATAATTGGCACGCCATTGCTAATTGACCCCAACCACCGGTCGCAGGCAAGAGGACCACGCCTCCACCAGATCTAGCCGCATCTCTCGCCCAAGGCTTTGCACATGCCTCACATGAAAGCGACATCAAAAGGGGAGAAACAGAGTATGGTGGCGCGCATGCAGTAATCTAAGACCCCGAGCACGGGTCACCGGAGACGTGGATCGACGACGGCGGGAAGGAAGCAGTAGCAAACCAAACGAGAGATCGGAGATGATTGATTACCCAGGGCCGGAGGGCGAGATGATGGTACCCTCGGAGATGAGCAGGCCGCCTTCCGTGGACCGCTGCGCGTAGTACTCGGCGAGCGCGGGGCCCGGGACCGCGTCGGGCGCCCTGCACCTGGTCATCGGCGCCAGCACCACCCTGCGCGCGTTCACACGCATGAGTGAGTGAGTACCCACGCGCCGGGGAAGAGTCAAAGGGGCGGGCGGGGGCGAGGGAGGAGGACTCACCGGTGGGCGAGGCGGAAGCGGGGCATCTGGTACGGCGAGAAGAGGGACGGGCGCTGGTCCTCCGCCGCCGGCGGCGTGGAGCGATCCGTGGAGGCGGCCATGGGTTGGAGTTGGAAGAGAGGGAACGGGGAGGGGAGAAGGGGGAAAGCTGATCGAAAGCAGAGGGTGGCGAGAAGCCAACTATAGGAGGGAACAGAGGAGGGGGCGAGTGCGGTTCGAAAGCGAATCGCCCACCGTGCTCGTTTGTGACGACGGACGGCGACTGGACAGAGTGGGAACAGTAGTCAGTGCATCTGCCATGGCTGCCTGCTGCAGTTAAGTTGACCTCCGCTCCGGGTCGCCGTCTAGCTCAGCGCGTGGGAAGGCTCGTGTTTTTTTTTTTTTCATTTTTGAAACTTATTATTTTGAGCATGTGTGTCGCGTGGTGATGGACGGAGCCACGGAGGGAACCACGGTGGAAGGACCAAGACGGTGACGACGGTTTTTTTTTTTTGACAAGAAGACGGTGACGACGGTTGGTACCGGAAACCAAACAAACTGCTAGTATGATATCGGCTGCGCTAATGCTCGTCCTCGTTTTCGCTCACACACCCAAACACAGAAAGAAAAAAGAAGAAATAACACGGCACAACAACCCCCGTGTGTGGAGGGTGGATCAAACGTTCGAACCCGCCCGCCCTCACCCCTACCTCGCCGGAGATGCGCCACCATTGTCGCCGATCCGAAAAAGAAGAAATAACACGGCACAACACACCCCCAACGTGTGGAGGGTGGATCAAACGCTCGAACCCGGCCCGGCCCTCACCCCTCCCTCCTACCTTGTCGGAGATGCGCCACCATTGTCGCTCGATCCGGATGCATGAAGATGGGAACACGTGGAAGGAGCGGTAGGAAGGAGGGAGGCGCGCTCTCCTTCCCCGGAAGCCTCCGCCGCCGTCCCGGGGAAAGGAGGGAGGAAGGGAGAAAACGGGAAGGGCGGCTTGTTGAGCATGGCGCGGAGACCATGCAGGGAGGGAGGCGTGAGGGTGTGTGCGGCAGCTGCGAAGAACATGAGAGAGCAGAGGAAGAGGGTAAGGTGGAGTGCGAGGTCACATATGCAGGGGTTAGGGTTGGGTGGCGGTGTGGTAAAATGTCGGTTGGCTAGGTTAGATGCATCCGAGTTGTCGATGTTGGTAAATAACAATTACCGTTTAGATATCTATACACAAATACAAGCACAATGACAATAAAAGTGTGTTGACACTTACGTATTGGCCAGCTAATATACAGACTCCTTAAGCGTAGAAGAAACCACCTTGTTCTTAAAGACATAGTACTTGCAACTGAGTCTTACGCTAATCAGACTAGAAAGTCATTTTGTGAGAACGATCAAATCATTCTTGGATTATATGAATAATAAGTGACTAGGAGCCATGACTTGAGTTTATATTATGTTGAAATGGTTCCAACCCACACGTTTAAGATGGTTATTAAGCTCAAATTGATGGGACCCAATGTGAGACAGGCAACATCCCTAGTTTCTTAATTACGCATTATCATTAATTTTAATTATCTCTTAAATACATAATTATATGCTCCTATCCTATCATGTTAGGCTTCTTTTAATCTTTGCTGTCGTGAGGAGGTCTTTCTATTCAGCTTGTATGCCTTTATTATCTTCAGTTGGAGCTTTTATATGGGCTAAGTGCCACTGCCTCTAATTTCTTCTTCAGTATTCTCATTGCCCGCCGTGGTTTGGATTGGGCTTTTATAATGTTCTTTTTTCAAATAGTGTGATTATTCTAACACACAAAAATATTTTACAACCTAAATTTTAATCCTACATTAGGATAAGCATTCTTAGAATTAAACTACAGATGCAAATAGAGTGATCGGAAAACTTAGCTTTTTCACGAGATATCAAATGTCGATGCTCCTTAGATGTCCAGATTGGAGCACCTAAACACTTTTTAGTGAGTCCATTTATTTTTTGTTAAGCATAACAATTTTAGTGATTCGCGGGAACCATTTTCCATGTTTAGTAAAGAAAATCATATTCAATTGGAAATTGTCATAAACAGAAAGGAAAAATCAATATAGATTTACAAGAAAAACATTCTAGGTTCGTGAAATTGTGCTACGCTCTATTGGAAATGGTCTCCTTCTTTTTGTGAAAGAATGTTCAATTTTAATAAAATATATAAAAAGTTTCATATGTGGTTTTTTGCAATGTACAATGTATGGAACTAACAATGTTTTACTAGCCATTGATAGAGACCATGGAAAGGATAGATGTGAAATCAAGAAGAAAACAGAACAAAAAAAAAAAGAAAAAAAAAAAAAACAAAAAGAAGTTAAACATGTCAAAAAAAATGTATATAAAAGAAACGTGTCAAAAGATATACGGCCCAGGAGGAGTTCGAACAATCTCAGACTGCGCTGGGCCGTCCCCCGCATTTCCGCTGTGTTGAATTGATCCGGCCAACTGCCAAGAACCGACTTGTACGGGCTAGATTCCGAGTCAGTTACGATTTAACGTGTTGACCACCACATCGTATTGTGTTCGAGATCACCAGAGCCATCGAGGGCATCGGAAACAGACCACGATCGCGTCCCTGCCCTAGCTAGCGCCGCCGTTTCCCTCGCGAGAATTCGCGATAGATCGCCACCACCAGCCCTGCGGCCGCCCGTGGTAATCTCCGCCATGGCCCCGAGCTGCACGCAGTCCCTCCACGCCTCGTCCCGCCTGTCACGAGCGTCATCAGGCGCCAGCACGCCGCCACCGCCACCCGCACTCGCCAAGAAGGATACACACGACATGCTGTTCAAGTGCGAGCTGCTGTCTTTCTCCGACAACGATCTCGGCCAGTCGCCGTCGTCGTCGCCGCTACTGTCCCTCCAGCTGCAAGCGCAACAGCTGTGCAGGAGGACGACCCGTGCGCCCGGTTCCAGGACCAGGAGACGCCGCCGTCGTTCGCCTTGGACGACGAGCTCGAGGCGCCGATCTCCGACGAGGACAACGAGCGGCTCGCGCCACTGTTCTCCGACGAGGAAATGCAGGCACTACTGTTCTGCGACGAGGAAATCGAGGTGCTCTATGACGCGCCCACACCGCAGCAGCCATCGATGCGGTTCTCGAGGCCACGGTCGGACGACCACCAGGCCGGCAAGAAAAGGGCGTCGTCGTCCCCGCCGTGGCCATCTTGCATAGCGGATGACGACGAGTGGGAGGAGGCCGGCCGGCCGCCGCCGTTGGCGTTTCACATTCCTCCTACGCCCAAGAAGGCAAGTACGCAGACAAAGCGCAGAGCCAGAAGCGAATATGGGCCGCCACCGCTCCCTCCACGTCCGATCAACAAGGCAAGAACGCAAACGAAGAGCAGAAGAAGCCGCGAAGAAGCTGCCGTCGCCCGTGCGGTCCGGGCCCGGCTCGAGCACCGTCTCAAGACGTTCGTGACCCGCATCCTGACGCGCCAGTTCCGGCCGCCGGAGCTCTCGCGCGGCCGGACGGTCCTGAGGTGCCAGTGCCCAGAGCTCGCGCTGGCAAGCAAGGAGCGCGAGCCTCACGGCGGCTTGGGCTGCTGCGCGCTGCACCAGGACGCGCTGCCGGAGGACAGAGCATGGATGTTCTCGACTCAGGGCCACGCTCCGCCGCTCGTCGGCGGCCCCGGTCGGGTCCTGGTGCCCGCATCGTCTAAAGGCAGCAGCAAGGCCATGGTTCTGCAGTACGTGAGGTGGCGACGCAGCGTGTCGTTGCCGACCCGCTTCTATGTGCAGCACGCCGTGGAGAAGCAAGGGGCTCGCTCGGCAGCAACCTGACCCGGACGACGACTGGACGATGCCTGAATACTGGTGCGCCGCCGAGCTAGTGGCTCCTGGTTATATATTTTTGTTTGCATTGTAGGAAGACTCTTGGATTATTGTTGCTGCTTATAGCGTTCCTATCAGTTTGGGGCCTTGTTTCTTCAGTAATGTTGGGATTGGTGTGCTGGGGTTCTGGGTGAGGGTCGTCGAGATTATACTCACCGGTTAATGTAGGCCGGCAGTCTTAGAACGAAGCTTCACAACTGCAGATCAGATCAACGTAACCCCGCCGGCGAGACCGCAGGCCGGTTCGTGGGCGGACAAAGGCGTGGAATGAGGGGTGGCAAGCGTGTCGTGCCAGAGCTAGTTAAGGATTGATGACGGAGTCCATCTACACCTCGTCAAGTTCAGAGGTGCTGGAACGCCTGTTTCTATGGCAAATCGCATATAGCTGTTGGATCAGATCCAACAGGCCGGTGTTTGAATTGTATAGCCACAGGGAATCATGTATTTATGTTGTTGTAAGCTCAGGGGCATATGATGTGTATGCAACTGATTGATCTAGTAATTCTGTAAGTGAAAATTTTGCTTTGGGCCAACGATGATTGGTTAGTTTAGAAATTAGAAGTGATCACTTGTACTACTATTTCTACATTGAGAACGTATCCTGTACACATCAGACTTATATACAACCGTGCACACTAGCCATCTGAGTCTTCAATTTCCCATCCGGTGGCCAGCAAAGTGAAGGTGGCTATCAAAATAGCTAGTTACTATATCCATGTAGGAGTGGATGTACTATCAAAATAGGTGGCTATCAAAATAGCTAGTTACTATATCCATGTAGGAGTGGATGTACTATCAAAATAGTTAGTTATTACTATATCCTTGGAGTGGATGTATGCCTATGTTTCTTCTTTTTAGCCTGTTTGAGCCACTAAGGGTCTGTTTGGTTCAAGAGACGAAGGATTAGAGCCTAAATATTATTCCTAAAGTTGTTTGGTGCAAGGGTCTAATTTGCTACACAAATACTATATGTGGAATAAATGGGTTGGAAATTTGGACCTCAAGAGAGACTAATGGACTAATGACTAAATGCTACTAAAAAATTAGACCAATAGTGCTCTATTTGATAATTTAGAGACTAAATGTGACTAAAGTTTAGCCTCTAATCCCTGGTCCTAGAAACCAAATAGGGCCTAAACTGATGTTTTCTATATAGTGATATGTCATTGTTGACTGTGCATGGGTCAACCAACCCACCCAAATACATTCGTCTTGGGCCTCTTGGCCCAGTCCAAAGTGCAAACCATGAAACTATATGTTGTAGACATGTCCATCAGCCAATCCAATCAAATCTTCGATGGTTTCAATCAACCCTAATAAATTGAGGGCCAATACGGCTTTGGGACTTGGGAAGCACCGTCCGTCATCGCTAGGCATCACCTTGAGGAGGCGCCGCGTGCTGTGTCAGTCACAGCCAGGCGTCGGTGGACGACAGCCTCTCCAACAACTCTTCACCATCCCTCTAAACTTATTTATATAGATATATATGAATAAATATGAATATGAATGAAAGGCATATTGTAGATCAATAATAATTGATAAATTTTATCATTTCTAAATAGAAAGCTGAGTATCTATAAGTATTTTTTATTAGTTAATATATTAAATAATGACTAATGCTTATGTCCTTCGGGATTCTATTTCTAGTCCATGAAGTATTAAAAGCGTTGATGGCATATAATACTAGGGGTATCTCACCAGCGTTCTTTATTAAGAGAACGCAATGATTGTAATGAAAATTTACCATGATATCATCCTTTGACGATAAGGACATGAGATTAAGTGGCAAGTTATTTGAACTTAAGGTATCTGAGTAATTGGAAAGATTCATAACGATGACAGGGTGTATCCTCAAGAAAGGACATCTAACTATTTATTATATTGAATCCTTGGTAGCATAGCTAATTAGATCTTGGTGGTTCTCCATGGTCTATGTTGAGAATAATTTCCAAGGGTTACCTGTATGAATAGTCAGCATACTATAGATGTCAGATATTATTATTGCTTAAAATTTTTTTTTTTATTGAGTGTAATAATTTATGAATCACCTCTCAATTTTTCTTCTGTTGTTTTGCTATAGTATCAGCTGTAGCATCTTTTTGGTAAATTCAAACCGTCTTTTAGCCTGTGAGTCGCTGCAAAACATATGAAACTTGTAGATGTTAGAATTGTTGTTTCCATTCTGCAGGTTTGTTGAATGACAAATTTTGACATCTTCGAAAGTCCTTTCAGACACGGTTTTACCTTGCAACCTGCATGTATTACTGTTCGGTAAAAAGGACTGAATAACAAAATGAACAAATTTCTTTGAGTTGTTAACAGACTGAAATTTAAGTAGTGTTAAGGATATCTCAATTCACTATAATGTGAGTGCCTGTGAGTTTTCCGTAGAAAATTGCATTGTTGGGTCATCCAAAGTGTAAGGACAGTACGTTATGATTGGAAATTGTTGGAGGGAAAATGGTGCCTTTTTTGGAATGGCAAAGTCTGAACCTTTAAAATCTATATGCTATCTATCCATATATAAATTGAAGTATGCAATTTGTACGGTTCGTATTAAGGACAATTTTAGTAGGGATTATATTTATTTTTTGGTAATGATAGTACTTGAAGGAGACGACGGTGTCTTGGTCATTGTAACAGGTGTACACTTAATGTTGGAAAAGAAAAAAGAGTCATGCAGCTATAAAAAGTAAGGGCATTCCTGGATTGGGCGGTAACCGTGTTAATGACCATCTAAAACATTTAGAGGCCATGGGTTATGAATGATTACCTTGGTTGTGCGTTACAATTTACACGAAGCAGGAACATAAATGATCTATAATGTACGATAATGAATTAATATATGCATATGTTATAGTGTCAATTTTGAGCTAGATACGTGCAGACATATATTATAGTATTTTTTTAAAAAAAATGCATTGTACTGGCAAGGAAAAAAATGTGTTTGGTACATACCTGTGATCCAGGGAATCTGAGCCCATTCAAGTTCTTTGGACCATGGCAAAAGCTCAAGAAAGGAGTGTTCCAGAGTTATGATTGGGTCTGATAAAATTTGCACCTGTGTCAATGGATCTGCTACATAGATGACAAAATTTGGGGCCAGATACGATACGTCATGTGGTTCTATATAGATGAACAGATGCTGGATGATGGTTTGTCTGATTTCTCCCAGATTTATTTTGCTAGGATCATGATCTGCACCGAGCCTAGCGATAATTCCACACGGAATATTATTTCGAGGATCTACACAGAATATTTTAAGCGTTATGGATTATACAATCTTAAAGTGCAGTAAGGTAAAGTAGGTTGTTCAATAAAATACCATGTCGGGGTGGTGGCAGTGACATCCTGCGACGCATAATTTTGAACACGGCAGCCAACAAACTAATCGGCTGCAGATAAAACCAAGGTCATCAGGTTTACGAAATAATATGAACATAAAAAAAGGAACAAATACCATCATCAATATACACGGATGCATAAGATGAACATGAGCAACTAATTAGCATGGCATTTTAACATGACATTTGGAAACCTTGGGAAACAGAAGGATGTGTTACCTTTCACTGTTATGGCGATTACAAAAAGATATCAAATGCCTCTGATGGGCCTCATATAGAGCCCACAATGCATCTTCAGCTGTAATGGAGCATCAAAACAATAATTAACCATGAATAACACCTGGGTTGCAAGAAGGAGTCACTGAAGCAGGGGAGACGTACCGATGTGGGCGGCGATAATGAAAAACGGCGCGCCAATGACTTCATTGTCGATGTAAAGACGGGAACGGACAAAGGGAGCCGAGAAGAGGGGAAGAGGCGAGGCCACGAAGCGCGAACGGCAGCTCAGTAAACGCCGGTCGGGATGGTCATTCATGATGGGACGGGAAGAGGGGGAGCTCAGCAGGCGGTGCCGACGGATTCCGCTCCGCCGCCGCCGCCGCGGTCGATAGGGATACGACCACGGAAAGGTCTCACCACGAAGACGCAAACTGAAAAGGCCCAGCCCATGATAAGAGAATCTCGTCCAGTTGCAGACCTCGAAACAAAAGGCCCACGATAGGAGGAAGTCCACGTAACAGCCCATGACAGCACAATCTCCAAACGCAAGGCCCAAGACAGCAGGAAGTCGACTAAAAACACACGGACATGCACTTTGTACGTTTCTAATCAGTTTCTACTCCCCTAAACCAATCAAATGCCTGAGAATTGCCTAAGAAGTGCTAGTGGGGTTCTCCTATATAGGAGTTTTAGATTTAGAAATTGAAAACAAGACTGTTATGATAGTTTATATAATTATATTATACGCGGTTGTTAGCACTGGTTACTCTGTCAGTGTCAAAACAGCGCGGAGAAATCAGCCGACGACCACAATAGCACTGCAAGTTTGGTGAAATACATACGTACGTACTCCTACCTTCCATGCATGTGCTTACATTAATCTTGTCCTTTCTTAAATTATTATATCATTATACATTATTGTAGTACTCACGACTATGAAATGTTTTGCACCGTCTGAGAACCGGCTGGCACATGCATCACCAGCCACATGGACCGATCGAGCACAATTTCTTTTTCAGGAAATTGTACCTGCTACTAAAGGGCCAGGGTGAGAGACCTGACTGGCCCAAGGAAGTTAACACCATTAACAAAATCATGGTTGAGAGTGAGACACTACTGATTCAACTTTTCTTGGTATAATTTTAGGGCGTATAATTTCAGTAGTGCTTTGTCAGGGAATACGCACTTCTTTTTTTCCCTAAAATTTCGAATTTACAACTTCATCGCACTATCTACCTTGCCATATATCTCTCGAGGTTTGTTGAGGCCATGATTATCCAAGAAAGGTGCCCTTAAATACTATATATTTAATATTTAATACAAACTGGAGAGATCGTTATGAATGACCACACCGACAGTGGGTAGAGGCTATTCAAGATTTATTTAGTTCAAAAGTTTAAATAGTACGAGCCGAGTCAATGCAGCTTAGTAAACTTCACTTTAACCATTATTAAGATCAACTAGCCAGTTTACTCATTCATTGTGGTACACCTAAGCTGCCAAAGTTCCCACAAAAAAATCAGCCGTTTCTATTTGTTCTACCTCTGCTCTTCCTTTTCCCTTCTCAATTTCATTCATACTTAGTTTTAAAAAAAAAAAAAAAAAAAAAACCATTCATACTTGCGGGTTCATAATAGATATATGGCACTACCACACTTTCTTTCTCATTCCTAAGAGCTCCATGTTTTGTTTCCATCGTAATCTCTCCACCTCCTATGGCCAGTGGCTATTGCCACTTTACCCAAGTGTTCAACCACATCGGGCTATCATTTTAAAAATCTCGAAGAGTCAAATCATCTTATATTTGACTAAATTTATATAATAAGATAATAATATTTATGATGCCAATTTAATATTATCAGATTTCATCAATTGTAATTCCATAGTATATCTATTTGATGTAAAAAATCTTTATAATTCTCTCTAAAAATTTTGATCCAAACTTGAAATGCTTTCGACTCTCCAAGTTTTTGAAAGGACTTATAATTTAGAATGGTGGAAGTAGCTTTCCTCTTTTCTTATATTCACGTGGGCATATTTTGAGAAATGTAGGATTTTTTTTAAAAAAAATTGAGAAATATAGGAGCTGATCAGGCACACAGGAGTTGTCGGTTGCTTCCCTTTTTGCTCCCCAATGGAAGGCTGCCTTCTAACCGAAAATAGTCGGCAGGGGCACTTTGGTCAGTCCACGCCAACGGCATTCGCACGGCCGACACACACTACACATGCGGCTTGAGAGCAGAGGAGCGAAAAAAAGCATAAAAGAAAGCAAGCTCGCAGCAGATCGAACAGGAGAAGAGACACTCCTGCTCTCCTGCTCCTGCTCGCCAGCTCACCACCCTTCTCCATCCATTCCCACACTCGAAGCCGAGCTCGCGCGCACGCACACACATACGCGCAGGCACGAGCTCCTGCTAGATCCCGAATTGTCCCCTGGCCACGCGCGTTGGGGGGCTCAGCCTCAGCGCAGAGGATCATCGGATGGCGAAGTTCGCGCGGCCGCTGCTGGCCGCCCTGCTGCTGCTGCCGGCGTTCCTGCTCTCCGCCGCCTCGGCCGCCGACAGCAAGGGTATTGGTCTTATTACCTTTTCCCGCTTGGTTGCTGTCGTCGCTTACTGCATTCCTTGTGTGTGTGTGTGTGTGTGTGTGTGTTCTTGCACGCTCTCCACTGATCCAATCTGTCTAGGACTAGTGCCCCGGATCTGGGTGTTCTGGATGCGTAGCTCGGTTTGGGATCTCGCGGGCGTGGTGGGTTGACTGGGGAGGCGCCGGGTTCTACGCCATTGGGGACCCAACAATTCTGTAACGGGGATCATTGTTGCGCTAGTGTTCGCTGAGCTATGGTTTCTTGTCCTAGCAGTAAGATAGAGCTGAGACATGGATAATTCAAAAGTAACTTCCCTGACCAAACGAGCACAAATTTTGGGGGAATTTTAGTGTAATTGTCAGTTCTAGTTCTGATGTGTGTTTGTATGCAAATTATTGAAATAGTCTGCTTCAGTTGCTACTAGTAAGGCTGAGGAACGGGGCTTCAGATTAGCTGCATATCTGGTTAGTCGTGGTAGGCCAAATTGTAAGGACTTCCAGAAAGGGACTGGTCAGTTCTCCAATTTATATCTCGGTCTTGAAGTAGCTAGGTTCGTTTTTATTTTTAGTGTGTTCTTGAGCCTTGGTAGCGACTTCGCCACTCATCTGTCAGCGACTAGTGTTTGGCAGATCTAAATGTGGAAATTTTGGTTTATTGCTTTGATGGCAATAGCATAATCTACATTATTGTTTACTTATGTTGCAGACAAGGAGCATTCAAATAAATTGTTTATTTGCCGTGAAATAGAAATAAAATATTTAATATTACGCTGAAGGTATAGGTATCAGCTGTACATATGACATATCTTAGTAATGTATGGCAATGAGATAGGATATTAGCCAAGGGGACGATCTAGCAACATTGCCAATATATTATCAATGTTGATTCTTGGAAAAACAGATCGTGTTGTGAGGCTTGAAGGAATCCCAGGTACCATTGTTTGGATTAAACGTCACTTTAATACCATTGTTTAATTTCATTTATTGTTATCTTATCATGCGATCCATGTGTTTTTATACAGTATTTAGCTATCCCAGAGTAAGCAACGCACAGGCATGATACTAGTAAAACGATGAAAAATGAAAGCTACCTGTCAAAAAAAGTTACTAAAGTCATCACCTGGTATCACTAAATGGTGAATTAGAGGTCAAGGTGGAAGGATGTAAAATCATTTATTGGCTCAAGGAGATTATATTGGAGGGTTGTTTTGTACTTTTCTCGAAGTTCTGTTTTCCTTCTAGAAATTTAACAGGGCATTAAATAAAAAAAAATTGAACAAGGCAAGCAGTCCTGTGACTCCTGCCAGTGCCATTCGAGAGGAGGACCTATTATGCTGTCAGATTGCCACAATGGACCCCTATCAGGTGTTGGTAGTTTCGGTAGTGAGGAGCGGCCAAGTGAGATGGAAAGAGACACCCGATGTGGCTCCTGACTTGAGGACAGACATGGAAGCGATGACTGGCAATAACGATAACAGAGAATGGGTTGGGGAAATCCGCTGGCTGCAGTAGTATCTTCAAGTGTCTCATGACGGAAGGGGCTCAGGGATTTGGGAGTTACTGAGGATTCATAGTGCCCTCATGATCATGTATAAATTACTAACCTATCCTCAGTTATGATATTTATGCTCCCTATCTACCCTTAGTACCCTTGTTAGTATTGACACTTCACATGCTATAAGGTAGGATACCTGGGGTTCCTTTTAAACACTGTAACAGTTATCTGAAAATAATGTATGGTTTTGCTGCTCTTCATTTAAGTTTTACACATAAGGCAGTTCTCCCATGTAGCTACCTTGCCCAAATAATTAAATAGCGCTATTAGTTAGCAAGTTTTTTTATGAGAAAATTAGCACTATTTTCATGACTAATTTTGTCCTATTATTGTAACTTAGATTTTTCTAAGGAATGAAGTTTCAGTGGGACAGTGGCCTACTTTGTTACTTTCTTTTTATCCATGGAATGTTCTCTGTATTGCTAGCAGCTATTTTTCAAGTAGAAAGTACTACAATCTGCTACACTGCTACATAAGGTCTATTAATTACGAGGATGCCAATCTTCCATAGATCTAATCTATATTTATTTTAGTACTCCTGTGTGACTAAGCTTAAATATTTACTGTATTTGTCAATTTCTACATTCTTGTGATTTCAGCATTTATCTAGGGCGCATTTGCGTCTTCATTTCCTCTTGAACCTTGAAACTTGTATTAATTTTTGTACAACATGGTGCTTGAATTATCTTCTTTTTTCAGACAACCCTGCCCGATCAGCTCGTTGCATTGATCAACAGCAACCGTACTGCCAGCAAGGCTCCTACTGTTTCTGATAATCAAGGTTTGGGATGCATCGCTCTGCAGTATATTAAAGCATATAAAGGTCAATGTGACCAGGTGGATGAGAAGAAGCCAGTGGAGTCAAGTTTCACTGACACATTTGCCCCAACCTGCGGCGTCAAGCCACAACTCTTTCCAAGATTACCGGTAGGCTTGTGGGCTGCCAATCCAAGTACGCGACTCCAGCTGAGGCCTTTGACATCCTGGTGAGCGATGCGAAGGGCCTTCAAATATTACACAGCAAGAACCACACGGAGGTCGGGGCAGCTGTGACTGGCACTGATAAAAGTGGACCTTACTTCTGGTGTGTCCTGTTCAGTGACGGGAAGCCTACCACCAGCTTCAAGGTGGATGGCGGCGAAGTGCCCAAGGAGGCCATCCATCCAGGGTGCTTCAGTGGCAACAATGACAACTGCACGGGCCCGGCGAATGGTGCCATTTCTACCAACGCTGGTGCATCGAGCCTGGTGGCGGCCCTTCTTTTGCTGTAGCTTGTGCCTTTGCTTTGTGAGCTTGTAAGTAGATGTGATGTTCTCGGCCATTATTTTGCTTTGTGAGAAGGAGCTGAACACCATCTGCTGTTTGCAGTGACTCGCCATTCTTTTGCTTCTCTGAGCATATGTTCAACATTTGAGACTATAATTTATAGACCATTGTTCAGCATTTGAGAGTATCTGTTACCTGTTCAGAGTGTTCATCTTAATAATTTTGTGCAGTCTTTTCAGGAGTTTGCTGTGACTATAAGAGCTATTTGAGCAAAGCTGATTGTTCGAGTCATGCAATTTCTAATGCCAGATGCTCTGTTGTTGCATTGCATACCTCCCAAACAACTATAGTTTAGAAGGTTTGGTCATCCTATTTTTGTTTAGAAACATTTGGTGGGAAATTATCTAACGTGTCATTCTCTTAGGCAAAGTGGTACACAAACTTATTTATCTTTCTCGGAGTTCTCTCATTAATTTTCACCCTGAAATTCTTTAATCTAGGCTTTAATTTCTGCAGTCGATATAAGTGTAGTAAATTAAATGCTATAATTATCGTGCAGCTAGAATTAATATATGCAGGGAAAGAGGGAGTAAGATGATATTAAAATTAATACACATACGAGAAAATATGCATACACAAAAACTAAAATAAGAAGAAGACACATGACAAATAAATAATATTTCCTCCGTTTTAAATTATAAGTCGTTTTGATCTTTTTGGTTTTATACATAACTAAATAGATGAATCAAAAATATCGAAATGACTTATAATATAGTATAGAATGTTTTCTATACACATATCCATATATCATCTCCTCGTAAAATAAATAAATAAATCCATATATCATCTGACAAATATAGAAACTATGAGATGGATACCGTGTCCACGCCGTGTTGCCATAGAACGTGGATGGTGGTGATTAGTGTAGCTACTATATTTGGCATTTGACAACAAGTGCCTCTGAAAGCGGATCATAAAGTTTCAGCCACGGACGCGCTTTGGGCTACTTTTGTTCTCCGGTGACGCATCTCCCACTAATCTGGCTGTAGTAGTAGCGGAGAAAGGTCACACGATTCCAGTAACCGCATCTATCTATAACGAAAGAGATCAAAGGAGAACCGGTGCACAACACCACACCACCCCTCCTTGTCTGTAAGGCTTTAACCACCCCCTCGCCGCCGCCGGCGGTATCCGCCGCGGCCGCTGAAAAAGTCCACCCAGCAAACCAGGTCCTCCGGTCCGGTTCCTGCTCGATCTCCAGCAAGGGCACCCCCACCCACCCACGCACGCACGCCCACCTCGGGCCACACGAGACCTCCCCGGAGACACGACGACCGTACGGCGCCCCGACCGAGGCGACGCCTCCCTTGCCCTTCCCCGTTTGCGCGGGAAAACCATTAAAAACGAGGAGCAAACCGCCCGGCCCGCCAACACCCGCGCCGCCTCCGGCCTGCGCCTCCTCCTCCTTCCTGCAAGCATCCTTCCGCGCCCCTCCAAAAACTTCCCCCGCCCGCGCAGTCGCGCACACAAACAGCCAAACCCAAACCCTTCGCGCCCTAGTGCGTTTGCGCCGCCACGCCTTCCGCGATGCCCCTCACCCGTTCACGCGCAAAGTCGGCATCCCCGCCGGCGGCGGCCGATGGTGCCCCGGGCGCACCCCCGTGCCGTCCCCGTCCACCTCCCTCCGCCTCGGCATCGGGCCCGCATCTCCCGACAACCACGACAACAGCGGCGCCGGATCCCTCGATCTGAAGAAACCCGCCGCCGCGCCTCCCCGACACAACCTGCGCCTCGCGGGCGCCGCCCTCCGCCTCGGCGTCGGCTCCGGCTCCGGTCCCGCCTCCCCGATGACGACCACGGCGTCGGCGCGGGGGGTCCCCAACCTCAGTCCCCCCGCCGCCACGCCTCTCCGACGCAGCCTGCGCCTCGCGGGAAGTAGTTCCTCCGGGTCCGGGTCCGGCTCCTCGGGCGCGGGCGAGAAGAGGGCGGGGAGGCCCCGTGCTCGAGTCCCCGCCTCTTCGCCTGCTGCTACCGTCTCGCCGAGGATCGGGAACTCCAGCGGTGATCGCGGCGGATCGGGCGCGGATAGGGATTCCGCTAGCGGCGACGGTTCTGGCCGTTCGAATCCGTTCACTGCGTACACGACCCTGCGGTCACTGTCTCTGATGGGGAAGCGGCCGATGGAGGCGGGCGGAGAGGTGGGGATTGGCTCGTTTCCTCAAGGCCAGGTGCATGACGAAATGCTGCACCGGGACGTGGGGACGCCGACCAAGCGCTGCAAGACCATACTGGTTGGGGGAGTGGAGACGGTGTATGTTTCTGATACAGACAGCGATTCTGATTGCGTGATGCTGGGTCCAGGTCCAAGTGGGGTTGAACCGAGTCCTGTTGCTATGAACATTGATAGGACTGAAAAGGAGGCTATGGATGATCCTGCCAATGCAAGCAATGGGGAGTCTCTGCAGACTCATAATCTGTTACGGACGGCAAATGGTGGGGTGCTTGATCAGTCAGTATATCCTTCAGGAAGTCCTTCAAGCGTTGAAGAAAAAGTCTCTGCAGATATGTATTTCAAGGAAGAGTTGAGCCATTATGGTTCTAGAATGGAAGACAAAGTGAAAGAGAAGCTTATCTTGGGGAATAACAATTATCGTGCTGAAGCTAATGTGGGCTCTGCAGTCGGTACCAGTTCCAGCAAATTCAATCCTGATAGCAAAGGAAAGGGGAAGATGGTTGTAGAAGATAGCCTATCATCTCTGGGCTCAATTGAGGACAAGCCAGATTTTGATCCAGTGGATTCCAAAGAGATTCAGCACAACTCAGGATCAGTTTCTGCTTCTGCAGAGTCACTTCGTAGACAAACAGCAAAAGAGATGGCTATCAGGCTGGCCCCTAAATTTGCATTCTTCAAAGCAGATAAAGATGAGCATATTGAAGATGATGATGATGAAGAAGAAGAAGAAGAGCCAGAGCCTGTTCCTGACGCTCAGGACTGGCCAGGCCCATTTGCAACTGCTGCAGGGATATATGAACAAAGAGAAGCTAAGTTGAGAGCTCGAGAGTTGAATTCTTCAAAGGTGCACAAACCTGCGAATAGGGTCATCCATTGGTCGCCTTCCAAGGATAGGAAAAATCCAGCACTAGTTCAAGCTGCCCCGTCACTTACAAGCTTATGCTTAAACACCCTTGTGGAAAATTCTGAATGTATTGAATCACTTGGAGGTATCCCAGAGGAGCTAAAGCAAAGGCTGCTAAAGATTCTGTGTCATTCCAGGAAGATGAATACTCACCTTCTCCATGAACTACTGTGTGACAGTCCTACAGAACTGCATCTCATTGAGTGTTCATGGCTGAGTGAGGACGACTTTGAAAAAACTTTTGGGAAATGCAGCACTGAAAGCTTGCAGGTAATATTTGCTTGCAGTTTCTGTGCTATGGACATATTATTTATTCATTTCAATACAACCTTATTTCTTTTGGGTAAATTAACTTGTGAGAACTCATTTAGTGTTTGTCTTCAACTCTTCATGTAGGATCTACAACTTGATATATCTGGGAGATGCATGCCTGATTACATATTGCCAAGTACCTTAGCTAAGGTTCCTAACTGCATGCCATTGTTGAGAAAAAAAATATCTCTGAAGGGAAATTATCGGCTTTCTGATAATGGTTTAGGCACAATCATCTCTGCTGCACCGTCTTTATCCTCCCTAAATCTGTGCGAGTGTTCTCTTCTCACTTCATCTGGAATCGAGATTCTTGCAAATAAATTACATTCAGTTCTTAGAGAACTGTATATAGATGACTGCACAAACGTGGATGCTATGGCGATTCTTCCTGCTCTACAGAAGATTAATCGTCTAGAGGTTTTGTCAATGTCTGGAATACAAACGGTGTGTGACAAGTTTGTGAAGGAGCTCATTCCTGTACATGGTTCAAATCTGAAGGAGTTAGCATTCGCTGGTTGCTTGTAAGTATTTACAAATTCCTACTTATTGTTTTCTTTTGGAAGTATCAGTACCATAGAGAAGCAACATGGAACTGCATATCTGACTTGCTATCTAAATGTAGAGAACTTACCTCATCTTCCATCAAGACTATTGGGGAATACTGTCAAGAATTAACCGTTGGACCTCCGCCCAACTTGGATAGGCTGCGTGACTCAGCAATGAGGCATCTTCGCGGTTGTAGGCTAATAAGGAAACTAAAGCTTCAAAGAAATGCATTCAGGTATTGCCCCACTTCCCTGTTTTTCGGTTGATCCTGTGCATTCATGACCTTTACGTCAATTTTTTTTTTAATGTGTACCATTGCATATTATTGTTTTCCAAGCTCAAATGCATAATGATTGTTATGCATGTATTATTTAGCTTCTATCTAGCATTCTAATAATTTTATCTGTGCTACTCATTTGCCCTTCTATTATGTTTGTGCATTAGAAGTGCTGATATTTGTTTTGACTGATTGTAATGAAGGTCTGAGGGTAATATGTCATGGCCCACTTAGTCACTTGTAGCGCTAGTTCTGCCATCTGCATAATTAAATTACTGCTGTTTTTAAAATTGATGAAATACTTAGAACTGATAGATTACAAAGGAAAAGGGCTGTTAAACCACTAATTTAGTGACTCTTGGTTGGTTGGTTTCCATGTTCCTGAAGGTGTCCTATTGTGAAGCTCATGTCTTCCATTTTAGCAAAAAGTATCACCCATTAATTTACTTGATGGTACTCTTATTTCTTCTTGATCCGACTATGCTCTATTGTGTAATGAGATCGCTGCAAATTCTTCCTGATGGTATAATCAATCAACTTGATCTATTATTACAGTGATGAAGCCGTGTCTCAATATTTGGAAGAATCTGGAGGATGCCTGACTGAGTTAATGCTAAACAATATTATGAAGGTAATTGATCCATTCTCTCTGCTTGTATATTTGGTGATTCTCTGAATGACATAAATATTATCCTTGGGAATTTTTGTTTAGATGTAGATCCTTTAGTCATTTTTCCTTCTTTTTTTTTTGAGCAAGAGGCCATGCCAAGGTTCAATACCACAGAGTGGGAAAAAACTATTTATGGATGGATTTAAAGGTGTTTTTAATTGCAACTTAGGTTGCACTAATAGTGTGGAGCAGATATGACATGATGTGAACATAGATGCAAATTACTATATGAAGATCTGTTACTGATAAAAAAGGGACTAAGTAAACCTTAGGATGGCATTACATGCAACAAATGTTTGTTGGCTGGTCAGGAGCACTATAATGTGCAGGGGTTAGAGAGCCCTTAACAGGTATCACACTGCTTGAATGGGGAGGTGCATTTCATTTATGCACTCAGATAGTGTATTTATTCAAGCTGGAACTTAATGACTGTTCTTCTTTGGTGTAAGCATATAACATGAATTTTGAGAGACATGATGGGTTGGGCACAATGTAGAGTATGAATGAGCTGCAAATCGGCATGGGCATGTTTGAGTTTGTTCAGGTTCCATCAAACGGGCAAAAGTTGGTTATTTCTTCTCAATTCAATTGAGAAATTTTATTAAGTTGGTTAAGAAGTGCTGTTTCCTTGACCAATTTTAGTGATGTCTTTCATCTGTTGCACCTATGAATAATCCACTGCTCATAATTAGTTCTCATCTGTATAGGTTGACCTTTGCTGCTCTTGCAATTTCTTTCATCTATTTCACTTATGATGAATGTGAAAAATCCACCACTCATAGTTAGTTCTCATCTGATGTATCTAATTTAGGTTGGAGACCTCACTGCTCTTGCAATTTCTCGGAAGTGTTCTGTTCTATTAGAGGCTCTGGATCTTTCCTTCTGCCGTGAACTGACAGACGAAGCTCTGGGGCTGATTGTTGATAGCTCCCATCATTGAGGATTCTTAAGCTATTTGGTTGTACCCAGGTATGATGACATTCCTAGCAAACAGAGGAATGCTGTCTCAACAGTATACATAAACAAATATACTTCCTGTAATATGCCCTCTCTGTCAGCAGTTCCTAATAAGGAACACATGTTGATTGGTAGTATCATCTCTGAGTAAAGAGCATCTGTTGTTTGGGAGCTTTGAAACCATACTTACTGCCGGAACATTTCATTGCAGGTCACGGATTTGTTCCTCAAGGGTCACTCGAATACATCGGTCAAAATCGTCGGAATAGAAGGGAGCATACTAGTGCAAAAGGATAACCGTTAGTTTGTGTGGAGAACGACACTACATTCTCGAGCATCAAGTGGGGAATATTTTGTCAACCAGTGAACCTATTTTTTGCTTATACCAGTTTGCCGTGTAGAGAACTTTCTTGAAATGCTTTGTTTTTCTTGGTTAACTTTATTTTTTGGAAGGTTTCTCGGTTATCTTGAAGCAGTGGAAAATCTGCTGCTGCATCATGCAAACTATAAACTATTGATAGAATATTATTATTTCCTATTATATGGTCAAGATTGGATATTCAGATTATTGTTGTTTCAGAAGCACATGCGTTAGCTTACTTTGAGCCGAGCTTATAAAGGGCACCTCATCTCTCTCTCTCTCTCTTTTTTTTTTGAGAATACTTCATCTCTCGAGTGAACAGAGCCCCTTCGCTATGGATATTCGTAAGCGCGGAGATGGCAAAAGCAGGAGGGAGCCACTGGCCGTGGGAGCCCCAACGTCTTTCTATCTGACTTATACATTACCTCCGTCCCAAATGTGAGACATAATTCTTATATATATTTTTTTTGTTAGGACGCTGACTAGTACAATCCATAAGCCACATTGTTAACTGCTAATTTCTATTATAATATCTTCAAAAAAAATCTACTCCCTCCATCCCTAAAAAGATTGTCATCGCGTTTCCCGATGCACAAATGCCGGCAATTATATATTAAAATATAAAAACATTTGTGCTAAGTAATTAACATCATTGGAAAGATCTTCAAGTCTAGTTTTTTAACAAATTTATTTAAAAATTTAAATATTGCACGCATTTTTATAAATTGAGTCAAACTTATAGCACACATCCCACGGTGACGGTCTTTTTAGGGACAGAGGGAGTATTATGATATATTTAATAACCAAAGTTAAACTTGATGGAAGAGTGAATTCAAATTTGGAATTCATGGGTGGGGCGTAGCCGAGGCTCCGCGCCGCTAGTCCCAACAAACCCTCCGCCAATTCTCCACACCAACACGTAGCCTAGATCAAGTAAAAGTGATTTGTATGCTTGCTATAAGCGTATTTGAAAAGGAAGGGGAGAATGCTCAATCCATTTAGACAAATGGGGAGCCAGGGATAGGCAAAGCCCATGGGATAGTGGGGGTACAGGCGTGATAGGCTCGTTTCCTATTCTAACACTTGCATGTACCTAGATCAAGGAAAATGAACCGTGTGATGCATCATGCATGCCCTGCTCGTCCCCTACTCTACCCTCCTGATTTGTATGCTTACAGTTGCATTGTAGCCTAGACCAAAATAAAGTGAATCGTGCCTCGCATGACGAGAGATGAGGCTAGGCTACCCGATGACATAACGAGATATTGGTAATTCTTTTTTTTTTTGGAGTGGACACTGTTATTCATTCATGGAAATATAGTTAAAAAAATGCCATCGGGAGGCTCCAAAAATCAAACATGTCTACCAATTCGTAAATTTACATAGCTTCTAGCTAGGAGATGTGCATCAATATTTGAACTGAAGACGAAATCAATCCTTGAAAAGTTCTCCAATCGAGACTTTATTTCCAGGACAATGGCGCCATATATGCCCATCCCCTCGCCCTGGATATTTTCACATTGGCACAATCACTGGCCAGCCTTGCTGCCTTGCCGTGTGCGGAGCATCCGTTCATTCGGAAGCGCCTCCATGGGCCTACAGACCGGCCCAATAACGCATCCCATTTTCTTTATAACGCTGCTCGTGTCCACCCCTTCCACTGCTCCGACCGAATAATTAAATGAGATGAGAGACCTCGTTCCCGTTCTCATCGTCAATGGCTTTCCTTTCTCTCCGTCCCCCAAAACCTATCGCAACCACCTTCACCGCTCAAGCCCCCACACCACCCACCGGACCTCCCTTGTTGCGGCTCCTCCTTAGCAACCTGCCCCATCTAATAGCGTGGACACCACCGTGCCCACATGTGGGGACCGCTTCCTCAGCCGTCCTCTGGTCACAGAGGTCGCTGCGTGCGTGCTCATGCCTGACGACGCTGACAGGCATCGCCGGTGCAAGGAGAAGCATCGGGCCCTGGCGCGAAAGCCCTTCGGCCTCGCCTCCTGCTCTGGCCGCGGCATCCCACTGCAGAAGGCGAAGGAGACCGCACCGGGATAGGTCGAATATTTCGAGCCTATGTTTCAAGTGTTTCATATGTTTTAAAGGTATGTTGCAATTGTTTGTATGGATGTTGCAAAAGTAGGTTAGGATGTTGCAAATCAATATGTTGCAAATGTTTGCTCTTAATGTTTCATCTATTTTTAGACATATGTTGCAAGTGTGTTTATCTGAATGTTTCATATATTTCGTAGATGCTGCAAGTGTTTTATCTAGATGTTGCGTATGTTTGCAATGGTTTTCAAGTGTTTTAGTTGTTTTTGATAAGTGTTTCAGTGCATGATTAAAGTGTTTCATTTTGCGTTTAGGCGTATGTTCTAAGTATTACATACAGATGTATCAAAAGTAGATCATAGATGTTGCACATATTGCAACGTGACATGCATGCTGCAACTGTTGAAGGGGGCATGAGGGATTGGGTGGGGCATAGACGCCGCATGGGGTCAGCCCGTATGTAGAGTGCAGGTGAGGGCATCCGTCTAAACGTCCTGACGCTAGCACCACCAAAGAGATATAGATATAGATACTGATATAGATATAGACATAGATATATATGATATAATAGATATAGATATAAAGATCAAATGAATTTTAGTATTTTTGTCTGATGGCCTGCATTAAACAAATCTTTAAAATAGGTTATTACTATTCTACTAGAGGAATATAATATTGTGTTTCTAATAAAAAAAGGAGAGAAATAAGGCTGCACATGCCGAGTTGTGAGATGTGCCAAAAGTGGTAGGTGGGCAGACGTTGTTAGTCACCTAGAGATAATTACACTCCAATCCAAAGTCCAAACGAGTATGTACTTCCATTGTATTTTGTGAGTTGTGACCGAGGGAGAGTATATTGTCCCACTTAATTTCTTCTAAAAAATGAATGCATACATTTTTCATCTATGTGCACCTTTAATTTTATAATCAAATTATTACTAAAAAAACACATGGTGCAAAAACATACTTATGTCACAACTGCTCTCAAAATCTCGATACAAGACTAACTAGATACATTTATAAATGATGCACACCATATGCATGCATGTTGTCCACTCCTCCCCATCCCCACAGTCCACCGCCACCAGGCGTCTTCGCCTACACTCTCTTGTGGACTACGCATAGACACTCTGAAAGACATCAGAAAGAAAAAAAAAAAATCAACTAGTACTAATTTGTTTATAGGAATGCTTTCATGTAGTTCAGTAGTTGAGACCAAAGAAAGTCAAAACGTGCCTCGTGTGTGACGAGACTACGTATACACGACATCTTCTATCTCTATGAACCACAAACGAATATATATAGATAGAAGATACTCTACACCGATGGAGTAAAGTAGAATATAAAAAGCTCAAATGGCGTTCAGTAGAATATAATATTCTAGTATAGGAATAAAGTTCCTTTATATCTACCCCTCTGCCGGGTAATAGAGTGTACGCTTCCTAGCTCAGATGGAACATAAAACATGTACTAACATAAGACATTGCGTAAGTAACTAGAGATATAATAAAGTACTGAGAATAATAAACTATTTTATATGAGAGATAGAGATAGCGATAGAGATAGAAAGAGATAGACAAGGACCACAAAACGATCGTAACGTGTTAAAAAAACTGCACATCATTTTGTTCTCATGAGCACACCGATCATAGTCTCATATAATAGATTGCCAATTTTAACGGTGGAGTTATGAATTAATTTTCTTTCAAAGGTAATGGACAAGGACAGGCGTGTTTAGACATTGAGATAAAAGTTGCATTCTCCTTAATGAAATACACTTTTGTGTTCTAAAAAAAAAAAGCTAAAAGTCGCATTGTTATTCTGGGTAAATTTTATCAATAAAATCACAGATCTCACAACTTGTGCCACCTTTTCTTTATAACGACGGGTAGAGCAAAAAAGAAACACATTAGGGGGCCAGGTTCTAAAATTTTAATTTCATAGTATTATTATTTATATGGTAGAAATTATATCTACACTATGTTGATGTAGCATGGTGGAAGGCTTGTCCCTTCTCAGCCCCCCCTACGCCTCACTCCTGCCTGGCCTACTATAAATACAAGGTCCATCCTTATTAGCCACTTCACTTCTCATCAGTCCGCTGTTGTCCCTCATCACAGTCGCCATCAAACAAAACAATTGACTGCCCCAGTAGTGTATGATGTTGAACGACTCGCGTGCCGCGTTCCCAAACAGGATACGGGCTTTAGTCGCCGACAACAATGAAAGGTTTCTAAGATCGGCTAGCCTGATGCTTTCTCTCCTAAACTTCCAAGGTACTGCGTGGGCTTGTTCCAATATTTTCCTCAAATTAAGATGCACTTGTAGGGTACATGTGATTTGTATTTGGCTGGAAAGTTTTTCTTGAACAAGATTTGCATACTACCTTCTATGTGACCCAGCTCGTTGGGTATGCTTGAGAACTGACTATGATTTACACATGCATAGTGATTACTTTTTCATCATATCTGCTTTACTAGTTTTATTTACTTATATGTCTGAGGCTGCTGCTATCTCAATGTTTCTGTATAATAAAGTCTAGAAGAGGAAGATTTTTCCTTTAACATGTATGGATGGAAGTTTTAGCAGCGCTATGTGATGCTGCTCTAATATGGTTCATGTTTTCTGTAGGATGATCTTCCTTGTTTACCCAAGGAAATTTTTCCTATGAAATGCAAATTAACATTGCGCGGGATCGCTCTTCGTGCCAAATTATTTAAATATTTTACCTCTACCTTTCCAAGAAAATTACTTTTTATGAAATTCAAATCAAAATCACGCTGGGATCGTTCTTCGCGCCAATTGTTTTAAAATATTTTACCGTTACTTTTTAGGAAAACTACCTTTTATGAAATTCAAATCAAAGTCACGCTGGATCTCTCTTCACGCCAATTTTCTTAAATATTTTACCGTTAACTTTTCAAGAAAATTACTTAGCTACTATTGTAGTTTTCATTACTCCAGTTTAGTTGTATTTTGGTGCCCACTCTAACTTTTATACAATATATAATCTTTTCCTTGGTCGAGCATAATTACACTCCATAACTTATTTTGTAGGCTATTCGCAAAAAAATAAACTTATTTTTGTAGGCTATTCTTGTTTTCTTCCGGGATATGAAGGTAGATCACAATTTAGATCAAGTTCCCTTCCATACCCCTTGCCTTTTTGGGGGGTGGGTGGTGGGTGTTGTCTTGGGGGTGTGGGGGTGGGGGGAAGACATGATCTTTGTTGTTTTCCTAAGGGAAGTTTTTTTTTAATGAGATTCAAATCAAATTGAGCGTGTTTGTTTCTTTGCACCATTTTCGAAATATTTTACTCTTACCTTTTCAAGAAACGAACTAGCTACTATTGTAGTTTTTTTTACCACACTTCGAATCTGCTATTTTCCCCAAAATTATCCTTTCTACGTCTAGCATGATTACACTCAGCGGAAGTTACTCATCACTTCACTTGTCTCTCTTTGCCAGTGGCCACATGCGACAGCCCAGCGGCGGCTGTTAAGCTCCTCAGCGGAAGACTCAAAGACGCCGATGTTGTCTTCATCGATGCGTTGAGAGCCACAACCTGCGGCTTCGACTTTCGTGGAATCGTGGAGACCCATCTGTTCATCCCAGTCGTCTACCGTAAGCATTGCACGCACCATGAACGTGTTGCATTAGAGGATCGATGATCATGCAGCAGCGAAACAAGAACATGATATTTATTTTGCTTTGTGTGGAATGCAGTTTTCTCCTTTGCTTACAATGTCTCCGGCGACGTAGCTGAGGCTCTGCGACGCAATGTTTTTGCTGCTACCTATGTGATCAAGAGGCCCCTTGATGCTAAGGACATCTGTAGACTGTGGAGGATCATCCAGTGGTCCCAGGTTTTGCTGCGTCGTGGCAATAGAACATTGTCGTGGCTGGAATGGCCTCGTGGCAACCAAGCGCTTCCCGCCTCCATCGAAGCACTTTTGGCCAGCTCCTCTACGAACTCTGAAGACCAAGGGGAAGAGGAAGAGGAAGAGGAAGAGGAAGAAAGATGATGGCAACGACCTCTCCAAGGAGGTCGGGGAAGGAAGAGGCCGAAGGAGGAAGCTGGATGATAGCCACGACGGCGCCGGCTCCTCCTCCGGCTACAGGCGCGGCCGTGGCCGTGGCCGCGTTTCAGGTTCACTTGAAAGAAACCTTTACTTTGATGCCTATATTAATGAGTTAGTAACCACTTTAATCATGTGTCTCTCACTGTTTGTTCCTTGTCCCTTCACAGTCGGAGGCCGACCAACAAGGAACGTGACAGACGACGACGTGGTTCCTAGCCACCAACAGGTCCTATGTTCTTCCAAAATTATCGTTTTGTCCATTAATTCGTATTATCTGCATATTTTTGGAATATATGATATATACAACATTCTAACCGTCACCGCTGAAATTTAAAAACTCACTTCACTTCTTCATTTCTGACGAGCTACTGTTAATTCATTGGGGATTGTTTGGTTTTATGGAATGAAATGGTCCATCATTGTCTCACTTTCTCATTTTTGTTTGTTTTGTAGAATAGAATGAGTTCGTGCATGAACAACTCATACCCTACGAGCTAACAGAACTAGTAATACTACCGTGAGAAATATTATACAATCAACTAGTACAAATAAAAAAAGAATAATTATTCATATTTTTTTGTATGGCTAACAATACTAAATTACATGTTGTTTGAAAAAAAAAAAAAAAATCAGTCACCTGAGTTATAGGAGAAGTGAAACAATTTGTCTAATTAACTATTCGATCTCAAACTTGACTAGTAATTAACTACTGTATTCAAGCAACATACACTCACGGGCTCACCAAAGTTTCTGATCATATATTTTATTTGGCAGTTTCAACATTTATTTCTTACTGGAGTGTATTCATGTAGTATATATATGTTTCTTCCATTTATTTATAGCCTGGACAGCAGAACCGACAAGGACTCCAAGCCGTGGGTGTCCAGAACCAGCAGCCTGTCCGGTTTCCGTTCATGCAGCCCGTTCCTCAGACACTGAACTTGCCACGCAACAGCCCCATGATCTCCACGGATGCTGCTGGCCCGAGCAGCAGCAATGTCGCTCCATGGGCCGGAGCCAGCGACACCTCTACGCAAGCACTGCTACCATTGCCAGTGTACCATGCACAAGCTCGAGCATCTTCTTAGCCACCAACAGGTGCCATTTTCTTCCAAATTATCAATTTGTCCATTCGTACCTGCATATTTTCTTTTCCACAGTACCATATTCATGTGTATATTTCTTTCCATTATGTAGCCTCCACAGCAGAACCGACGAGGAGTATTGCAGGCCATGGATGTCCAGAACCAGATGCTCAACGTGCCACACATCATTCCCATGATCTCCATGGACACTGCTGGGCCGAGCAGCAGCAAGGCCACTGCATTTGCAGGCGCCAGCAACATCTCCACCCAAGCACTGCTGCCAGCATACCAAGCACTGGCACACACATCACAAGCGCCAGTGCCAGAACTGCCACCACAAGTGTGTCAGCTGCAGCAACCCATGGCCAGCCTCAACAACTTCCCGCGGTTTCAAGGCAACTGGATGGGGCGTTGTCGTGAGACCATACCCATCATGCTTTCCTTCCAGCAACCACTGGCCGTAGATCCTTTCATGCATATGGCTGGTGGTGACACAACCTTTGGAGCATCACGTGCAGGTGCTTCAGAAGCAGGAGCGCATGGGGACACTGTTGTGGCACACCTTCAGTCCCCGAGCGTTGGTGCTCAACAAAAAGCAGATAGCTTCAATGATGTGTTCCAAGCCATGATGGAGATGAACGACACATTCCCGAGGTCCTACAATGTTAACAACAGTGCTAGTGGACTCTTGGACCCGGCTACAAACGAGTTAGCAGCTATGGTCGGCAGTGGCAACTTCAGCAACTGCAATGTTGCATCATCATCCATGGTGACAGGTGTGAATGGTGGCAACATTGCATCATTCATGGCACCTCAAGATCTCATGGTGTCAACTGGGAATCAGGTGGAGTTGGGAGCACCAGACATCTATGGATCACTAGTGGAGTCTCCATGGTCTAGTGCAATGTTCAATGGGAATGGTGAAATGGCAGCATTGTTACCTTTTGACCAGTACGATGACAACACAATGCTCTCTCTGGACCCTCTTTGGGATTTCGACGACGACATCCTAGTGCACAGTGAAGGCCAGCAGGCTACTACAGCTGATGATAGCGCCAACACCACCCACGCTACAACAAGCATGTCAAATGGTGGGGAAAGTGGTGGTTTGGGACCAAACGGGAACATGGGAGCTGCCGATGACGGTCTTGAATTGTTGGAAGAGTACTTAAAGGACGACAATGCGTCTGATTTCTTGCACCCACAAGACAAGAACAATGGTCATCAGTAGTTGGTGTAGACAAGTAACGACCTAATAGAGTGTAAGAGTTCAAAGAGAGGAACAAAATTACTCTACCAAACAATTAGATTTAATAATGTATAGGTAACCCTGTCAAAAGTTTTGTTTGCTGTAAAAATAGATACTTGGTGCAATTGTACATTGCTATATATGGGGATTCCCTGTGACCATTTCGTTTTCATTCATACACGGTGCAGAATGCAGATGTGTATGCTCAATACTCACACTTTTACCTCTATGTACATGCAAACCATACCTCTATAATATGGGCGACGCTGACGCCTGGACGACCGGGATGCCCTGTACCACACACTATAGATAGATAAAGAGTCACTATAGATAGAATGAAGTCAATAGATATAGAATGGAGTAGAGATAATTATTTAGAGAGAGAGATATAATACCATATGAGGCTTCGATCCATAGGGACCCACAAGACTGGGTAGTTGCAAAATATATTTTAGTCAAGTAGAGATGTATGTACTGGGTTGAAGTGGATACTTCCTTTTTGCAACATATAAACTTGCACAATCTAGTAGACAAACTTTACACATATGGGACAAAAACTCTTTTTATGATGACTGATAAGGTGATGTGCGAGTAAGTAGAGATAAGAGCGATGTTAGAAATGATCATGAAATCTTCACACACACATAGAGAGAAGAGAGAGAGAGAGAGGGGGGGAGAGAGAGAGAGAGAGACGAGGGGGAGATTATTTACTAGACTTGATGTTATACTCTAAACCAAAACTTACAAAATAGGCAACAAACAAAGTTGGTTTGGAACTATGAGCTCGAAGATTCTATTGTAACTTAGGGTTGTTCCATGGTAGATGTTGCAAGTCAAACCACACACAAATGCATGATAAGAATTCAAGTGGATACTTCCTTTTCCATCATATGAATTCACAAAATCAAGTGGACAGTATGTACATATGGATGGAAGATAATAACATGCCTTAAATATTGGTAAGGCAATGTATAAGTAACTAGAGATAAAGTGGAGTCACTATATAGGTACAATAGAGTCACTAATGACAGTGAGTCACTATAGAAAGAATGAAGTCACTAGAGATAGAATTATACATGTCTGCATTCAATATGTACTCATTCTAGAGAGAAAAAGGAGAATAACAAATAATTGTTTATTATATACAGATGGAGGAGTAATATATAATTATTTGAAGAAAAAAGAAAGAGAACCGTAGAACATAAAAAGGCTATGAATGAATTTAAATCTACAAAATAGTTAGTTGGCATATGTTGTTTGTCTTTTCTTTTTTTCTGCGACTGGAGTATGTTGTTTGTCAAATGAAGACGGATGGTTTGTCAAATGAAGACAGATGCATTGGAATTCAAATGGATACTTCCCATTGCAACGTACAAACTCGTAAATCTAATGGACAAACTTAGCACACATGGAGTAGAGAAAATATTTTTAAGATGACCAATAAGGCGATGTGTACATGTGCAATAGAGATAGAGTGATGCTTGCATTCATCGCGTACTCTTATGAGAGACAAAGAAAGATTATATGGTACACATGATGCTTGTTTCCTCACATCAAGTTAGTTTTGATTGTATCATATACTCCATCCCAAATTGTAAATCATTCAAGAATCTTGGGCCAGTCAAAACATTTCAAGTTTGACCAAATTTATATGATAAGATAATAACATTTAGGACACCAACTAAGTATCATTGGAATTTTTGTTAATTATGTTTTCATAGCATATACCTATTTGATGTGATAAATCTTTACAATTCTCTATAATTTTAGTCAAACTTGAAATGCAGTAGCTCTCCAAGATTATCGAATGACTTATATTTTGGAATGAAGTGAGTAGCTGCTAAGTTTAAGCCATGAGGATTACTAATTTTCTAAACCAAAAGTAGCAAAAGTGGCACAAACGAAGAATGTTATTAGACTTTATTGTTTATCACTAGTCTAACATTTATCCACTGCTTTTAAAAAATAGCCCTCTCTATTACACCACCCCCCACACACACACACACACACACACACACACACAAATAGCCTATAAAATAAATATGTTAGTCGCAATCCCTTCTCATAAGTCTTTTTTTTTGAGATTACACAGTACAACACAGAGGCACAGCTCAAACGCACGCACGCACCCCTATGAACACACGTACGCAAACCCCTATGAGCACCTCCAAATCTTGACACCACCCCTCGCTTTTTTTTGCCTCAAATGATACCGGGAAAATCCCGATGGATAAAGTGTCAGCCCTGGGTGGGAATGGCCTTTACCATTGAGCCATGAGCCCCTTGACCCCCTTTTTTTTTGCCTCAAATGAACCGGAGATGGCATGTTCCCCAATGGCATCAGAGCCTTGATTGTGGACGATGATGCAAGGTTCATCAAGTCATCTTCCATGCTTCTTTCTCTCCTAAACTTCAAAGGTAAACTGTGATCTTTTGAGTTGGCAATATGATTTTCTAGTTATAGATGTTCTTGAGTTCTTGAAATATGTATTCCTCCAGAAGATGCAGAAGCCATATATATTTTGGGTATTTGTTTGGAAAGTTTTTGGGCATGAGATCTGTTGTTTCCATTTAGGATCTATAGAAAACAGGCAATGATATGATGTTTTCTTCAACATTTGTGGTCGAAATTTCAGCAGTGAAAGGAGATTATACCGTGGTCACATGATGTGCACTTGGTGTTTCTTTATGCCCTATCGTTTTGTTCGTGTTTCTTTCATATTTGAAGATAGATCATGTTTTAGACCAAGTTTGTTAACCCATATTTCGTGGGGAAAATGATATCATTTATTCTCGTGTGCGAGTTCTCTCATATGTATATACCTTTGGAGTAAGCAAGATTCAAATCAATAATTGTGTCTGCTCTTTGCGTCAATTTTTAAATATCTCACTATTTTTCTTAATAAAATAGTTTTATTCATATTGCATAGTTTAATGCGCTGTTAAATTATGAGCTGTGAGCCACCAAGATCTCTTTTTAACATTACTAGCAAATGTGCTCGTCCTGCAACAAGACCCAATATCTCTTGGAATCGGATTCCGTTGTATCAGGAGGGTCGTGAGTCTAGATCACATACGGGATATACAGAGGGCACATGATAATTTGGGAATAAAAAATGGGTCGAAAGAAGTTCTCGCTGTTTAAATTATTATTAATTATTATAGGTAATAGTAGAGATAGAGATAGATTTTTTTAAAAAAGAAGACTTTTCTATTTATCCGTTGACTGATTTTTTGGTACCAAATCTGTCAGATTTCTATACGTTTGATTGTACTTTAGGATTTATGCTACAACAATCATTACCGGGTCATACTTAAAAAATCTCATAAATTTGATCACATAAAATCTGTCACAAACACTCCAAGCCTCTCTTTTCTCTGTTCTTTTCTTTGGCCAGCATAACCCCTAATTGTATGGGATAATACCCACGGTTCACGTGCCACACCTCTCTTTGCAGTGACCTCGTGCCGGAGCCCTACCTCAGCACTTAAGTTCTTCTCTGGAGACAAGAGCAAAGACGTCGATGTGGTCCTCGTCAACGCTGAGAAGGCTACCACCAGCGGCTTCGACTTCCGTGGCATTGTCGAGACCGATCTAGGCATCCCGGTCATATACTGTAAGCACGACGCTACCATGGCGATGATCGATGCATGCACACGCACAAAACAGCATCACATCAAGCAGTGAAAGAGGAAAAGATTAAAACTAATCATTTTGTTACTGGTACGTGCAGTCTTGCCGCGAGATCACGTGGCCACCGGCGACGAGGCGGACGAGCTGCTCCGAACGCTCGGGGATGCCACCTACGTCCTCAGGAGTCCGCTTGAGGCCAACGAAGTATGTGACCTGTGGATGGTCATCGCGTGGCACAAGTGCTACCTGGAGAAAAAGAAAAAGGCCAAGGGAGCCGACGACGGCCGGCGCGTGGTTCCCACCGCCGCCGTTCAGGCATATATGGCCGGAGGCGGCTCCAGCTCCAACACCCCCGTAGACGACGAGGATAGGGAGAACCACGAAGATCGAGTCCACTTCAAGGTGGTAGGCGCCGGCAGGAGATCTAGAGCCCGCAAGAGGAAGAGCGGCTGCAACACCGTCGCCGGCGCCGGCGCCGACTCCTCCGGGACCACCATCGCAGGTATGGTTGATCATCGAAGCACTGCAATCCATCTGCTCCAAACATATACTCGTCGTTTTGTTTAATGCTGATAGAGGACAGAAAATGGTCTAATGATTTTTTTCCCCGTCATGTATGGCATTTCTGTAAGACTTTAACACACAAATATTATGCAGTAGAAGCACAAAAAGTTCATCCGATTTGTTTGTATATTATATAGTAGAAATTAATTATAAACATATATATGAACCTTCTCTGGATAGTCAACTCTCTCCTTTTATCAAGCAGGAGACCAGGCAGGCAAGCAGAGAAAGGGGAAGATGAACGTGACAGCAGAGCACGAGAGGGATGACGTGCCTAGCCAGCAACAGGAGGTGCCAATTTCTTCAAAAATTCATTTGCCCATTTAATTCGTACTATATTGGCTAGTTACATTTTTTTCACAAGTATTACATTTTGGAAGCAACAAGGTGCCAGTTTCTTCTAAAAATCCGTTTGCCTGTTTACACGACCACTAGTTGCATCCTTTTTTTTACTATATTTTGGAATGGGCATAATGTTATGATAATTACTACTAAAATTTTGGAATTTTACAAACAGTAATAACTTTGTCTACATATTGCCCAACACATACTCGTGAGGTAGCCTTTTTGGCCTGATGTGTTTTTTCTTCACGCCCCTCTATATATGGTTTGGGAATTCTACAAGAGATTATGTGCAAATTTAGGACATTAAACTTGCATCAATAGATTTGCATTCAAAGTGCCAGATGATATGAAATCTTTAGCAAATGACTACTATATAAGAGAAGTTATATGTTAAAATCTATTTTCTATGACTTCTATATGATCAGATATTCCTATCATTTCTGGATTGATGGAGTAGTTTGCAGTTAGTACTTGTACGTTGTGTCGTCTTAGTTTGTGAAAAATTCTACTACTCCATTGTCAATCTAAAAGTTACATTACACGATTACATATTTCTTTAACCTGCTGCGAACCAGGAAGCAGCACTACCTCTGGTACCCCAGCAGCAGCAGCAGCAACCGGCGGCAGCGACGACTATCGAGGCCAATGCCACAACGACACCACACTGGAACCAAAACCAACCCGCGGCCGGCAACGTCGTCTTTGGCAACATCGCACCGCCGACGGGAGTAGCAAACATGGCAACCACCGAGCCCAATCATGGTCCCCGGTGGCGGATGCCGAGGCAGCTACAGCAGCAATGTACAACAGCTCTCTAGCGCACTCATGGCGCTTCAGCGGCAGCACATTGGTCACATTGTGGCAGCAAACAGGGAAGAAGCCATGGACGCGTTCAACACCAATAACAGCTACACCAACTACAACGCTGAAGGAGCCGTGGCGCCACAGCATGTTGGTCACGGTGTGGCACCAACACATGCAGCAGCAGCAAGACAAGAAGTACCCAACAATGGCGACGACTTCAGCACCTACAGCAGCACATCACCATGGCCCCAAATAATCAGGTTCTTGACATGGCTTCGAATGTGAATGAGCTGACAATGGCAGGAGGAGGAGCATTTTCAGCAACGCCAACGATGATGCAATGTTTTCTCCTGATCAGTACGACAACATCATGTTCCCGCTGGAAGCTCTCCTGGGGCTGGATGATGCTCCCGTGTACGAGACCGGTGTAGACTACCAGCAGGGTGGCGTACCTGGGGCACCACGGGCGACGATGCTGCAGGGACCTCGCTCATCGGCGGTGCTAATGACAACCTTGACGTCCTCAATGATTATTTGTTCATGGAGAGCACTGGGGACTTGAACAATGACCGCGAGTAATTCGTAGCGGTGCAGTAATAGTAGTAGCCTGAGAATAAAAGAGACAAGGGCTCATTATGAGTTTTCTCCCTGAAGTTAAACCAGCTTTGAATAATGTATGCAATTTCCCAACATTTTTAAATGTATGATGTTTAGGAGAAGCTAATTTGTTTAAAAGTAAACTAATTTGCTTGTCCTAAACATAGTATGTTTAAAAATGGAGGGAGTAATAAAGTAGTTACTCCGTTTTCTTTTTTTCAAAAATAAAGTAGTTACTCTGCTGAACTAAAGTGATGTTGCACAGGATGAAGATCTATGTTCTGTTAAACTCTGTTTATTTGTATCTTTGCTTTGTTATCTTTAATCTGTCACGATTTAATCACTCTCTCTGAAACTATTCCTCAGCTCCATTGATCAACATGTAATTCTGCATAAAAGAATTATGGGCCACTTGGTAGCGCCTTTTCATAGACAAAAGGTTGAAGTTGACTATGTACACATTCAGGCAAACAGCAAGCCATGACCATGTCTTGTTATCTGAACGTCTAATTTATACATGATGGAGAAGACGAGTAAAAGGTATTATTAGAAGATATTTGTTAATTTACAGGTGAACATGGTTACATCAGTACAGACATTCATATATTAGTACATTTTTATGCTAATTTACAATGTTGTAAACTATTTTACAAACACACATGCTCTCTTATTTATCCATAAACCTCCATGCCAACCTAAAGTTCTATTAGAGAAGATGTACGAGAAACATCGAGCAAAAAAGATGACCAAAACAAATGGAAAATCCTCTGGATCCAAGTCTATTCGTATTTCCTACTTCCTATCTTTGAGACGAACTGAGGAACTTGACCGATGCAGACCATGCAAATCCATCATCGACAATGACCTCATAGGCACAAATGGTGCATTAGGCATGCAAGAGCTGGATTGTGGTGTGGATATAAAACCATCAGGTGAACGAGGAGAATGGAGATGCTCGGGCAGTTCATGCTCTTCAATGCTGATAGTGCTGCTGCTCCTTGAACTGCTGCTAGCCAAGGTCACCAAAGAGTTTCTACTCAAACTAGCAAGCCTCTTAGGAGGGGCAGTTTCATAAACTTGAGCTGCTGATGTTTCATGTGAATTTCCATACATGATGCTGTAGGCAAGGAGATTCTTCCGTTTTCTGGAGTATGCGTTCTCTGGCTTAGTAATGTCTTTTGCAGAGCCTGAAAATGTTATGGCTTCTTTAAGGCACGCAAATGATTTGGATTTACCATTATAGAATTTGGATATGCTGCGCCTGCCCAATTTATTAAAAAAAATCTGTCAGAAAAGCAATATGTAGAAGCTATCAAGCAACCAGTTAGCAATATAGCAAAAGACCGAAGTTAACTGTCAGATGACTGGGTTGAGAAGTCCAATCACATTTTTCCACACAAAAAAGTAATACTCAATCCCTACACAAAGAATTAAGCATGCTGTTTCACATTTCAAACATAATGTAGTGATAAAGAGACCTTGGTATGATATTACATTTCAGCAACAAACACCAAGGCCAGATGATGTTATTTTAACTGAGCGGTGGCTTGAAGCTTCGTGGTAAGTTGTCAAGCAATACAGCAAGGGACCCTACTGCAAAGGCTAAAGTCATTAGTAATTTTGGTCGCTTGGTGGTTATGGAAGCACAGTAATGGATGTGTCTGTGAGGTGACCTCTCCTAATTTCAATGTCATTATGCAAGATATAAGGGATGAGACCATCTTGTGGGAGTATGGAAACTAATACAGCAGTGGCATTTGCACATATATATGTGGGTGAAGTTTTCCTTTTGTTTCCTTGGCAAGGTCCATGTATTAAACCCTTCCCCAATGGGCTTGTATAAGTCCTCTACTCTTCTTAAACTCCCTTTCTTATTGCACAGCGCTCCTGCGCGTTCGAAGAGACAAAGATTTCCAAAAAAAAAAAAAAAAAAAAGGTCATGTTTTGATTTTTGACTAAACAACAAATCCAAAGCTAGTGATGCCATGGATATGCTGTGGGGGAACAGTACCTATGCTGAAGTGTATGGATGCTATTATTGGTGGCTTATATGCCAATAATTGATTTTCTGTGGTTCAGAGACTCTCAAACCACTACAGTCTTTGTCAACTGAAAGTTGCTGCTTAAGATTGGTTGGTACCTTGTGAGGCAGGTCCTTTTCAGTTACTTAACATCCCAACCAAAATGTACCATTATTACCAACATGCATTTCCCATGCCAGATATCCCAGACAAATAATTGATCTCCATATTCTACGTTAAAATTTAAGAAATGTTTGATTATGTATTGAAATTGTTGATATGGTTGCAATATTAATATACGCAATACTACTCATCTCCTAAATACAAAAGCTAACTAGTCCTACTTCGATCACATGCCAAAGCCTTGCTACATGAGCTTGACATGTCAGAATTATTAGAAGAAGCATGATCCTATTTTGATCCTATTTCTCTCAAACGATACGGATACTTTGATAGTCTGATAATCATTTCAGAACAGTTTACCACAAGGTCACTCAACCAAAAATGATATATGCGAAATTGCAGATAGATCTAATTAAAAGAAGCAGCTACTGCAAAGAGGCATATGAAAACTATGAAGATTAACGCCAAACAACTTTGGCATTTTTAGCCAAAGCACCTAATGACAGTTCGTGGTTCTACTCCCTGACATCCAAGGTTATGTTTAATCTCACATTTCCTCGTTTCTGAATTAACAAAGCTAATATCTCGAAAATATTCATTGGATCTCAAAAATAACAGTGTACCATTTGTCAAAAAAGAAGCAGAATCAGACCACAGAGTAATATCTGCAAATTCCAATAAACTAACCTGAATATTTTTTCAGGAAATTAACATACAGAAATCAATAGGCAATACATCAAACTAAGCAAATTAGCATCTTAACTTCACAGATTCCCGTAAGGAACCAATTTCATATCAGAAAAAAAAACAATCAAAACAATAAACTGACAAAAACTCACCGAATTGGTAGCGCCTCCTCCAATGCCTCCAACCCCGCGAGGCCGCCCCCTCCTTCTCCTTCTCCTCCCGCGTACGCGCTCTGCACCTCGCCATCCCCTTCCTCCTCCTTCCCCGGCGGCGAGCACTCGTCGCTGTCCCCGCCTATCGACGACGAGGTGCACGCCGATGCCGGCTGAGGTGGGTCCATCGCCGCCTCCACGTCGACCGGCATCCGCCCGACCCGAGTCGCCACGCCACGCGTCGAGCAATTTCAGGGGCGCCAAGGGACGGACGACACGACCTGACGAGGCCAAGAGGGAAGGTTTTCCGCGGCGAGTGGATTTGTTTCCTGAATGAGTTTTTAATTTAGTTTTGTGAGATGATGGGGAAGCAACTGCTTCGAGATGGCGACGCCTAACTGACAGCGCTTATCGCTTCATATCGCCCCTTTTCTTGCGTGTCACGGAGCTTCTTTTTATAGAATTTTTTTTTAGGGGAGCTTCTTTTTATAGATAATATATATAGTTGTTCCTCGAAAGCTCATTGAAAAACATTTTCGAGCTCAATTCAAAAAAAAAAAAACATTTTCGAGCTCATATTATAAAAACTACTTAGGCCAATTTCAATGAGTTTTATCTATATTAATTAATAGATTACTGCAAATTTTTTTGATGTGACAACGTTTCAAAGAGAAGTAATGATCAACTCTGACCCTAGGTCAGTCGGGGATACTAAGTCGAGTTTAATATCCATACAAATAAGTGGATAAGAAGAAAACCTACTAGATTCCTCCTCTACTAAGGGCCTCTCAACGGGCGGTCTATTTGCTAGCTCGGAGTGATTAAACCAATTAAAAACTAATCGCTAGCGAGTCCCTCGTCGCTAGCTCCGAGCATTGAACGCGGCGTGTGTATGGTCGGAGGTCCCCGCTATGCCGCGACAACCAATAGGAGAGGAGCAATGCAAACAAAGAGCTATATTATTTTAGTGTGTGAAATACGGTCGGTAGGAGACGTCGACCGGATTCCCGCTGGACGCGCCCCAACGGCCGCAGCAAATCCGACCGAGCTAAGTGGCTTGGTCACTTGAATTACACTATGGAAAGACGTTCTCGGCGATAGACCGGGCCCAAGTTCCCTATAAAGATACGCCTGGGAGGGTGAGATCCCGTCCGACCCGCACCTGTCACACCACAACTCACCATCAACGAAGTCGATAGTCTAGGGATGCGGCTCACATCGAGATGAACTCGTCCCAAGGCTAAATACGGTGAGAGACCAAAAGCAAATAAGTATTGTGAGGGAAATATGAAAATGATTTCAAAAAGTGTCAAAGAGTGCTTGAAATTGTCCGAGGCGGACATGGTGCCGGGCTATGCACCTTGGTTGTGTTGAATGGCTTTTTGCCTGCCGCATCGATCGTTAGTTGCAATGCAACGACCTATGAGCTCCCTCGATGCAACCCATCTTGAAACACGGGAGGGCGAGTCAACGGGTTCTACAACCTAGGATGCACAAGGAAGCTAATGGGTGAGAGGCCTTCAAGGCCGCACCGTGGCTAACCCTAATGCATGTGAAGGGTTTGGGTTAGAACACGCTTTTCAAGACTCGAAAGGTGCTGAAATGTGCCTAAATGAGGCGAGGCCAGAAGAAACTCTGGTTGATGCTCAAAGCAATACTAATGTGCAAACGTTTGTGACTTAGGCACATTTTAGTTTAGGGCAAAAAAGACTAATCAAACCATCAAGTAACTAGTTCCCCGTCACACCCCACTTTTAATGGTCAGAATCACACGTGTTTGCGCCAGGATCACGCCACAAACACGCCTATTAGTAACAGATAATGGTAAACAGAAATAATAGTAAACCGAGCTATAGAAATATAGGATGGAAGGGGCTTACAGTGGCGACGAAGGGTCACCAAGTTGGGTTACGATATCAGAGTTGGCCAACCGAGAAGCGGTGGATTAACTATGACACCGTCCCGCACTCCACGTGCATGGATGAAAAAACGCCCTTCTCCTAAGCAAACTCCTTACGACTCCTACGATACGCGGGTCTTCTACCTTGTCGCCGATCTTACCTTCACATGTGCCGATATCTCGTAAAAATAGAGGGGTGAGTACAAACGTATCGGCAAAGTCCCAACCGAGGGGTTGTAATTATTAAGGGTTTGGGCCCCAGCGAGTCTCTAAAATCGCCTCGCTAGTTCCCTGTTATCTCATGTCATCGCCGTCATGACACCACAAAAGTTAGTCATCATCAAAGTGTGTATATCTAATCATAGATGTTCACGCCTAGCACTTGCCCATTCCAAGGACGTGGCTATTCGATAGATTCAATTAACTCTGCAGAGGTTGTACACTTTCCCCACACGAAGGGCCATCTTTTCCCACCTAATGGTCGGGTCAAAGGTGGTCCAACGAGATTCCGCACCGCTTGGATGCCTCCTAGGTATGTCGGTATAATCCTACCACGACTTCTCGGGGTTGGAAATGGGAGGATCACCTAGCATCCCATTAGCACGGCATTATTGCGGAAGATCACCTAGCATCCGCCAACTCATATGTTCGGTATACGATATCAACAATGCGCCAATTGTTTTAATGTGGAGGATCACAAAGCAACCACGCCAACCCGACCTCGGAAGATCACCTAGCATCCGAGTCGACTCCCGATAGATCGCTTTGCCTCACGCCGCCACCTTGGCTCCAATTATACCTCAACCCAAATCCGGTGTGGAATCGAAGCCCCCATCTCTAAGTGTGGTCAGACGTAATATCACACTAGGTAGAAGGTCTATGAACCGGTCCTTAGGGAGGTGAGTATCTCTCCGCAGAATCCCACACAAATGATTCCCCGTAGTAATCCATCTCACTATGAATTACTATCACCCACCTCTTTTTGTTGGTTAGGGTTCATTAGGCGTTCTCATATTACTCTTTATTACAACGTATGAGCGTAGATAACGCGGATGATTACGCCATCCCGCTTTAGCTCCATAGCTACGTTATCGCTCATACCACTATATACTAGTCCGATTATCATTATCATCATTAAGGTCATGATTAGGGGGGTAAGGACTTGCCTCAGGTGGTTCTTAAGAATCGGACGCGGCGTCGAATCGATGTTGGCTTGTTCGAAGAAACTCCTACGCCGGGCGACGATCTACATCGGGCAACTATCGTGCGATAAAAGAAGGCACAAAACAAACCTAGAATTTAAGTGGGCACCAAATAATAGGACAAGGGCATGAAAAGGTAGAGGGTGATTTTAGAGGAATTATGGAATTGGAACGAAGTGGTTTGGAGTTAGGATGGAAAAAGATGAATTTCCAAAGTTTAAATATGAATTTATAATCATATTAAACTTTGGGAATAATTATAGAATTTTGAGAATATGGGAAACCGTGATGTGAAACATTGCAAGGTCTGGGGTGTACCTAGTTTATTTAGGATTTTTCTGGGAATTTTTCTATACATAGAACGTGTCTCCGTGTACATACTTCGGGTGGCCATAGCAATATTCATCATGTACTGACGCGCGGGGTCCAGTCGAAGTGGCTTGGCCGACACTGTGCGCATGCACCGATCTGCTGGGCTCGTGGGATCCAGCCTCCCCCTTACTTGGTCCATGTGGACCGAGTCCATGGCAAGCGGGGCCCGCAGATGGGTGGCATTGGATGCCTTTGCCTGTTGACTCGTACGCCGTCCTCATCCGTCCCCTTCCCCGAGCGAAACAGAGAGAGCAGAGAGGTGGGGAGGGCACGCCGGCGGTGGCAGTGGCGATGGGTATTGGCGGTGGTGTCTGCGGGCTGCGGTGGCGAGGGTCTGGTGGCAGCGCGGAGCGGCATGCGAGGGCTGCTCGGCGCGCGGTGGTGGCGGCAACGCGGCGTCGGTGGGCTGCAGGGCAGGGGGCGGTGCGCGCGGGCGCGACGGCGGCTGGGTACGGCAAATGCGGCGGTGCGTGGGCGGTGTGGTGAGCGCGGTGGCGAGCTCGGGCTACGGCGGCGCGGCTGCAGGCATGGTGGCGTGCGGTGGGCTGAGCGTGTCCGTGCGCGGCGGCGCGCGGACGGCGCGGCGCGATGCGGTGGTAAGCCGGGCTGGCAGCGGTTGGCCTGGGCGCTGTGACGGTGGCTTGGGCAGCTGTGGTTGGCGGGGCTGCGCCGGCGTGGCGGCAATGGTGGTGAGGCGGCCTTCAGCGAGCGGCAGGGGGCATGGGTGCCAAGAGCAGCAGAGCAGGGGAGCGATGCAGGGCATGGCAACAAGCAGCAGAGAGGAGGGGAGGAGCTCGGGGAGGAAGAAGAGGGCCCGAGCTCGAGGGGCGAGCGTTCCCGGTGGCCATGGCCGGCTATTTATAGCCGCGGCAGAGGGAGGCCGTCGCCGGGATATTTTCCGGCAAGCCGGCAGGCTCCAGTGCGACGTGGCGCGGCCAGCTCGGCGGATTGATGGGACTCGACGGCGGTGCTGTTGCTTCGTCGTCGACCACAGCGGATGCCGGCGGGTGACGACGCCGGAAGAGCTGGCGTTCGCGTGTGCGGGGAGAGGGCCAGCTGTCCAGGCAGCGCGTCGGCTTCTCCGACACGGTCCACTCGTCCCTGTGTGAAGGTCGCCGGCGCTGTGGTGCGCGTGCTCCGCGTGTTCGAGCTGCGGCATCTCCCGTGGAATATTCGCCGGCGTCGTACGTGCTCTTGAGCTGGCGCTCGGCGAGACATGGCGGCGAGGACAGCCTAGCTACTGTGCGGAGGTCAATGGCGCTGTTGGCTGGTCGGCAGGAGCAGTAGCAGCGTTGTCGGGCCGAGAAAATATCTCGTGCTCCCTTGCGTGAAGAACAGGGGAGGTAGAAGAAGGGTATGACGGGTGGGCCCGTGGTGTAAATGGATGGGAGGAAGTGGAGATGACGTTGCTGCTGCTGGCTGCTCACGTTGATGGACCGGTGCTGGCCGAGAGCTGGTCTGGGAAATGAGCCCGTGTGGCTTTTCTTATTTCTTTTTCCATTTTCTATATATATGGACATGGACATATACATATATACTCTTATACATGCACTCTTTTCCATTTTCTATATATATGGACATGGACATATACATATATACTCTTATACATGCACTCATACATGAATGGTTGTGATACGTATGCTCAAGCATAAGCACCCGTATATATTCAAGTATAAGTGTGCTTTCAGGTATAGTTATGTATATGTATACGTATGTCCATGTTCTCACGAGGCGCCTTCACCATCTCCCATCTTGCACGTGCATTCATATGTGTATATATGTATACATGCATGGCTTCATAATTTTAAAGGTATTTGTATATATATTTTTATAGCTATGCATGTATAATTTTATTTACACATGGAATGACACCTTTTAATTCCCAGAAGGATAAACTAAGCACGATTATTTAAATTTGGACTTTGGAAATATAGATGTCTGGATATAGTGGGTGGCAAATTCAAGGGAGGGGTCAAAGGAGGGGTATTTGGGTGGAATGATCAAGGATATTATTTGATAACTCAAGGATGGGGTCAAGGGGTTTATGATGATGGATGGTCGAAGAATATTCGATAGGTGTTTTCAAGGAATATTATTTGATGCCAAATAAATTCTAGAGAGGCAAACAATCAAGCAAGCATTCAAACATGTACCTTAATCTATATGGTGAATTTTTGATGCAAGGTTTTTTAAAAACAGGGTTTTTGTTTAGCGGAAAATAAATCAAGTTTTAGTTGTAATTGAAAAGTTCAAATTTTTAGTGATTTTTTTTAGAATGATGCAAAAACACGGGTGTTACAGTTCCCTTTAAAGTTTCCCTCAGGATAGCAGAACCCATTACAATTTCTATTGAGTAAAACCAATGATTAGAGGCATCGAAGGCCCAACGTTGTCAACCTATACCGAACTTTAAATAAGTAGAACGGCATGACAACTCAAGTGAGCCTTGCCATGGAATTAGCAACTCCAAGTTGGTCATTTTTAGCATGCAAGACCGGGCGATGGGGATGAACCAAAAGCTAGGTTATGGTGTCAAACAACTTTGAGATGCTTTACCAAAGAGAAACTCTTTAGGATGCTAACTTAGAACCCCAAGATTGAAAGTGAGTTTTGGAACCTCTTTAAGATGCTCTAAAAGGAGAAACTAGAGCGAGTTTGTATGTACATATTCTAGCGGCTACTCGGCAAGGACTAGACTAAGTCCTCAAGGTTCAAGGTTTTCTCCGAGATTCAATCAAAGAGATTGGCCACGGCGTAAAGGCGTCGTCAAGATCATCGATGGAGTGATGGAGCATGTCGTTCCTCGGCGGTGATGGCAAGACGAAGACATCATCATTGATGGAGAATAAGGTACTCCAACCCTTCCTTTGTCTCAAGTTGTGGTTCTAGTTCTATGCGTGGCATGGCGGGGGCTAGTGAGAGTTAGTTTTCCAACGATATCTATTTGAATGTCGGTTGGACTTAAGTGTTCTCCCATGACAATCCGTGAAGGTGTCGACGATGAGGTCGATGACGTGTCGGCGGCGCCAATTTCATCATGTTTGCATGTGGAGTTTTAGCGAGTTTATTCCTCTTTTGTAAAAGTGATGGGTATGAGGATAACAAAGGATGGATGGTGAGATGGCTCGCTTCGTTCGGTCGGAGCTTGTGTGCAAGGCATATCCGTTTGGGATGATGATCCTAGATGGTGGAATTTATGATTTTTTTTTTTTTTTAAGGTTTCTTGTCTCCCATCAATGGAGTTGGAGTAGTTTGGTTTATTTTTATAATGAGAGGATGTAACTTACTTTAGCTTTAGTATCAATGAAATTTTCTTTGCCAAAAAAAAAAAAAAAAATACTAGAGTTGTTGTAGTGGAGAGGTTCAAGGAGGCGTGGAGTACTCCGGTAGAACAAGGAATACTTCACTGATGAACCGGCACCAGGAGCCGCGCAAGGCATACTTTGGTGTGGTGACAACGAGATTGTCCACAACACCTAGGCTTCCCCCCTTCACTGAGGTCTGCTTCAGGTGCACCAGCATCCCAACAGCAGGGCTTCAGAAGAGTTCAATTTATGGTGCAGTGCTAGGTGATGGAAGATGGCAAATGTTTCACTCTATTGGACAAGACTGATGATGAAAAAACATATGATTCATAGGAGGATGCTCTCAGTCTCTTAGACAAGAACGGTGAGGAGGATTATGATTCTACAAAGATTCAAAATGAAAAACAAACGACGACTGCTACAAGTGAAGTGAAAAAGTGATTTTCACAACAATTAATTAGTAATTTAAGAAAGTTCAAGTCTAGTTTTATCGAGTTATAGAAACTTACTCACTCCATACTTGAAAAGAAAGACGTTAAGGGCAGCGACACGGTCTTCAAAGCGCAACTTTGACTTCTCTTTTCTATAAAAAATATTTATTAAAAAATATATATGTATACTTTTATGAAAGTATTTTTTAAGACAAATCTATTGATATGATTTTTACATTTTAAACTCAACGATTTAAAAGTTATTCATGATTTATGTTCCCAATATTTGACCCAAACCTTTTCCAAAACGTCTTCCTTTTCCAATATGGAGGGAGTATGTATTACCCGGTTTTGTTTGACAGGTTGGTGGAGAGATGTGGTTAAATACAGAAAAAAAAATGATGTGGCTTATAAACTGAGGGCCTATTTAGTTCCATACTTTTTGCCAATTTTTTTTTTTCACGTTTTGGCTCATCTTTTTGCAAAATGGATCTAAACACAATATATAAAACAACAAAATTTTTGGCATTTTGCATTTGGAACTCAAGAGGCCCAAAAAGAAAGAAAAAAAATTTATGGGCATGTGTTGTGTATGTATGGCTAAATTTTTGGCATGTCGAGCAACTCCAAATGAGTTTGCAAACATGTTTGCATTCTTCAAATTTGTCAAAAACATGAAAAAGTGGTCTCCAACAGTTTTTACAATTTGGATTAGCATTTTGGGCAACTTGGCATAAACCATCCTCAACTTGGCAAATATGCCAAGCTAGGAGGACTTGGCAAATCCTCTCCTTGCTTGTATGTTGTGTAATGACAAAATAAAAATTAAATCATCTCCCTACTTGCATGTTGCATATTGCCTTTTTTTTTTTTTTTGCCAAACTAAATTTGCAAAACTATTGGAGAACCATAGTTTTTCACTTTGCATATATTTTTGTGACTTGGCAAATCACAAATTTTGGCATTTCCCATTTGCTGGAGCAAAATATTTGGTATTTGGCATTTGCATTCTAAAGGCATCTAACACACCTTTAGTTCCATAATTTTGCCAAATTTTTTTTTTGGGATTTTGGCTCACCTTTTTGCAAAATGGATATAAATACCATGCTGTAAAATAGCAAAATTTTTTGTCATTTTGCATTTGGGCTCAAGAGGTTCAAAAGAGAGAAAACAAATGTATGGGGTGTATGTATGACTAAATTTTGTGGCATGTAACTAAACATCAAGGTGAAAAGCTTGGCATTTCCCATTTGTTGCACCAAAATATTTGGCATTTGACATTTTGCATTTCAAGGCATCTAAACACACCCTGAGTGAAGAGTGCACAAAAATATCATTGAACTTAAATTTGGTGACTTCCTTGAATTCCTGTTAAAAAAGAATATCAAGAGAAATGTTAAGATGGTTGGTTGACAAGTTTGAGGTTGTGTTGCATAATGGCAAACCTGCTATTATGTTGGAGTTGGAGAAGGGGATGCACGACGTATCACATCGGAAGTCGCGCATATTGTTTTTCGCTCATATATGCTTCCAGCCTTCCATGGAATGTGGAATTTGCCTGGGACCTAGATAGATATGTCATGCTGATTGGTGCAAGAGCATAATAAAAAAAAAGGTGGCACCAGTGCTCAAATTACTAATAAGACACCCAACTCTCCTGCTTGTAAGCATCTTAAGGGGTGTTTGGCATGACTCGAGCTGAACTCCGTGCCGAAATGTGGAAATTCTAAAAAACCCCAACTCCACAACTCCATCTATTTTTATTTTTAGAGCAGCAATCTGTCCTAATGGACTCTGCTTGTAATTAAGTTATATGTCTAATATATCTGGCAGAACTTTTTACTTAGACAATCTGGATTGTCATATGAACAAAGACGTAAAGTTCCTCGCACCCATTTCTCTACAACTGAAATGGTGGACAAATTACTGCATTGATTTCAGAATATGATGTCTAACAGAAACTGACCTATTTTGACAAAATCAAGGTTAGTCACATAGTTTCCACCCCTAAGACAATATGTGCCTACATATTCAGATGTTTGTGTAAAGTATATACGTAGCCTGATTGAAATCCCATTTTTAGCTGAAACCCTAGGGAGAACCATCTATGTTTTGAAGAATATTCCAAAAGCTGATAAATGTTTCGTCATGGTTGACAAGAACAAAGTATTTAGATTGTATCTGTATAATATTGTTGCATACATATTGTTACACTCAAAAACACTTCTCAGGATAAGACCAGGAAAATTGCTTACCATGGCTACAAAAGAAATGTCAGGCCCAAGATAAGTACAAATGTAAGTAACAACAAGTAGAAGCTAAAAGATAATATTTCTTCTTGATATTAAGCATTCTCAATAAACGTTTGCATGTTCCTTTAATTAAAGGATCACCTCACAGAATCAAAGAGATTTTGAGAGTTTATGCTAAAGAATCACTTTCAGCCACAGAATCACTTCTTTTAAGAATCGAATAAGATAGAGCTCTACCAAACAGGCCCTTAGCTTCCTGTTACTTCAGCTTCAATGTGGCATGCTTGAACCGTCTTCTAGGCTTTATCGGTATGTTCAAGTGCTACATCAGTGTGGGTCAAGTCTAATGCCTCTTCCTCTTCTTGCTGCTCTTCAGGTGTTTCTTCCGGTTTACACACTTTCCATGCGATTTGCTTGAACCACCATCATCTTCTTTGTCTCCATCGAACAACATGTTCATTCCAAGGTCGAAACCATCGGTTAAGCCTCCTAGCCTGTTGCCAGAATTAGATATCAGTTGGTGATGTAAGTTGGATATTAAGACAAGCTGAAGGGCAAACCGAGTGTCAAATAATATTTGTAACTGAGCAAAGTCAATTGTGTATTTACACAGAAAATAAGCAGCAGCAAAGATCAACCATCCGAGCATACCCATGAAGTTGTCTCCTTATGCGGTTCTCGATCAGCTTATCACGTTTGGTTACAGGAGCACGAGTGAACAACTCCTCTTCCTGCTTCTCTTGCTCCTCTCTCTGTCGAATGTACCTCCCAAATTCTCTGCTTTCATCACCCACTGTTTCCTTCCACTGTAAATTCCACAAAGATTATTTAGCATGAAAAGAAACAGCACATAGCTTATTTTGCATCAAAGACATCCTGCTAATAAATTCAGAGCAAAAGTTAAGCAAACCTCTTCAGGTCTGTCTGCAGCATCATCAATTATTTCTTTAATATAAGGATTTTCTATTGCCACTCGAGCTATTGCTTTATCTCTCCTTGTATCTTTTTTTTATGACGCCTCTCTTCATCATCCATGCTAGTAGGCATAAATTTCGGAGGACGGTAAACACTATCAGTAGCCTGAAATAAAGTTGTTATACTTATACATCAGAACAGCAGAAGGTATAGACTGATACGCACATAAACTGAGAAACAAACACACTGCTAGAACAAATGACGAGTTTGGATGACAGGTTGCATTTAATGACAATATGCAAAATATAAAAGCATTTTTAGATCAAATACACATCTCAAACATAGGACTACAGAATTATTTATTCAAAATATGAAAAGGAACAGAAAATATTTTAGATCAAATATACAAATCTCAAACATGATTTCAGTATCAAATTGGTCAGCACTATGTATGGCGAGATGGATGCCAACTAAAACCACTAAGCTTTCTATAGGACGGCTTGAGATGAGAAGGGATGTGTGTGATGTTCGTTACTAGAAGGGATAGAGTTCGAATGAAGATATTCGGGATAGGGTGGGGTGGCTCCTATCGAGGAGAAATTGATTCAACATCGGTTGAGATGGTTTGGACATGTTCAGCGGATGAGGCAATAATGTAAAGGAGGTGATTGGGACGGGCGGTTAATTATATTACAAAGGACTATTAACGTGTGAACCATGACTTTGTTTCCTTTTCTATCTATCTAGAAATGTTCTTTTTTATCTTTAACATCTCAAACATGATTTCAGTATCAAATTCTTATAGGGATGCCAACTAAAATTTTGAGATGAGAAGGGATGTTGAAACCAATGAGGCAATGAAATTATATTACAAAGGACATGCTGTAGCAGCAGGAAAGATGGGAAAAATTGTTCATGTGAATGACATTGCACTTATTGATATTTGGGCTAAACCAAATGCTATGTTCTGATATTGCAACTGCAGAAAAGTTATTAATTAATATAAACTAATTAATATAGTGTGTCCTGTCATAAAGTAATGTTCATGTAGGAGGTTCGAGCATTCACAAAGGGAGCCCATTATGTGATTCTTTATTGATGTAACAACTAACAAGTGTATAAAATCAGTACGGAAGTGAAAAATATCACCTGCTCATCCGAATGTCGGTCCTTCCCCTTTGTGTCCATCATATCAGGGTTTGGCCTATACTTGAGGGGGGTCTTCCTCATCCGAATGTTGGTCCTTCCCCTTCGCCTCTGCATTTCCTGTCTTCTCTCGCGCAGTTGCATTGTCAGCAGCATTGGTGAGCTTCTGGATTTGGTACTCCGCCTTCTTGTCAATCGGACGAATCTACCACACCAAATTCAACAGAAAGCCATCACTACTTTTAGTTAACCAACTACATCAAGGCTGGAAATGAACAATAATCAGCATCGAAGGCAGGCCGAGGGAAACCTTCTCCAGAAACAGCCTAATCTCGACAAGGCTGCGTACGACGGGGTGGCTATCCACCGAGAGCCCCTTGGCCTTGCGAAGGAGGTAGTAGACGGTGTCCTGGCAGTAGCCAAGGAGGAGGTGGTTCTTGGCATCTAGGTACCCGATACCGTTGGTCGTCGGCAACTGGTTCTCCTCGACCTATCCACAGGTGAGCATAGCGAACCAGAACTAATTCATTCTCCCATCGTATACCCACTTCGCGGTTTAATTAAGATAAGAAATTGGGAGAGGGAACGGAAGCTTGGAAGGGGGACATATGAGTTGATAAGATATACCTTACGGGTGATGGACTCGATCTTGCCCCTGACGAGGTCCAATCCGGACTTCATCTCCTTGAGAGCGTCAAGCAACCCCCGCCGTCGTCGTCGCTGCAAGCAAGAAACGGTCAGGCCGGTCAACATTTGCTCTACCCAGTTACCCTGGGAAGAAGAGGCATCTAGAAGCTGAGCTTACCGTATGAGGAATTCGCCTTTGCTCCCACCGTTGGCTTCGGCGGCGGCGGAAGGTGCCGCCATGGTGGGGGGGTCAGTGGCGAGCGAACAGCGGCGCCTAGCAACGCGGCTGCGTCAGGGAAAGAGCGAGCGTGACCTGACGGCGTAGCGCGCGTGGCGGGGACTGGCGGGGACTGAAGCAAAGCTTGCCGACGGAGCGGTGCTGGTGGCTGACTCGTCCCGAATCGCGGCGGCGGAGGGAGCCGGCGGCGCTGGGGTTTAGGGGCCGATCCTGTAGCGCAGTAGGCATGTGAAAGGCCGGAATTCTGAGTGGGCTAAAAAGGCCGGCCTCATAGCCCAAGCCACGTCTAGGCCTTCATCTGCTTCGTTCCTTACTGTTTTGACAGCCCAGCTACCGGACAGGACTTTAGGCTGCCGATGGGCCAGCGCAGGGCGGCAAGTGGCAGCCGGCCCATTACGCCGCGCCTGCTCCTCCTCCTGCCCCCGAAATCACGTCGGCGGACGCGTCCCCTGCGGCCCTGCCGTCGTCATCGACGTCGACCCCTGACCCCTGAGATCTTCTCGACGAGGCCAGCTGGCACGCAAGGTTAAAGAAAAATAGCTTCAATCCTGTCCGTCACCGGCGAGCGAGGGGCACAACCGAGATTTCAGCCGAGGTGTGCAGGGCTGATGGTTCATTGGTTTCTACGCTGAAAATTTTTTATTTCACCGAAGTTTCCAAATTCATGGTCTCCTTGTTTTTGTCCTGTTGGAAACCCGGCCTTTGGTTGGTTGCTGTCCACAGACCACACGGCATTGTCTCTTGTCTGGAGAGCTGCCACCATACAGAGCCGTTACAATCCTAGGTGCTGAGTAGCAATTTGCTCAATACAAACAACCACACACCCAGAATATTCTGCCGAAAGAATCCCGAATCCTCCGCCACTAATACACGCATGGACAGCATGCTTCCGATGCAAACACATGTAAATATCTGTCATCCTTCGCCGGAGAAGTTCTGAAACAGCGACATTGCAGCGCAAAGAAAATTCTCCGAGTGACAGATAGGTGAGGCATATGGACACAAGTACTTGAACATTCTCCTCAATCTTTGGAGGAACTTGCCCACATTTCATCATGTAAAAAGTGTTACATACAGCAGCGTCCTGGATCAAACCCTGCACCATTAGCCAATTCAGTTGGGGGGTTTGTTCATCTGGGCTTTTTCTGCTGCAAGGATTAGTTCATATTTACAGGGGTATTGTACAACAGCAGGTTAACAAGATGGTGATGGTGTCAGCTTCTTGGGGTGGTGGCGAGCGCAAACCCTCCCCGCTCGTACATGCGCTGGATCTCCTCCCGGTACTCGGTCAGCGACTTGTGCGGGAGCGCAGGTGTCAGCTTCGACCACATCGCCCATGCTGAGCTTCCTGTTTGGGTCACTTATGGGCTTGTGGTTAACCCTCGTCGCAGCTCCTCTTTCAGTGGGAAGCTGTAAGGGCTCCATCTCGGACTGTTGGCCCCGACTCGCTCCATTAGATCAACTACAGTCGAATTCGCGGGAGCTCTTGGACAGACATCTGAGTTATCAGGTATAATTTTGTTAGACAATAGAAGTAACGATGGTTTTACCTGCAAACTGATATGGCACATTTCAGTAAATAAGTTCAGATGAATTCACAAGATGAGGACCTACCTTGTCATGTTCAAGCATGATCACAAATATAGGACCTTCATAGTTGCACTGCCGGCTGTAAGAATAGGGGCAATCTTCGGAATGCAGGGGAAAAGGGCATGGTGGCCTCATGCCAACAGAGCTGCTCAAAGATGAGGGACGCTCTTTGCTCATTGCCTCGCATTGCCATGTGAGCACCCACCTTGCCCATTCCACCATTTGGAGCACAAAGGAGTGCCTGCACCCACCTTCTTTGTACCTCCAGTGCGCAGCAAATCCATATTCAGCCTGTAGATGCATTTCCTTTGTTCGGATCTGGATTTCAAATGGATGGACACCCTCACACATGATGACTGTGTGCAATGACCGATACCTGCAAATAGTAAATTAGCAACGATTTCAGTACAGTTCTTTAAACGATTATCAGGCTTTTCTGATGCATACCCATTCAGCTTTGGATGAGAAATATAGTCTTTAAATCTTCCAGTGACTCGGGGCCACAGCTTGTGCACTACGTCAAGTGCTCGATAACAATCTTCCTCTGTGTCAACCACAAGCCGCAGACCATGGATGTCATGGACGCCATCCATTGTTAAGTTTTTCCTGTAAGTAATCACAAAGCGCAGTTAAGAGCATGTATTCTGAATGCCAACTACCATTTTACTGAACTGCAGATAATGTAAACAAAAAGAAGACATACTTTATCATCTTGGAGTATATACTGTACAGACTCTTGTGCCTTCCAGAAAGACTGTGATATGAAATGCCTTCATCTCGAGGCCTTTATCCAAGTTATCAAGCGTAGATGTAAGAAGTGCTTCATCAAAAGACATCACAAGTTTAGAGGAAAGCTCCTTGTGCTCCTCTGGGTTCAAGTGTTTGAAGCAAATATTCTCCAACTGGTCTTTCCAGCTAGCAATTCCTAATCGGTTGGCCAATGGCACAAATATTTCCATAGTCTCTTTAGCAAACCTTTGTTGTTTAACCAAAGGCAAAGCTTCTATCGTCTTCATGTTGTGCAGACGATCTGCTAACTTTTTATAAGAACAGCTCGTGCATCAGCCATTGCAAGAAACATTGTATGCAGGCGATCAGCTTCAACAGTCCTACTTGCAGTATTGTTGTCCCGAGCAAGTTTGCTCAAATGGCTTAACTTCGAAACCTGAACAGATAGTTATTTATTCTTGAGCTTGCAGTAACAACAACATGATTTTTATGAACATGATTGTTATTAAAACTATAAAAAATGTATTCATAAAGAAAAAAAAAGTCAAAGATGCTTTGATTGCTTTTATCCACTTTTGTGGCAAGGATAGCATATAAAAGAGGAAAAGGAATTCCTTTCAAATTGTTATCAGGAAAGAAGCAACTCCACATGTGCATTTTTCACTTCAGCAGTCAGCAGATAATGGAGGCCAAAACAGTTGAGTTGTGGCTGGTCAAAGATGTGGCTAGCATTGGTGACCATTCAAAAGACAAACAAAAGAATTTTAAAGGATGTATTTCTTGTCTCTGTTCTTGGCAGTGAGTTCAGGAAGTATGTCTAATTTCCGATGTTACAAGTTTCCAACTAATATTATCAACAAAGCAAACTTTGGTAACTAAGAACCTTCAACGCAGGTTGATTGCTATTGCCTATAGTTTGCAAACAAATCAGTAGCTCAGAATAGAAGCTTCCATCATTCAAAACATTAGCCTCTGTGTCAGAGGACTTTGTTTACTTAGTACTCCCTCCGTCCTGCTTTTACAGTCGTTTTAGCATTCAATGCGATACAGTGAAGATTCTTTGAACCAAGTCGTTGCCTGTGTCTAGATACATGAATGTATTTCTGAACTTGGACAACTGACGCGAGCGCTAGGACGACACTAAAAACGGGACAGAGGCAGTAGTGAATTGCTACTTGCCTATAGTTTATAAACAAATCAGTAGCTCAGAATAGAAGCTTCCATCAGCCAAAACATTAGACTTTGTGTCAGAGGACTTTGTTTACTTAGTCGTAAGGCTATCCATATGTCACGCAAAAAGAGCACATGGCCCATTGACTTCAAAAGTTAAACAGGTAATCTAGATAATAAATTGAAAAACTAGCAGGGTATCCAGCCAAAACCTTTAGTAAACTTTTGGAGAAATAACCCAATTCCCATTTGAAACAATGGTCAAGATAGAGAGAATGAAAAAGTGCCTACCCCTTCAACAAGATCGGCGACACCAGCACCAAACATCCTGAAGATGTGATCATAGTCCATGAACGAATCATCAATTGTGTCATGGAGAAGGCCGGCAGACACAACGGTTGCGTTTGCACCAATATTAGCCAGATGAACCGCAGTCTCCACACAATGCTGCAAGTATGGATCACCACTAGCCCGTTTCTGATGACACACAACCAATACACAAATCGCATGAGGTTTAACAACAGCACAAGATCAAGATGCCTTGCAAATGAACAGAGAGAAGTAAGATTGGTATTCTGTGCGTCTTGTTGGGGAACAACATTTTACCTGGCCACGGTGTGCCCGCTCGGCCTCGAAGAAGGCCTTGACGACAAGCTCGTCGCGGAAGATGCGGTGGCGAGTCTGGACTCTGGCGAGGAGTTGATGAGCATCAGGCTCGCATGACGGCTCCGCCTCAGAGAGGTGTTCGTCAAGCTCGAAGGCCAGCTCGGCGGCGTCGACACCAGTGGCCGCGGGACGCACACCCAGCGGCGGCAAGCTGGTGACGGGCGCGAAGTCAATGCAGGAGCCGAGCGCGTTGCGCACGAAGCTGGAGAAGAGGCGGTCGCGCTCGCGGCCTGGGAGCCAGGAAACCGAAGGGCTCCTGGACGCCGGAGAGGAGGCAGCAGGGCTGTGGAACATCGACACGGGGCTGCGGCGGAGGTGGTCCCGCAGCTTGAACGGCGACGACGACGACAACGACGACGAGTACTGAGGGTACGAGTAGCCCCCGCCTCCGAATCCCCCGGCGGAGACGACGGGCGGCTCGTCGGATCTGTCGTGCCAGAGCGCGCCGAGCTCCTCGTGCGCCGTCGCCCGCGGGGCCGCGGACGGGGACGAGAACAGGCAGGACAGGCCGCCCGCGACGTGGCGGTGGGAGCTCGGCGCTGCCGACGGGGACGCCGCGGCCGCGGCCGCGCACGGCGCCGAGCCGCGCGAGCTGGACTCGTGCTCCGGCGGCGCGTGGACGGCGGCGGCGGCGCCCGGCGGGCTGGTGTACACGGCTATCGCCGGCACGGACATGGTCGCCAAAAGCCGAGCAGCCTCTCCTCAACCAAACAACCACCACAAGCGAAGCTAGCTTACTCCAATCAGCAGCGGCGGCACCAAGCAGCAGGAATAAAACCAAACCCGCTGCTCCAATTGCGATCCTGGGGTGCCTCAATTGAATCCCACGAACGAGCTCGGAGCTGAATCAAGCAACCCACCCCCACTAATCCCACTCCAGCTAGAACCGAAGAAGCCGCAGCGAGCGAGCGGGCGGGCGGTGCGGGGTCAAATTGACCTGCAGAGCACGAATTCGGCGTCAACGCACGGCGCTGGCGAGATTTCCCCGGCGAATCCGTGGGATTAAGAGGATGAGGAGGGGGAAGGGGATGGGCTTGCTCCTCCTCTTCCTCCCTCCTGCCGCGCGTGTTTTTGTGGGTCGCCTCCGCTGCGTGGTTTGTGAGGTTGTGGATTTCGGGTGCGTGAGCAGAAGAATCTGGGGTCGGGGCCCTCCACGCCAACAATAGAACGCACGCCGGTGTAATGGCGAAACTGCCCCTCGCCAGCATGGGCGTCCAGCCGGAATTCTCCTTATTTTACCTCATCCGCTGCTGGCTACTTTCGGATAAGATCTGTTCCTTCCCGCACGACATGGTGCATCCGAATCCCCCGCAGCTTCTTCGTAATTAATCCCACGTGGCTGACATGACTCGTTGATTAACTAGCTTCTTCGTTAACTCCCTCCCTTCCAATTCAAAAAATACTCCCTCCCCTTCCGAATTAGACGTGTTGCGGCGGGCATCAATCAACGCTATAAAAAGAAGTAAATCACACTATATGTCACTCTAAAATGCTGTCGTGTTTGAGCATTGAATATAAGCTCCATTAAGTTAACAAACAACTATATTGTTTGTTTTGTTTTCTCACTCGGCCCGCATCCACCCCACGCGGCGACTTCGGGCGTTCCTTGAGTCGCCACTTTCTTCCCCTTCCCCAATTTTGCCCCACCGAGCAAGGCATCGGCAAAGCCGCGTGGCTTGCCGTGATGACCACGGCAGGCTTCTTCGTGACTCGGCGGTGTGGGTTGCGCCATTGCTAACGATTCTCCCCACGCGACGCAGCCCGGGCCGGAAGCAGGGGAAGGTTGTGGGCCTTGTGGCCACGCCTTGGGCGGCGATTGCCCGAGCTAACGCAAGGGGATGACAAGAGTGGCGGACCCACGGTGGTCGGCCGACCACCCCGCGCCCGCCCGCGCCCATACATACATACTAGTAATGGAAATTGTAAAAAAAAATAGAAGTAGAATTGTCGCGCAGGATCCGGAATTAGTGTCGGCCTTTATCTGCGCCGACACGCGTGTGTCGCCTTTGGGCTTCCGATACCGCTGCGGTGATAGGCCTAGTTGCCCAGAGCACAAGAGTCGAATCGTCGGTTAAATAATTTGGCATCGTAGGAGCCGAGGCGCATCGCTGCGGCACGCCATCGCGACGTGATCATGCTCGGCGGCCGCTGCTCGTGAGTTCCTCCTCCCTTCCTTCCTAAATCCCGATTTTGCCATATTGTGAAGACGTGACTACCTCGAATCGTGGTCGCTAATTGTTGATTTTTTTTCGGTATTTCTATTCCATTTGAGCAATTTATATCAAGATTTGACATCGTTTTACCAAATTATAATATGATTTTACCTAATTGTAAGTGGTTTATCGAATGGTATAAAAAATATTTTGTGGTGCATACCCGATGCTCAAAAGTTGAGTCCGCCAATGGATGGCGGTGGGGCTCCTTTACTTTCTTAGTTCCTCCCTCCTCCATGGTCTAGAAGGTGGTGGCGCAGTAGGTCATCGATCCGAGCCTGACATCCATTCCGTGGCCCAATGGCCATATTTGGCCGGGCTTAGCCAAGCGGCATGGTAGCTAGCGGTCATCACGACGGTGGTGACCGGGTTCGTGCATGCTAAGGCGGCCGCTTAGCTCTCGATTGATCCCCCACGACCCTAGATGCCGGCGGCAAACGACAATGGATGCTACAAAGCCCAGCTTAGGGTCTCTTCGATGCCTTCAAGGCGAGGCGCCGACGTCCGGCAAAGGCAGGCCGCTTGGGGCCCGGCGCTCGTGGTGGAGGCGGGGGGGGTGGAACCCGGCGAGGAGTCGCGGAAATCCGCACGCGGAGCCATGCCGCTCGCCGAATCCAGTGCCCTCGCGCCGGAGACAACGACATACGCTATGATAGGCATGTTGACCGACGCAATAGATGGACTGTTGCCAATGCTTTGGCCGACGACGCCGTTGTTCTATGGCGCATTCATTCCTCCTCGGTTAGTTCAAAGGGCGGAGGAAGGCACTATGGCGAGGGAGGTTGGAGGCCTAGCTAAGATTCGTGTTTAAGGTGTCCACGATGGAGGAAGGCCGCAAGGAAGAGAGCATTGGTGTGGTAATTAGAGGGCCTCGCAACTGCTTGGCAGAGTTTTGCCCATAAAGTTTGACTTGGCGTCGCGGCACCCTTACCTAAAATGGCGAGGAAGCCATTGTGGGATGCCGGGGCCGCCAGATTTGTTCTTTCAAGTGACATGCGTGTTTTGGTGCCGATGGTCCTAGCACAAGGAGGTTTTCTAATTGGCGCCTAGAGGACTCGGTGGCACTTCTACCATTGAGGCAACTATATTGTTAGAATCTACAAGTGTGTGTGCAATAACAAATAGCTATATGCATTGTTCGATAAAGAAGCTCGAATATTGATATATTTCCTTTTCAAGATTTGGTCTTTTGTTTTCAAAATTAGAGGAAATAAAGGGGCTATAAACTTCTAGAGAAATCCCTCGGTCCCTCCTAATCCCCTTAGTTTGGGATCAAACAAATAGACCCTGAAGAAACAACCGAGACGGCCAATATCTTTTATTAATGCAACGCTAAGTTTAGGTGCACAACACAAATTGGGACTCATAACCAACCTAAATATGATTTGTAAATTCAATGGTTACCGTATCATGTTTCAACTAAGTAGTTACGTTTAAGAACTACTCCCTCCGTCCTAAAAAACAATTCTCACATTTCGAGAAGTTAACTGGTTTGAAGTTTGACCAAAACTCTATTAAAAAAAAGTATTAACATTTATAATACAAATTTAATAGCATTAGACTAATTATAACACACGAATATATTATCATAATAAATTAATTTATTTAAATTTAATAGATTAGACTAATTATACCTAAAATGTTAATACTATCTAGGGCATTGCCATCATAACTTCTGATAGCTCCTATTATTGACTCATTTTGCCAACTCTGGTGGGATTTATTTATTTATTAGAAAAGGAACTCTGGTGGGATGGCAGGGCATCACCAAAGCCCTTTAGGTACTTACAAGATGGTGTTTAAGACTTAGCAAAATCAGAGCCAAATACGTACACTGCGTAATGAAGATTTTGGTCTGATTCTTCCTTGTACATCAGCTGTTTAAGACAACCATCTTTTTGATCTGATTTTTCCTTGTACATCAGCTGCTTGGAAGAATTTGATCTGGAATGCTGACGCCAAAAAAAAAAAAAAGGCCCACTGCTGGCTACGAGCCTACAGTACGACCCCTAAATCACAGGGAAGCCCACCACTCGCCTCGCCCCTGCCCCTGGTCCTGATCACCAGCAACTCGAGCCTTCTCGTCGCTCAGCTTCTTCTCAAGGCTTCGCTTGCGTTGCGTCATCGTGTATTTGAACTCGCGGTAGATGTTTCGGCACGCAAAGCGGCATCGCTATCGCCGGACTCGGAACTCTCCAGCCCCTCGACGCGTGGACTGTGGAGTGAGTGGAGGTGCTGGGTTCTTCATCTGGCAGTTGCCATCGCCTGATATACTGATAGCGTACCAGATAAGCAAAGCACCTGGGCCTGGAGCAACTCATGTGATCGGTGCATCGATCTTAACGTGACGGTAACAGTATTATATTAGGCAGGGCACCCCGGATCAGTGGCCAGTAAACTTGTGACGTTCGTTGATTAATGAATAAGCAAGGCCAAGGCCACTGATAGGTACACTGTACTTTTGCACGTGAAAGTGTCGTTGGGACTGATTTTGAATACAAATTCCATAGGAGGAATACCAGGTGCGCCCTCTCCTTGTTTACTCGAGGTCTCAGCGTCTCAGCTCTCAGCATCTCCTTGTTTACTAGAGGTCAAAGTCTCAGTACCATATTCTTCAGTAATTACTATGGCATCGCAACTTATCAGATGATCCCCACTTGTACCATACCATAAATAATGGTGACACTGATACATAAGAGGACGAACCTATAGCAACAATCAACTTATCAACAACCACATCACATGGATCAGCAAAGCAATGCGTAATTCTCTGTATGTGTTTGCCATAAATAATGGTGACACTGATACATAAGAGGACGAACCTATAGCAACAATCAACTTATCAACAACCACATCACATGGATCAGTAAAGCAATGCGTAATTCTCTGTTTGTGTTTGGTATAACTGAGTTCCCAAAGGAATGCATGCTGCAAAAAGTGTTGCCCACCTCAGTGCTCAGGCAAACCTTCCAAACTATCAGTACAGTTTTCCAATTAACAATTGGCATACACAGGTAACAGTAAGTCAGAAAGCAAATACAACAGTTACTTACAGTTTGGAGAAAAGAAAAAAAAAAAGACCGTGTGTTTTCTACAACAAAGCCCGCCCCCTAAAGAGCGTACTGCTGCTCAGTGTTTCCTACCAGCAGCATAAAACCTCTGGAGTAAAGCCTAACAAAGTAGTAATCCGTGGTAGTTACTGTATAAGAGCTTTTGCACTAACTTGTTTGACGTAGCTCTTCGCCCATTCAACTACAGGCTATAGCTGGGCTGCAAGGATCTCATTCCATGTATCAGGTACACCAGGAAGGCACCAGTGCAAGCAATCTTGAACGCCTGGGGTGGCCTTGATACTGTAATACCGTGATATATGCCCTTCGTCCCTCAAACGTGACAGGGCAGTGACATCAGAAGATCTTGTTCCCCTCACCGCACCCTCTCAGCGTCCACTGTCCTCAGAATGGTTTTAGGTGAATGCCACTTCCCTTGGCCAAAGGGTTTGTGTTATCGCAGCTGCCTCCAGTGTTCCAATCCCCATTAAAGAAGTGCCGGCGATATTGACCTGTAGAACACCTTCATCTGGGGATGGTGAGGGAGCTGGGCATCCATCCACTTGATGACACTGTGGATGGTGAAATTTTTGGCCTTCCAGATGACAGCAATGTTCTGTTGTTGTTTGGTGCTCCACCAAGATACATCTCCCACTTGTTTGCCCTAAGCTTCCCTCTGTTCCAGTGGTGACCAGTGTTAAGAACCAGAACATGGAATCTGTGAAGGTTGTTCTTCAGAAAAGCAGGTGGACGGTCAAGGTGCATGGCATAACTAGTTGCCGATCTCTGATGGATTCAGAGGCTCCAAATCACACAGTGTTGATGACCAATGGTATAAAATTGTTGTATTGGTTCACCGAGGACCGATAAGCCCAGCCATCTGGTCTTTTGCACCTGGTGCTAACACAAAGCCATACTCTTCACCAACATCTTCTTCATCCGCCTCTCCTTTCCACCAGTGACCATACACATCATTGATTGAAACATCTGCCTCCCTAAAGAATCACCCACATAAGCAATGGTTTTATCCTGCATTCTGAAATATATCCAAATTAGTATTTCCATATTGACTCAAAGATGTAGGCCAAACAGTGCTTAAAAATCATCTCCAAATTCATCAGATATTGGCTATGACATGTACCTTCTCCAAGAACTGAGAGGCCTCAAACTCTGGCATTTCACAAGTTTCAGGCTGCCATCTAAATTTTCATATGCAAAATCTGCTCGCTGGGTTAATCTGTATGACCAACTCTCTGAAAGCCACTGTTTACATCCAAACCCTGAGTATAGTGGCTCTCATACGCATTGTCGTGAAACCCACTTTCCATTCCAATAGTCACATTCTGTAGGATAGATAAAGAGAACATCAGATAGAAATTAAAGCCAGATAGCTTGGACGCCAGCTAATGCAAAGTAAACTGAACAGGAAATAATATTCTGATTATGTACAAAGACAAATATGAGGAATATGACAATTGAGAAAACAAGAAAATTTGTATGCTCAAATAAGAAATAGCCCCAAGGGTTTCATAGCAGTCACAAGATGAGTGTACCTTTCTTCTCAGGAGGTGACACTTACTTTCATCAACATCAACAGAATAGCCTATCGTAGACAATGGTGGTGGTGCACTAGTAACTTTCTTTTCAACTTTACCTACTGACTGAGGCAATGGATCTGCACTTGGAAAGTCTTCTTCTGAGGATGTATGCTGATCCACGAGCTTCGAGTTAGCTGCAAAAGTTTGAAAGAAAATCAGAATAGAAGGTAGATGTGATAAAAGAAACTTAAGAGGTAATGTTTCTGTGTACTTAATGACCTGGATGAGTCAAAACCAATGGATCTGGTTGCAGGATTTCAGAATCATAGTATGTGCCCTTCTCCCCATTCCAAAGAAGAAACAACATGAAAAATGCAAGAATGACCAGTTTAAGCTGCTTGAACCGCAAACCATTTATACTTCCAAGCCTCATCCTCTTTATCGGTGTTCTCAAAATGTTCTTCACATTAAAGTCGATGAGTGCTTAGGAACCATCCATACACAAAAAATAGGAAAAATGCTGTAAACCTGTTTCAGAAAAGGTGAAGTTAGAGGTACAGTATAGTCTTACACCAAGGTTTTCAACAGAAATGTAAGCTGTGTAAAAAAAGGAGGGAATTGATTATATATGCATCTCATTCTGAGTAATATTTACTAATGTTTCAGCTGCCAAATATAAATAGGAACAAGTCTGACTTGGAAGGTGCCAACTGGATATGTAAAATCATGTAGCAAATCAAATACTGTGGTACAGGGAAAGGGTATTTTGTGGGTATTGTCAATAAGTACCACTTGTCTGATCACAAAGTGAAGCAATCTTAGTTCACTTTCAACTGAGAAGCAGACGCTTTTTGATCCTTTTATAGCATCCGGAAAAAGTTGAACCGAAAGCACATAGCATGTGATAGGACTTTGGATCCATGGTATTCCAGAACAAAAGAGATTTAACAATTTGAATCTAGACCAGCCCACAGCTTGAGGCCGCGGGTGCAGACCAAATCATCCAATCAAACCCGCCACTAAACAAACGCTCCAAGATTACTGGGAGCA
>JADLZK010012390.1:0-74892 GCA_015847255.1 Hyparrhenia diplandra | reverse complement strand
CTGCTACCTCATGCTGGTGTCCGCCGTGGAGGACAATCCGCCCAAGCTCAAGCAGCAGCCAGCAGCAGCGGCGGTAGTGCTGCTCCACCACCCCCCCTCCGCAGATGGACATGTGCTAGGTTTGGTTCCTGCGTGAGGTATGTGCTTTATTGATGGTCCCAGGTGCGTTCCTAACACATTCGTCAAGTCTCTGGTTGGTTGCTTACTTACAGGGAACGCGATCACTGTGTCCTGGGGCAGAGATGTCCTCCCTATAAGGACGGTCAGGATGCATGGAGCGGCGTGGCATAGATCGTAAATAGGTGTCCGGTTATGTTGAAACGAAAATGTAATACAATCATTCGAATCCGTAACAAGATCTCCTGGCCCCAGACGTCAGATAGAATATAGCTTGGACTACAAAGAACCAGACAGTCAGAGCCTTCGATTGACTTCGTATCCGCATCTCTCCAATAACCTCAAGATCTGATTCCAATATCCATGGCAGAATCTGAAGATGACGCGACAAAGGGAATATGATTTCAACTCAATCAGCCTTCGAAGAAACACCGATTGTTCACAATGCTAGTAAGTCAATTCTGAATCCATATGCTTCCGTTCAACATACCCAAAATTGATTTCTCCATCTATCTCATTCGTTTTCGGGTACAAACCCAATTTCAGATTCAGAAATTTCATCAAGTCTTTGGTTGAACAACCGGAAGGAGCTTGTCACTAGTCTATCATTCAGACGCAGGTACGATAATGAATACCACCTCTCCTGTGTTTGTACTCATACTCAGTAATAACAAAACTTATATGCAAATTGAAAAGGAAGAAAGCAAAGGGATGGCCCTGCATCTTCAATAAAACCAATTACAAAAACAGCAGTGGAGGATGCTATTGAAAGTTCAGGCAACAGGCCTGGTGAACCAGTCTTCTTACCAAAAGTTGGAACCACTTTCATTTCATTTGAAGCAGCATAGGAATTCTATAATATCTATTCTTGGGAGATAGGGTTCGGTATAAGAGAGTCCAGAGGCAAAAAAAAAAACGAGTACACAACAAAAAAGACTTAGTGTGCTCTTGTGAGGTAAATTAATATTTTGCATACTGAAATCTTATAATGACACTCGTTGCACTAACGTCCCCCTACTCAAAATGACAGGGCTACTGCAACAACAAAAGATCTGCATCAGCTCGATATGGCTGCAAGGCTATGATGCGCTTACATCGCACAGATGATCATTCATGGGTTGTAAGTAGGATAAATACAGTCCACAATCATCCACTTTCAGCCAGCTTTGATGAAAAAAAGCATTGGGGCTCTCACAGCTTTGTTGACCCAATGACAAGAACATTCATTCAGACACTTCGCCGAAACAACGTACCTATAGGTCGTGTCTGCAGCATAGTTGGGTGCTCTCTGACAATAATCATCTTCCAGTAACCAAGCAAAAAATTAAGAGACTATGTGCATCTCTTGCACAACAAGAGATTCAGGACGACCTTGCAAAAACAATTCAGCTCCTACAAGCAATGAGAGATGCTGACAACGAATTCGATGTAAGGATCAGATCAGATGAGAACAACACAATACAGTCCATGATTTGGTGCACAGGCAAGAATAAAAAGGGACTATCAACTTTTCGGAGATGTTGTCACTTTCGACACAACCTACAGAACAAATTTGTACAATTTACCTTTCGGAATTTTCATAGGGGTAAATAACCATTTTCAGTCAATAGTATTTGGTGGTGTCTTACTCACACATGAAACAACAGAAGATTTTGAATGGGCATTCAGGAACTTCACAGATATAATGGGTGGTAAAGAACCTCAGACAATTCTAACAGGTACATATCTATCACATGCAAGCTTACGTCTCTACTGTTATTATACATCATATAACATCTTTTACAATTGAAACAAACCTATTCTGTTTGCAGACCAATGCCAAGCCATGGCAGCAGCAATTAAAACAACATGGACACGATCACGGCACCGTTGGTGCCACTGGCTATCATGAGAAATGCTAAACCTAAAATCGGCCCAGCATACTCAAAGAAAAGTATGTTCAAGTCCAAATTTCACAAGCTTATTACTAATGAGGTATCTCCAAGTGCATTTGAGAGAAAATGGCAAGACCTGATTAGTGAATACAAGCTGCAAGACAACAAATTCCTGATACGTGCATACAAACATAGAGGAATGTGGGCTAAACCTTATTTCATGGATGTTTTTTTGTGCTGGAATGACAAGCACTCAGAGAAGTGAAAGTGCAAATCATATGCTTAAGAGATTCATTCAACGATCTGCACCGATGCATCTTTTCGTCAGCAAGTTCAAAAGATTTCCAGTTTGATAGGAACCAGGATGAACAAAGACAAATCCACCTCACCAAGCAGGTAAACAGTACTCGAATCACATACCAAGTGCACTGAAGTATTCTAGACGCACATGATGTCATATTTTTCAAAATTGGATACACATGTGTTACTAGTTTCACGTCTGACTAACGTCTATTTCCACATACCATTTTAATGAGTACACAGCAAAGAAGGCAACGGCGTATTGGTGTCCCAATTGAGCGACATGCAGAAACTATTTACACTAAAGAAATGCATGAACGCTTCTACAATGAGTTGTACAAGTCTGGATCATACAAAATTACGGACAAATCTGATAACAACAAGAGATTCAATCTATCCCACATCAAGTCCATTGAAGAAGACGACCCGGTACAATTCATAGTTCATATTTCAAGTGCCGATAAAGCATCATGCTCCTGTGGACTCTTCGAGCACATGGGTATGCTTTGCAGGCATATTTTAAAATGTAAGTATTGACACAATTTGTTATAAATCCATTACATTTACACCGATTTATTATAAAAAGAAACACACATTGTTACTATGAAACCTTTAATCTCAACATCTGTACAGTAAGATTGAAAGGCCTTTTGTACTACCACATTTAAAATTATGTTACTATAACAATCTCGATATGCAATGGATAATGTGAACATGAATTTACTACCGACGACTACGTTTTACTTACATACAACAGCTGCCAGTGTATATATATATATATATATATATATATATATATATATATATATATATATAGGGCTGCTCTAATTAGTCCCTGGGGACTAAATATTAATCAGTCCCCGAGCCCCCGGCCACCAGCGCGAGTCCCCGAGCCCACCTGCCTGCTACGTCCACAGGACCACGGGCATGGGATCCCTCCTGCAGTACCTCTTTTGACCAACAGTTATTTTTTTGGTTTCTTTGACGGAAGCAAATTTTTGCAACCTTATTCAGCCAATTTTTCATTTTCTTTTCAAAAACTGACGTATTTAGCCGATTTTCATTTTTCTTTTAAAACTGACGTAGCTATTATATCCAGCTATATGTCCTTTTTTTATTCCTTTTTTTTCGGCAAGCCAATATTAGGAACATAGATATCCTATTATTGTATGAAAATAAAATTTGATTTCCTAGAAATGGGAAAAAAAAACGAATAGTTGTTCAAAAGTGTTCAATCATAAAGATTTTTGAACAAGTGATTCATAAATGTGACTATAATTATTATAGGTCGAGAAAGATATATTTATTTGTTTGTATACATGACTGTAAGGATAGCGTTATTCTATCAAGGACACCATACAAGATTTGTGAAATTATTTTATGCCTCAGAAAGGGCCAGGGCGATAAAATAACACTTCTTGGCCAACAATATTTCAACATCGGCAGAGAGTCATTGGACAGTTATACCAACCAAGTGGTATAGGTAAAAAAAAAAAAAATCACGCCTGGTCTATGAACATGCGGCCAAGCCTATTTTACATTACTATAAATAGCAAGCCTGTTAACATAAACATCTGTGGTCCAATGGATAGTGCATCTGTCGAAGAGAGTTCCACAATGCAAAGTTCAAGGATTTATGAGTCCACCTTCGTCCTGTTTAAGCCACAAGGTAAATGTGAGCGATCTGCGGTATATTGATATGGCTAATTATCTAATCTAGCACAAGTAGTGTCACAAACAATCATGTAATAGCTGGAAGAAATGCTTCAATGGAGAACGTCTGGGATTTGCACACAGAACCTAAGAAAGGACAAAAAGAATAAATAACGTTGATTCTGCAAGTGCACAAAAAGGCATAATCAGTGCACAGATTCAAAAAAGATATACCTTGCATTTGACCTTCCGCAGTGCAATTGGCCTTCCCAGCTTATAGTTCTCACCAAATTTGTATGACTTACCTACAAGGAACAAAGGTTATGTTGCAACATATATGTGAACCTGTTCGGCAGCAGAAAAAAGTTAAGCTGCTGCAGCCTCCACTTCAGGGACTTGTGGACAAAAGCTACATGTTCAGCAGTAGTGGCTTTTTCCAACACGCAATGTCTGTGATACCAAAGCAACTAAAGATCTATGCAAAATCACATGATAAAAACTACAGAAATGGATCTTATGCATGCATTGAATAAAGCGTGTGGTGCAGGCTTTTGGTGCCAAAGCTTTTGGCGAGTGCGGCGTAAAATCAATAAACATGTTGTGCTTTTCGCTACGGCGTGACACAAACCGACAGAAAAACAAGTGCCACCTCAAGTTAGGTGCAGGAAGTGTGGCGTGGTGTGGTAAATTGTGGTATCAACCAAACACGCCTAACAAGTAGTGTCACTAATAAATGTTTATATAAGATGGAAAACAAGGCTTATGTTTCCACCTACATATTAACTATTAAGAACCTAACACATTGGTTTTATCCCATCAGGTGCCTGAAATTCAGATCCAGAACAACCAGGAAAGGGCTGAAAATCTACCAGTCCTAGGCACCTCAAGCTTAGTAGGTTTTTGTGAATTCGGTAATAAAGAGGGCACAAACCTTGGTTCTTGTGCACCCTTTATCCACAGTCCATGAGGATGTATGAACAGAGATAATAAAAATTGAATTAAAGATCAAATCAGGAACTATCTCATGTTTTGGAAATGTTGTGGTTATATCGCTAGCAAATGCGAGTTTAAACCTTGTGTTGGGGGTGCCAGCTTACAGGTCAAAACTCCAATGGCGCAACATTGCAGCCTCACAAACTGTCGAACAGAGATAATTGTGATGCATTATTACAAAAGTATCTGCCCCCAATTTGAGGCCATGGCAAAAGTTCAGAACAATGGGAGAGATACACAACTATCAGGTGTCTATATAACTATATAAGATGGGATCACATACTGAAAGGGGATATGCTATCATTTGGATAACTCCTAATTTCTATCTAAACGGATTAATGACAGCTTGTGGTTTGTTTCCTAAACAGAGAATTTAATATTAGAAGTAATAATATGAAAAAAAGGTCACTCTTGGACTAACCATGTGAAAGAACTCAATAGATTAACATTCACACAAACACGAGCATGCAGCCTAGAGAGAGAAACAGCTGCAACATATGAAAAAAAAGGCCATAAAATGTAAGATTGACCGCTGTTGTGTGCTCTCAAATGCAAGCCCTTTTTTTGGGTGGTTGGGAATCAAATCAACTAGTTGGAACAGGTATGAAGACAATGAATCAGAATCTATTTAGAATACTGCATTTGTATACTCAACAGCTTGAATTTACAAAGTGAATCCACAGACAATGTAGTTGCAACTACTGGCTCAATGCGAATGTCTAAAATAAGATAAATATAACATAATGGAAATGGAAATGTGAAATAAAGAACCTTGTAGTTGAGGAACCAAGGCCTTTTCGGGCACCCTTTGATGGCAATGAATAGAATTGCTTTATGAAACTAGAATCACGCCATAAGGAAAAACATAACAAAAAAATCAATAATATACTGAATCAATGCCTGGCTCCAAGAAACCAATTACATGAGTGCATATTGATTTAATAAAGCTCAAAAGGATGAGTCTAAATATCAGTTCACAACTAAGTTCATATTTATCACAGTAGGAGTAATAATTCAACAGATCTCACATGACATACTTCTTTAAGGGCAACTGCAGTAGGTGTAACATAGTACAGCACACAAGTGTAGATGTCTTTGCAGAATAAATAGGATTATGCTACATAAGCATAACCAAACCAGTTCCCTTCTGACAATATCTCACTCCATATATTTCAATACAATGTGTAGATAAAATAATTCAGCAGTGATCAGCTCTCAAGTCTAACCTGGAGCTTCGAAAGGTCTATCTTTCAAATGCCAAAGTAACAAGTGTAAATATGAAATTCTAAATAAGAATTCTAGATGACAAATTTTACAAACCTGAGTATGAATCACTTTATATTGGCCAAGCCTTTGCTTATCAGAAACCTTGAGTCCTTGAACTCCAAAGGAAGACTGTCCTATTACATCAGTTAAGCCATCTATTGCTCATACAATTACTAATTGAGATAATCTAGTAAATTACATATAATACTAATTTTGCTTATCAAATTACAGTCCAGTCTTTGAGAAAATAATATTGATTGATAGACATCCTCCCAATAGAATACAGGGCAATCTCGCTCCAAACAGTACAAATCACAAACTTATCTCCACATAATTCCCCAATCCCTGATGATACTAAACAAATTGAAGACAGAAATAGGAGCAGGATGCAGAGGGGATTCAGTCTGGTCATCTTTTTTTACCTAACTTTACAAATCAAATCACGGACTTATCTCCCCGTAATTTCCCAATCACTGGTGATATAAAACAAATTGACGATGTAATCATGAAGAGGATGAACAGGGGATTCAGTCAGCTCACCGTTTTTGAGGTGCCATCGAGGAGGATGCACAGCCCCAGGTCGAGGCCACAACAACGTGTCGTGGATGAGGTGCCGCCAGTGCTCATTAACGCTGACCAGATCTCCGACGATGGGAGAACGTCGTTGCCTCCACGAGCTCGCCAGCGCTGCCGCTCGCTCGACTGGCTGGAGCCTGCAGCGCGTCGCTCGATCGGCTGGGAGCCTTCAGCGCGGCCACGCGAGGTCTGGGAGCCGACGCCATCGCCAGGGAGTAGGGGCGGCGGCGAGATGAGGCCGTGTAGCGGGGGGCGGGGGTGGGGACGGCGGCGGCGAGCAGCCTCGAGCAGCGGTTTGCGGGGGCGATGTGGGCTCGTGCGACGAGAGCGAGGAGGATAAACCGGCGTCTCCTCTCCTCCACGATCTTTTTTTTTGTGAATATTAATTTTATTTAGAAAAAAAAAAAGGTGGGTCATGGATGGGCGGAGGAAAACCAGGACGGGGGCTGCGCCGCGCATGGGTTGGACTCGACCTACCGGTGCGTTGGGTAGGCTCGGGGAGAGATTATAAATCAGTGCACTGCGGTAATACATGAATACCTATATATATATATATATATATATATATATGATAAATTTTTTTTACACCCCAGGTGTAGTTACTGGCATATGTATATCTCAAGATTTGTGGTATATATGGCCAGAGCGAAGTGCATGTGGATGAAGTATATATGATCATACTTAGACCATCTATGGTAGTATATATGTTAAGTATGCATTCATACGTTGAGTATATGGATATACTTTTTTTTATATGGCGGATAGTGGCATTTTATGTAATATATTAAAAATATAGGTTCCTTCGAATTTTTTTCATGTAGTAAGATCCGTATCTTAATATGAGTATCTAAACATACTCAAAAACCGATAAACAAGTATGAACACATACACAATGTGATTATTTAAATATGGGTGTAACTACACCCGGGTGTATAGAAAGTGCACCCTATATATATATATATGGAAAATCTTTTCTACTCCCTCGGAGTAATTACTCCCGCCGGCTAATACACAGCACGCGTCGTCGTAGCTAACGGCCCGATGACGTCGTTTCCGTCACATCGAACGTGGCCGCCAGCGAACCCGTTAATATATGCGGACCGTTTCTATGCAGACTATATTTTCGGCCCCGTCCTCCTCATGGCCGTTCATTCCACGCAAGGAGCTACAAAATAGCAGGCGGCGGCGGCGGCGGCGCATAACAATGACGAGTGATTTCATGGCGCGCCCCTCCGTCCTCAACTCTATCGGCGGCGGAGTCCCCTCCCTTCCTCGACTTCACTGGCTTCGGCGCCCAGCCACCATCAGCAGCGGCGCACGCCTCCACGACCAGGGGATCAGATCGCGACTCGCCTTGCCATGCCCCTCAGGTGGTGCCCGGGAACGACAGCAGGACCACTCCCTTTGCCGGCCTTGCGTCAATCCTCTACTCCAGCCGTAGAATCCAGGTTTGTTTATTCTAATATAATTTGATTGCAGCTTGCAGATCCAACTATGGTTGATTAATTTATTTTCTTGCTACTAGATCTCCTATATCTTGAGGCGTTTCTCGATAGTCGATATGTCTGGAGGCAGCGACTGTACCCTGCAGTTTGCCATCTCTTGCATCAGTCGATCGTCAGTATGTAGCTGCCGTGATCTACTTGGTGCAACAATCGCCTCGTCCGCAAACCTTTGGGCTGTGGATGGATAATGATGTGTGGATCTTCTCTTCGGCGCCACTGACATGAACCTGGTGAAAGATCAGCAGGAATGTAATCATACTATTTTATCGTTTGTTTAGATGATAGGATCAGATACTGTTTTCTTCAGATTAAGTTTGTGTATGACCAGTACGATATATGTAATCATATGATATTTTTCTAAAGAATGTATATACGTGTACCTCCTAATTAAGAAGTACGCATTTATACTCTTGCATATGTTTTCGATTCTATTAAAAAAATTCTGGTATGCGCGCATACTCTGGCGTATGTATGCATATATACTCACTGCCAAAAAATTCGGGTATGCGTGCATACTCTTGCGTATGTATGCATATATACTCACTGCCAAAAAAGTATGTCTAGATACTCTTGCGTATATATGCATATATACTCACTGCCAGCTACCAAAAAGTATGTCTAGATACTCTTGCGTATGTATGCATATATACTCTGCCAAAAATTCTGGTATGCATATATACTTACTGCCAAAAATTATGTACAAACGTATACTATATATTCTTTACCGATTAGTATATATCTGTACTCATAAGTTTATATACGTGAACTCGAGAATCACGGCAACTGTACAGAGTAGTCTGTTCCGTAACATGCGGCATGCCTAATTAGATCCTACTCCCGGTGTCCACTAACCCAAACGGAACCTGACGTGTCTCCCGTCAATAGCCACAAACGGACTGGCCTACATGCGTGTATACTTTAGGTGGGAGTAACTACTCCTGGAAGTAGAAAAACCTCACTATATATATATATATATATATATATATATATATATAAAATACAAGTAAACTATGTTTGTAACTATTATTTATTACTAACAATATGCTTTGACAGGTACTAACACATTTAGACATATGCAACATACCTACTGGCAACATACATCCACGATGGACTCCGACATACTGTGAAGGTGCACGGGATTTGAATGAAAATCAGAAAATCTTAGAAATCGCTAGTCAATCAACTGAACTCAAGAGAAAGATGTTGTTTATGAAAGCATTAGAACTCTCTCAGACAACTAATCCAATAGATGACACAGCTTTCTCAGAAGCACTTCAAGCAATGGATAGCATCATACAGTCAAACACACATTCAAAGTTTCCAAATGAATCTGCGTGCAGCCATACCGAAAGTATTATGGCTTCCTCAACCTCAACCACAAATTTATTATTGCCTCCAAGGCCAAAAAGAAGCTGCAGACCGAGGAACACCTCCCTAAAATCTTGGAACAAACACAACACACTGGAGAAGGACAAGAGGAGACTAGAAGATGAGAACTGTTCGGCGGTAATGCCAATTGGTGGCATTCCAAGGGAAACGAAAACAAGGAAACTATCTGATCTGTTTGAAGTCACAAGAAAAGTTCAAGTTGAAGATTGATTAGTTCCCCAACAATTTAACTACCTTCTACTACTATATTGCCTGCATTTAGAAACTGTTTATGCCACGTACCTTTTTAATTCCGTATCAGAACATGTTATTTCTCTTTTTTTATTAAATGGCACAGTGCTCTATGAACTATTATTCAAACTCTTTCGTACTTTACATGTATTTACCTGTTCCAGTAAAGAGTGTGGACATCATCATATAACAGAACTACCGTACTTATCCAATTTAATAAGTCACGACTCCCCTTCAGCGATAGACTACATACAGAGTACCATATCACTTGCATACCAGATGTGTCACTCCAATATAGAAATGCAACAGCACAAACAGTTTAATAAGCACTGCTTCATACCACAAACTTATTTAACACAGGCCAATGTCTGACACACATAACTACGATTAATGTGCAGTACCACAAGCTCAAACACATAGCTTAAATAACTACGATTAATGTTCAGTACCACAGGCTGAAACACATAGCTTAAATACGACATCTTACTTAAAACCACCAGTTTTCAATGCGACGCAGCATCGTACTCACTTCGCCTTGGAAGTACTCTTGCCAGATCTCTCAGCTAAAGCTTCAAAATGCTGTGCAAACACTTGAACAGCATCCGAGAAGATGGCACCAATTCCTTCCTTGATGATGTTGTTGTGATCAGGAATATCAGCAGCAACATCACGACAAATGCGCTTTGCACCTTTAGCAAACTTCCTCCCTAGGTCATCGAGCATCTCCATGGTTGCCTTTCCTTCCGGAAGCCCACAGATGGTACCATCCATGTCAGTGATAGGCTTCTTGCAAATGCGACAGCATTCCACCGTGTCCTCAGCTGCTTCCTCCTAACGTTTACAAGTCCATAAATCAAAGAATATTAGGATATTACCATACTTTTTCAATTACTCAATACAAACAGTAATTCGCAAGTAACACATCACACTGATATACCAGTCAATAATACATATGAACCCAACACTTCCTAAGTACACAAAATCATACCAAATATTTGTGAATAGTTCACAGATGACACTACCACAATGATGAAATTAACTTACGTCATTTGGTGACATCTCCGCATCAGCTACCATAGTGTTATCACCAACATCTGCCCCAGCCTGAACACCTTCATTCCCAGCATTGTTCTCGACATCATCATCAGAGTCAATGATGATAACGGCCCTCTTCATCACAGACTCCTTGTTACCACTCACGAAGCGGCCCCTTTTGTCGCGTGGCTGCCACGCAGCATTCGGCGTCGCCACCTCTTCATCCATCTCTATGAATTACACCAATTGTAGGAAAACAAGCTATTAAAAAAACACATATGTAACCTTATATACTAATAGATAAAACAGATAAACTTCTTTATTCATGTAAGACTATGGAATTACACATTCAACACTACAGAGGTTCATGTAAAGACTATGGAATTACACATTTACCACCTTCTGAGAAAACCCTCACACAGAGACGGTCGAAACTCAACAAAATACAGGCATGCCGTCAACATTTCAAAATGTTATGCAAGATATACGACCACAAATCTAAACTCGAAACATATCGGCAACATAGCATGCATATTCATTCCATGACTGATGAATCTTTACCTAATCCATGCAATCACTACAACATATAAGCGTGAAAAAAAAAACCCGGATATGGAAGGGAAATCAGCAATCACCAATCAATCCTACCAATGGATGAACAAGGGGGCGTTACAGAGCCATCTGCCAGCTTGCATTGACATTTGATCAAAAACCTAGACTACATGCAGCAGTAGAACATCGCACCAAGCACATTGCAGCAGGACATCGCACCAAAAACAGGTCTTTCAATCAAAGCAACACTCGCGAAATCCACCCTGAACTTCCCCCGAGCACCAGACTACAACCAAATTGCAGCCACCTCACATTTAACGCTACATCAGACGGTACCTATCGCAAATCTATTTCAATTATACAGAAAAATTACATATTATACATAGTTTAACACCTTCTCAGAAAACCCTCACACAGAGCCAGTCGAAACTCAACAAAATACAGGCATTCGGTCTACATTTCAAAATATTATGCGAGATATGCGATCACAAATCTAAACTCGAAACATATTGCCAACATAACATGCATATTGGTTCCATGACTGATGAATCTTTACCTAATCGATGCAACACTGCAGCATATAATCCGCAAAACAAAAACGGAAATTGAAGTGAATTCAGCAATCGCCAATCAATCCTACCAATGGATGAACCGAAATCAGGGAGATACATATCAGGACTGGTACTTTCGGATAGGAGACGCTGATGCACGCTCGATTCAAGGACTGAATAAGCAGCCGCAGAAAACCCCCGTCCAGCCGAACAGTCTAGCCTCCAGAGAATATATTGCCCCCACAGTGCTTATCAAAGGGTAGTGCGGGGTAGGTGAGGCGGAGAGCGGCGTTATGTGGCGGTGCGGGGGCCCATCGGTCAACAGCGCCATTATGGTCTCGAAAAAAAACATATTGACAGAGAATATAGGAATAAGAATCTAGCAGAACTCTTCTTTTTCCAAACAACGGTTTTGGATATCAATTTATTTAATTCCAAATAAATATGTGCAAATAATAATATATCTAGATTGGCGCTGTGTAAATGAATTTCATTTTTTTTCCTAATATAAACACTGTTCTATATATATTTGAGCTAAACATAAATTCTTCGCTATATATTATTCATGTACATCCATGTTAATATAACCATGCCGAACTAAAAAAGAATGGACACATTTTGATATACTAAATGCTTCAACCACCTATTACAAGAACCTCAGAACAACAGAGATTATTGTCATATCTTTAAGAGCTTTTTTTTTTTAAAATAATTGTTATTTTTAAAACCAAATACAACTCCCAGAATTTAAGGAAACACTACCAAAATGTAATATCTTCAAAACTACCATTCTGCTTAAACTCATCCTTGTATAAGCACACCTTTCTACATACTCAATTTTTACAATATAGATCAATTTATCGATAGTCTTGACAAATCAAATGCAACCTAATTTATCACATCACACATCAAATTACCAATATTTTGGACAAAATAAAATCCAACGTAATTAAACACATCATACTTAATACACTTCCATGAAGGACATAGTGTGCACACTTGATACTTATTACAATAATTGTTCACTAGTGGACACAAGATCTCATAACACCATCCTGTTCAAATACTTCCACATGACATTTAAAGACATAAGACCATCACATACATGATCTCAACACAATATCTGAACACCATTTGATGCACAAAAGATCATTGCAAAATAAGCTCATCTAAACAGCCAAATGACCAGCCATATTTAACACCAGTCATAGTACTACTAAACATTGCTCGTCTCACTCGAACCTCAGCTGCCCACTTCTACCTGCCATGACATAAACATATGGTTAACCATTTGCATACCCTATTATATATATATATATATATATATATATATGTAAGTTAAGCTGCTCTTCACCAATAATGAATTATCAAACTCATGACACCCATTTATACAAAAAAAAAATACCTAAGACTCGTCTTCAAGCAGTACGTACCACAGTTCTCAAGCCTCTCTCGATCAACCTATTAGCACATACATCACAACCGAATAAGGATATATAAAGAGTTATAATAAATGAGGTCAAAGCATGAATCATAAAAAGTACATAAATAAAAAGAAAAACCTTGCTGTCAACCAGCACTGCCCACTCCTGTTCCAAGCGATCCTTTGAAGCTCGTAACTGCGCTTTACACATCTTAACTGCTTGACAAAGATTCTTGTAGGATTCTTCTGCTGGTATTTTAGAATTGAATTCGGAAGACATGTCATCAAACAAATCTCTTATAACTTGGAAAGACTCGTGAAGCTTCAAAGCACAGCTCCAAATATTCTTCATCTTCTGGTCAAACCTCCTGATAAACCCTTCTTAATGCTTACGGACTTTGAAATGAAAATCAATTATACCATGACCAAGTTCTTTATCCACATGCCTAATGACAGCATAGAAAAGCTTAGCCTGTGCAGCAAGCCTGTCACGAGTAGGTTCACCATAAATACTATATGGCTCACCTTCAAACTTAATGCTTGCCCTCAACTTTCGGTTTTCTAGCCGAACAACTGCTACATCAGTCACACGACCAGGCAGCTTTTTGATAGCTTGCATATATATGGTTCTCAGCAAAAAGAATGATCTCTCCCATACAATGTCCTGTGAAATAAAACATATTTAAATTATATATTACCATGGCAACCCTATATCACAAAAGCCATGTAATGTATCGATGAATTTAACAAGATGAGATGATGGCATAAATATGGTAATTTTATAGCAGCTACAAGTTACCATTGGCATTGGCGAACTCTGATCAAGATGCACCTGCTCCTCAGGCTCCACATCACGATTGGCAACTAGTTGCACAAGATTAGTTGAATGCAACATATCCTTACGAACATCACTGGAACACTCTTTCAGACCAGCTAAAAATGAGTTGAAAACAACTGTAAGTTCAGTTTGACTACAAGGCTGATTACTGACTATCCATGCTGCCAACTTCTTGCACACAGCATCCACTGAATTCACACAATGCTCCAATATGCCTTCTACTTCACCATAAGCACCTAACATACTTTGAAGACCAGCCCTCATTGCATTGAAAAGAGCCCTCTGTTCAGATATCTGAATATAGCTGTAGTCAGCAGGGAAAATGTTGTACTCACGCCTGAGAGCACAGATCATAGTCATTGCAGCTGAACGTTCTGCTTCAGCACCACAAGCACAAGATTTCCCAGCAACTGCAGTTAATATATGCCCACCAGGAACAAGGGGACTTTCACAGTCAAAAACTATTGACACCTTGACCTCCACATTCTGATCATCACTCTCCATCTTAGCATGAAACATCTGAAACTGATCCTCAACTCTATTCCCACCATGCAGATCACAGTACACTCCACCTAACATTTCTAACGGCCACACATAAACAGGCGGCGCCATTGTAGCAAACCTACAAGTCCGAAAAAAAAAAAAACTAATATTAACGTAAGACATTATTTTCAAAAAATTTATCCCCTTACAATCATAGTTTCAGAACACTTCCATGTATTCTATAATAGTGATTTGAAATTTTCAAACATCTGGAGCAAAGGTAACTAGCAATATCGCAAAGAAAACTAATTTCTTGATATCTATAAATCATTAAATAAATCAAAGTATTTTTCAAAACATCCAAATTAAATGTACCTAACATGTATTTGATTCAAAATTGAACATTCCTTCCACATACAGATCCAAACACTATACCATTATCTCTTATACAAACATTTGTATAGATTATCAAAATACCAATAGGTGTACAATATCATTGCACCTCGAATACATTGAATCATTTTCATAAAACTACCAATTTTATAACAAAATGTTAATACTCAGTCAGATCTACAACAATATGACCCTGACTACCCTCCAGCACACTCCATTCACCAAAGTATCACTAATTTACGTGACATTTCATATCATTCGTAAACCTTAAACTTAATTTAAACCTGGGAGCCGTACAAAAAGCGGCAACATAAGAAAAGGCTAAAAACACCTAGGGTAAGGACGGTAATCCAAATCCACCAATAATAGATGATGGTACCTTCGGTCCCGCTTGAACGATGGATGACCCCTCGAGATCCGTCAATTTATCGCCGCGTAATATCGAAACTTGAAACAGTGTGAGCCTCCTCAGGCAGCGAGAGAAGCAACTGGAAGCTAGATGAATAGACTGACTTGGAGCTCAAGAGGAATGGACTACCTTGCGACCCCAGCTGGAAATAAATGTGGCGTACCTTTCCAGACTACCCTCCCTGTATTAAAAAAATATAAAATTACCTTATACGACTTACACAAAAATACGTTACCTTTCATCATATAAATCAATATACATTTACATTTTACACCTTCAAACAAATTATGGCTATCATTGAAACTAGTCCCTCGTACCCCTAAAAAGTTTGTTACTGCGGCTGTACAAATAATACATTGATTAAATAACACAAAATAGTACACATGTATTTTATATATAAATTTACTATAAATTGTTGCACAAAAAAAGGCACATCACAGTCTATACATTCCAATTGAGCAAATCAACTCGTACTACTTTAAAATGTATCGAGTTTAATTCCAATGCCAACAAAAAAACAACATTACAAAAATGCCAAATTGCCCCCTCAAATTAGTCTTCGAACTAGATCATACGCCTCATCTCAACATTGCAATTTCACATGCCCCAAATTTCTCATTCTGTACATGATATACACTCGCCGTTCTGCTAAGCCTTATTCCTTCATCAATTCCGTCACCATAAAATTGACAACCAGAAATCAAAATTAAAATCATATCAAATGTAATTTGTCATCTATAAATATAAATAAAATAATGTGCTTTAAATATATATATACTAGAAAACTGCGCGCCTTTGCCGCGCATGGCCATTAGTTAGTTACATACTTACTCCCTCTAGGTTGGTATTAGAAGTCGTTTTTGGACAAGGTTTGGGTCAAACATTGGGAATATAAATCATTAATAACTTTTAAGTTGTTGAGCTTGTAAATGTGAAAATTATATGAATAGATTTGTGTTAAAAAATACTTTGATAAAAGTATACATATATCATATTTACATAAACATTTTTGTAATAACAAGTGGTCAAAGTTGTGTTTTGGAGACCTTGTTGTCAGTCCTAAACGACTTCTAATACCAACCCTGAGGGAATACATGAGTACGAACTGAATTGGTCTTTATACAATACATTAGTTTTATTTTCCGTGATAATTGTAAATATGATTGTAAATCCAACGGAACGTGGTTTTGTATGTGGAACGTGGTTTTCTTGGTTATCTATATATGTTGAAGGTATTATTTAAATAGTATTTTGATTTTGTTATTGAAATGGAACTTTCTTTTTTTCGTGGAGAAAGAAGGGGTAAAAGTATTTATTAAGGTGGGAGGAGCATAAGTAGCCGGAACGTTAATGCAATTATGAAATGAGGAGAATTCAACCATGAATCATGAGGAGTTTTGAACAACTTCGATTTTCTATTTTATGTTTCTATTTGATTTTCATTTGTACCACTTAAAAATATAGGCAAAGATGTACAGTTAAAACTTTGTGCTAAAATATGCTCTATTTTGGATCCATTGCATAGATGTATTGATGAGGATACCGAAACAAATTGATTTTATATTTTATGATTCTTCCGTGATTTACTACCAATTTCAAATGTTTAGCAAATGTATTCGTAAATGGAAAAGAATAATAGATAAGAGAAACCAGTGTCGGGCCAACTTCGCCCACAAAGGTCCAAGGACCCAATGGCAGGCCGGCCCATAAAAAAAGCCCTGGGTTGTGAGTTGATTTTGGTAAAGTTTGAGGGCTTTTTTGAAAGAAAACTTAGAGAGGAGGCTAGACTGCGGGTTGTATTTTACCATAGTTCAAGGACCTTTTTGCAATTTGGTCGGGACATGCCCGATCGGGGAGGGGCGTCCGCCCAATCGAACGGCCGAGAAATGCGGTCGACGTGGCCACGCGATAAGCCCGAGCTTGGACTCTGGTTTCGATAGGTAAAGATAGTATATGCACACTATAAAAAAAACAAAAATTTCATTTTTGTGACATATACTACAAAATGCGTGTTCTACTCCATATTAAAAATGTATATACATACTTTATATCTTCAAAAGAGCATTTTTCTGTATTTTATTCACACAATGCAATCAAATTTATATTTCACCCCTAATTTTACACCATTCCATATGCATATTATACATACATCCACAAAACTAGTGATTAGTAATTATCCATGAAATATATCTATCGATTGGAATGAACAAGTAAATAATATTTGCATGTGAAATAAATTGTACACCTTACTTATAGCGGATTCAAATATATTCCCATTATACAGGTATAAACAAGGAAATACATCTCTTTGGAACAAGCAAATAGTTTTAAAATTTAATGAAATTACGTGGTAGGTGGTTGGAATTCCCATTGGCTTGGGAACTGGCCCCAATTACTTCACGGTTTTGAGGGCGTTTTGTTGACGGTGGGTGGGGGTATTCCAACAGTCTTTCTCTGAGTAGTACTGCATCTCCTTCGCCTACATATATTTAGGAGCAACTGCCTGCAGATGCACAAAAAATTGCTCAAGTTTCTAACCAGCCGCTTCGTTTGCTAATTTCTGGAAGCAACTGCAGCGATGGCGAAAGGGAATGAGTATGTTTTAGCAACCGTTCTGATTCTTTCCTCATGCTTCTATGCTTTTCGCCTCATGCTGATTGAAATCCGCTTGATTCCTTCCTTTGCTGCATAAACAAGTCTCTTATTCACTGTTTTTTCTTGACAAGGTCGTCGGGCTCTAGTGACGATGAAATCTACAATGATCCGGACCATTTGAGGCAGGCGCTTCGTGAGGAGCGTTTGAACCTCAAGCACACAAGGCAGCAACTGGACAGGAAGACTGATGAAGCGACTATCGCTGAGTCCAAATTGAGCAGTAAATTTAACAGCCTTCTTTTGCCTAGTTCCATTTTTGCTTGGAATCCATATTTTCCGCATGCTACTGATTCAAAGCTCAAATTGACAGGGACTGCTGGGCATCTAGCAGAACTTGTTGAAGCCGCTGGCGATTTTCTGAAAGCCAAACGCCGTCGTCCTGGAATTCTGAATCGGAAGTCCAGGATCAGGACTACGTTTCGTCGTCTGACTGACGCTGTGAAGGAGGCCAAGGAGCATATCAACGATTTCTAAAAGTTGTTAAATTTCGTGTATAGAATCCTCATATAAAATCCTGATCGCACATCAAGGCTGAATGTTGCTATTTTTATCCTTTATTTTAATTAATGTTAGAATTACTTTGATGTAATGTGGCTGGGCAGTTGGAACTATTATATCTTCTTCCATTTATCTATGAACATTTATATATCTACAAGACATCCGACCGATCTTCAATATACATTCTGAATGGTCTTCCATTCTTCAATTATTTGTTCACAAAGAAAATTCTACAGTTCTCTGAAATTTAAAACGTCCTATGCAAACTAAATATACCTTAGTCATAAAATGATATTTTGGAAAGAAAAAATGCATCCATGAAGTGTAGGTAGACAACAAAATAATGATACATGAGTACCAACATAGACTACATAATACCAAGTTTATCACAGACATTGTTCATAGAAACCATAATATTAGACACTACACATCAAAGACTGATACTACCCAAGTCTGGATCCTACTCTCACAATTCACAAAAGGTTTAGCAAGCATAAGCAAGTACAAACTACATATCTCCATGCTCCTTGCAACATCTGGACCACTTCATGCCACCTCAGCCCACATTATTCCTGTTATCTTTCGAAAAAAACACAAAATTGCTCAGAACCAAAATGTATGCTAACAACATTTGAATCGAGATATGACAAACATATCTTCATACCGATGCACGTAACACTTGAACTCTTCTCATTCATTTCCAGCAACTAAAGCTTCCACCTGCTGACGATCCACCTAATACAATATGAACTCATTACACCCGTAAATATCCTTTAAACAACCATCATTACAGTTTTCTTTTACTTTGCACATATCAACAAGAACAAAGTAAAGTCAGAAAAACCATACTACCTTGCAGTTCTGAAGGTTTCCCCATTCAACCGCAAATCGTGCCTTGCTATCTACAATCTGATCAGAACACAGATCCACTGCAGCACGCACATTCTGCACATCATCACCAGCTGGGACTTTCTGTTTAAACTCTTCAGCCATCTCACCATACACTCGGCATGTCAGCTCAAACACCTCTTTCATCTTCAAAGCACATTTCCAAAGATTCTTCATCTTGTGTGCAAACCTTCGGATACACCTTTCTTGATGCTTTCGCACTTTGAAATGAAAATCCAGTATAGGATGGCCAAGTTTAGTATCTACATACTGAATCACAGCATAGAACAACTTCGCCTCGGCTTCAATGCTGGTTGCAGCTGTTTCTCCTTCAAACCTGTGTGGCTCCCCTGCATGCACACAGCTGCCCCTCAACTGACCATCAGCCATACGAAAAAAAGCAACATCAGACAATTCCCCAGGCAGTTTCTTGATAGCTTCATTGTAAATTGTACGCAGCAAGTAGAATGACCTCTCCTAGTTAATTTCCTTTCCAATAAAACAAACAAAACAATCTTCAGAATTTATGTCATATTTCAAACGCATCAAACCAATACAACATTAATAATAAACCAAAATTGCAGGAAATAGTATATACAACTTTATTCACTTTTACTTACCATTGGCATTGGTGACGACAGGTCAAGCTGCACCTGCTCCTCAAGATCAGCATCAGGATTGACAACTATATCGACCAACAGGGCTGAATGCGAAATATCTTTCCCAGCTTCACCAACACACTCTTTCAGACCAGCAAGAAAACCATTGAAAGCAATTACCTTCTGTGTACCACAAGTAGGCTGGTTGTTATACAGCCATGTAGTCAGCTCACTGCACACTGCACCTACAGAAGCCACACACTCATTCACAATCCCTTCAACGGCACTATAAGCACCATGCATCCTCTGAATAGCAGTTCTCATAGCATTGAACAGTGCCCTCCTCTCTGAAATCTGAATATAATTATAATCAGCAGGAAAGATATTGTACTCATTCCGAAGAGCACGAATCAATGTCATTGCCGCAGCACGCTCAGCATCAGGACCATTGGAGCAGGCTCTGCCAGACACAGCAATTGATATATGCCCCTCAGGAACATGTGGACTAGGAAATTCAAACACAAGCGACACCTTGATCTCCCGATTCTCAGCAGTTCCAACATTTGCATCAACCATCTCCATGTTTTGTTCAACTACATTGTCACCATGCATATCACAGTACACTGCAGCAATTAGCTCAATAGGCCAATTGTAAACAGGTGGCGCCATACTGCAACATCCAGTCACAAAAGAATAAAAATCTCAATTATGATCATTTTAACAATCCTCTTCAATATTACTTGAGCAATACCATGCACATAACTAAAAGAGTACTATTTCCATTCAATTACCTTTTGAAGCTAAACAATTTCATAAAAAAATCTTCTACAAAACCATTTCAACTTTACAATTCTGGAAATAACTGTTATATGAAAAACAAACATTATATCCCTATTTCAATATATATGTCCAAACAATTTAACCTGTATTTCCTAAAAATATCTGTGTTGGTATTCAGTTAAACCTCTTATATTCCACCAATAGTATCCTATTATACAGTACAAACAAGTACCTCGTGCTCCTCGCCAAATCATTACTTCAATATCAGATCTACCCACTTCAACTTTACTCCTCCCTAATCAATCATTCCAATAACCTCAAACTAATAAAACATTCCGTACTCTAATATTAAATTCCTACCAGTACAAACAACATACAGCGTCCCACCGAAGCTTCAAAATACTCGAGATTCCCCGGATCTATTCCAAAATTAACGCTTCCTCTAAGCGAACAGAATCCAATAAACTATTACGCGAATATGAAGTAAAATCGCCAGCAATATACGATTCTAGCCTCCAAAATCACAGATAACCCCAAAACGTCGCTCACAAAAAAATAGCCGATTACTGGAAGAGAAACTACCTGCCGATCCGATTCGAGGTCCAGATCTCCAACCCAACTCGACGAATGCACTGGATTCGGTGAGACCACGACACGGAGAAAGAAGCAGAAGCAGCAGGCTAGAACACACCTCACAAAAGGGTGCTCCTGGTACCCCCGATAGAGATATAAATGAACCCAACGAGCAGTACTTCTCTTCCACTAGAAGGAACCATTCTACAGTACAATGAATAATTTATTATCTTGTCGCGTAGTGAACTAGAGTGCCATGCAACAACGATACTAGTACCCACATATATGCCTACATACACCGATATTTTTATTCTACACTTACTAAATTTGAATCACGTTCCAATTCTCCAAATTACAATTGGCGTCTTTAAAAACACATTATCTAGATAGCACATGATTCTAAGCTGGACCAATTCATGTATACCTCGCAAACTACAACCTTAACCGTCCATAAGATTTGGCAATGACCTCTATCCAACTTCAATCAAAAATTAAACACTCCCTGCATAGAGACTCAGCTTACATCATATACATAACAATATATTATACATAACTTATTCATCGCACCAATAGTCCCATAAATACAGATAACATCACCAAATATAGTTCACTTAATACCACATACTCATCATTCACTAAAGAACATGTCTTTCATTGACATACCACGCTAATAAAACTAGAATATTGTCCACACATTGAACTTAACGAAATGACATCACAGCACATCCATAGTTCTACAGACTTTGACACACTAGCAGATAAGATTAAATAGTTCCAACACAAACATAACAACACTGACATAACACATCTTGATACATGCAACCGCGCTTGCACCCAACAAGCTCATCATTTCAGACCAGGCATTCTAGATCTCTTCCCCCATGATTGGGAAAAAACTTAACCAGGATTGACCCATCAGTCTTCTCAAGAATGCTGACAACATAATGGACGCCAACCAGCAGATCAGCCCATTCAGCAAATGCAGCCCAACCACTGACAAGGCTTGCAACTTTTGGCCTCCTTGTAGTCAGAGAAACAACTGCATGGTGACCAACAGGTGCATCAGCGTAATGCAGTTCCATCAGTGTTCCATGCTTCAGGAAAGCTGAGTACGCTGTATTAAAATACTACAACGAAACACAAGCAAACATAAAAGCAAATCACACACCATTCAGACAATAACAATAACACAACTAGTCACAAGTGATAGCCTGAAAATACTCACGAATTGAGCTCCATCACCAATCTGGCTGCTTGTGATCTTGCATATATACAATGGAAATGTAACATCTTTATTATGCCAAACATTGACACAGGTTTGCATGATGTGAGCATTCATAGTAACACCAGGCCCAAGCTCAGTCTCCACTTCAAGAACATTGTTTGGAACTGCAAAAGCAAACAACAAACATTACCTATACTTTCCATAACTCCACTCAAATTGCAACATATCTGTGAAAACAGATAGCTCACCATAGACATTCTGCTGAGGCTGTGGAGCAGGAACTGGTCCATAAACAAAATCATCCAGCAAGGGATGTCCATATGGAGGACGGCTAGCAAGCGGTTTCTCAACACCAGAAGGTCCATACAGACGCATGCCAATCCATTTTTCTCGAAGCCAAACAAATACAGCAGTGTCACAGCGCGAGATGCGCTCCAAAGCCACAAACTCTACCCAACCATCCGTTAACAAGAACCTTCCATTGACCTGCTCCACATGAACTTCAAGACCCATCTTAACATCTCCAGTCAAAATCACAGAGCTCCTGGCCTCCCTGGGCAACTTCAACATGAACTGAGATGGCACTTCCTACAATTGCGAATTAAAATTTAGAAATACAGAATTGATATCGTTTGCTCATGCATTCACATACATAACATACTACACCATAGCAATCCTCATGATAGCATTTTATCTTTCATTACACAGACATTAACTACAATACTTATACATCCCTTAAATATAGTCCAATAATATTTACCATCAACTGTAAGCAATAAAAAATTAATTATATTCAACTGATTTAAAAATAGTATAATAAATCCAATCTAATAAATCATATATACATGCTGATTTCCATCATTTGTCAGATGCATTTTTTTTCATCAAACTAAGGGGACGTTTTATGTAATTAGTAACCTTATTTTGTAAAAAATAATAAGACTACTAACTCCTAGTACTGACCACTTTCACACCACCAATGCATTAATTTTACAAACATACTTAAGGACATTTATTACTTCAACCATACAACCATGTTGCAACCATAATGATCAGAAAAATAAACAACATTAGAATATGACAGACTGTTCAGCAAATTAATTTCATAAAATGCTAGTGCCATTTATAAATTTGTTTGGCAACATAAACTTACTAATGCCTGCTTGAAAGGCCTGATGAAAGGCTTCACGAAGCTCATTCCACGTGCCATAGCCATAGGATCCATGCATGGCCTCTTCAGACGGTAGGTACCACGCAGCTTTGACCCGGTCATCAATCCCTAAACATATTTTTATATTACTGTCAGACAAAATATATATAAAGGACATCGTATTGTCACAAAATAACAGACATCCTCACCAGTTGATTAACAATTGGAGCAAAAGCCCTGCTGGAGCCCTCCGGATGTTTGTTCAAATCGATAGGACCCTTCCCGCTTTCCACCACAACAACCTTTCCTTTCTTGTCGCTAGTCACCGAAGCAAACGCCCCAGCGCAGTTAGTTGTCCCACTGCCGAGAGAAATACCCCCGACTGAACCATACGGCCCATTCACGGTCTCGCTAAGAACAGCCTTGCCCTTCAAATCAGCACACACGCGTGAAGAACCCTCACCAGATGAGTGAACAGACAGAGGTGACACTGGAGAAACACGTCCACCGAGCACTCTCGGGCTAATCCTCGCACTCTTGGAACTGGCTGTACCAGGGGACTTCCGCGACGAGCAAGCTCGGTCAAGCTCCTACAGTATTATAAATATCCCCATTACAACAAATCCTACTAAAAAAGCTCCAACAAAATATTCAGATCCGACCGAAACAAACACAATGAGAAAAGAAAATGTAGTCTCTTACCAGGATAGCAGGGATTAACTCTGGCTTGTTGATGATAAGGTCACGTAGCAGCGCCGGCTGGCCATCAGGATCCTCCTCGACAGCTCGAGTCGGGCTGCGGGAGCGCTCCCTCTTGTGCGAACGGCCGGATCCACCTGATCCTGACGAAGCCATCTAGCAGTTCACTCGGAAATGGCAAGAGGCAGAGACGAGAGCTCGGGAGAGTGAAGGTGGAAGACGACTGGGAGGCTGGATTCCCAAGCAAGCCACGGCAACTAGTACTACTTGAGGTAGCAGGAGTTCCCTGTATTTATTATAACAAAACAATTGCTTGGCCCTTCCGCCTACCAACAGTCATGACACTAGGGTCCCACTGCTTCAGGGACCAAAGACACTTGCCAACACCGAAGGGCCCAGACATGCCCCGGCCTCAACTCAACCAAACACTTGGAGCGTGCTATACTGACCCACCAGACCTGAACCAGAACTTTTCGTTGGCTTCTAGCACCGCACCGAACAGTACCATCATCGTGCCGGACAATGCAGGCAAAAAGAATGCACAGACCAACTACGACGATGGAACCCTACTGTTGCAATAGTTCACCACCTTCGTCGTGATCTCTTATACTTCCATAACTAATATAAACAAATTCAACTATATCTCTTTAGATTCTTATATATTGAATAGTCTTACCCCCTGTTTATCTCACACTTCAATACACAAAAGAGAGTTTTACATTGGGTCCTCATCAATTAAAATCTAATTGCACACAAAACACATAAAATTACATATCACCTTATACAATTAACTTCAATCTTAATGGATGTTAGTTGGCATAAAAATAAAAATAGATCATACTACTCCAACCTTTTATATCCCACAACTTGTAATTTATTTTTATTAAGAATAGTCTTACAGCCATCATAATTTACTATTCAGTATACTACATCATGGATCACATCTTTCGGGTTCCTTCCAGACAACTCCATCCAACAAAATGTCAAAGTTCTATTCAGGCGCCCAACTCACATGGCGCCATGGATTTCAAATGCATTCCTTCGCTTGTAAGCTTTGCACCCTGCTTCCCTCATTTATCAAGAAGTCTGTAGACACGCCGATCCTTGTCTCCACCTCTGCTTCCATGTTTGATTCAGTCCACACGCTTACTGAGGTGTAAATACACTTGCTCTGGCCCGCTGTACTACCGTTGTCAGTTCATCAACCCATCTAGCGAGACACATTTCAACTACAACCTTTGCCAGTCCCTGCCGTGCACGATTCGATAAGATCGACTGAAAACAATACGGCGTTTTTGATATGTGCAGGCTAATGACCATTACCATGCCATTCGAACCTTTCTCCTTTTTGATACAGATTTTCAATATTTGTAACTACTACAACGCTGTTTGGTTCAGCACCCTCACTCGCCTTCCCACGGTTCCAGAGGCCACGGGACAGTGGCAGCTATTTGGTTCAGTAGCACCGCTGAGGCCGCCAAAGAAAACATAGTAATAAATGCTTGTCAGTTGCTCCTTTCATGCTTGTCGTTAATCACCTAGAGCTTGCCTTCTAGTTCGCAGTTAATGCATGCATGCAGGCAGGGTGTGGCAAAAAAGCGTGGCAACCTGTGGCGCCAATTTTCATCACCACAAAGTGTGGCGGCCACGGCAACGGCGTGACGAGTTGTGTTCCCAACCAAACAACCACTACATAACACCCAATACATTCAAAACATACACTCGTATACATATGTATCCGAGACATCCTTCCAAATGATTAACAAATAATGTTCCAGTTCATTTACCCTATGTTGGTGTAGCCCCGAAGCAGGCTACCCCCTGGTAGGACGGATCACGCAACAAGGCAAATCGAAACCCCGAAGGAATGTCTCGAACCGGAACACTCTTCTATTAATCTTCTCTCCCTCTTTACAAGTGCCCTCTTGGGGGCCTATTTATAGTCCGTAGACTTTTACAATTCCGATTATATCCTCCTACCAATCCTAGTCCTCGGTACGTCCCCGCCAGAGCTAGGGGCAGCGTGGTCTTTTCCCGCCTCGCGATCCCACCTACCCTCTTGGGGCCACCCGAGGCCGGAACGCGAGCACCACCGCAAGGCAAAGCCGATGGACATTCGTCAACCGGACCCTCCAGCCTCGCCGGGCGACCACCTTCTTGTTCTCCTCAACGAAGCTCGGGGCCCGCTCCAGATCGCCGCCCATGGGGCACAAACCAAAAGCACTCACCACACTTGATCGGCCGTCGGCCTCCGCGCCCGGCGCGATCTCCCCCGCCTACTTCGGCCGAATGCTTCAACATTCGGTGCGGCGGGCCGAAAAGCCAGCAGCATTCGAGTCGCGTGCCTTCACATACGATCTGCTGACGGCCGCCGCATTCGGCCTCCCCGGCCGAATGCCCACGGCCTTCGCCTTCACACCGCCACTCCTCGAGGTCAACTCCCCGACCGTCGGTGTCCGCTCGCCGCATTGGCCGAAAGCCTTCGCTTTCGTCCAAGTCTTGCGAAACCCCCGTGGCTACTCGGGTTTCACCCCGTCACCCTTGGGTTCGTAGAGGTGTGCTAGGACCCGAATCTTTAGAACATTCGACCCCTCAAGGCCGAACCTTGTTCCCTTCTCGTCATCACTTGCCGTGGTTTCACGGTCCGACCATAGGGGTGGGCGGGTTTTCGTCCTCCCCCAACGGTAGCCCCTCGAGGCCAAGGGTGAGGCCCCTCCGCCTCCCCTTGAATCGACCTCTCGGCCCCAAGAAACCCCCTCGATGCCGAATGCCTGGAGAATGTTTCTCTTGATGAGGGTGCAAAAATTATTTAATCATAACTTAATTATATTATTTTTTATTATTATTATTTTTTTACGCGAAGTCAAAACGACGCCGCCTCGGGTTGCGCGCCCGAGGTGACGGATGGGACGTGGCCTCGGGAAGCGAACCGTTATTCCCTTTATAAGGGGGTCCGGGCCGGGTCGGTAAACCTCCCCGGCTCATTTGCCTCCCGACGCACCAGGCCTTCCAGGTGTTCCCGAGCCACTGAGCTTTCGGCCACTTCAGCTTTCGGTGTTCAAGGCTTTTCGCAAGTAAGTTTCCTTTTTCTCTTGTTTTTCTTATTCCGTTGAGCGCACCTCCTTTTTTTTTTTTGGGGTTTCGTCGTTTTCTTTCTATTTTTGCATTCTAGGTTTTGTTGATCCGGTAGAATGTCGGGTTCGGCGCTTTGGAGTCCGGCTCTTCGTCCAAGAGCTCGGATCTACCAAAGAAAGAATTCAAGTTTGGGTCCGCCGCAAAGAATGTGATCAGCGCACAACCTCTTCGAGAGCATCAATCCGCATCTGTTCTCCAAATAAACTGAAGGAGGGTCCGAATCTGAAAGTCCGGCTAGCCCCCGGTTATGGATGAGATAGAGGCGATGTTGACATCGAGGGCTCTCCCGTTGGAGGGCATGTTTGGCAGAATCGGATCCAACCTTCGGGTGCAAGAGGATCTTGAAGCTTCTTACGGTGCTCGGACGAATCGGATGACGAAAGTTTCTCTATTGCCGAGGGATCCGGGGAGAATCCGGTCCTTCGGTGCGCCGTGAGATCTATTGGGCCGGACCTTCGCGCATCGTTCTGCCTTAAACGATTATGTACGAAAGGGGCCGATGGATCAACGAACGCGGCTGTTGTGTCGTGCTCGGGACGGGAGAATGTTCTAATTCCCGACATGGTGAAGCGCTTGTTTTCAAGGACTACTTCAAAGGCCGGGTTTTTGTCCGCCTCTGTGAGGATACCTTCATCGGTGGTGTCCTCGATCGATTCGCCTTCGCCACCATCGACGCCGAACGCAATTACTCGCCCGGGGGCATTCGTTTGGGCTATGAAAATGATGGGAGCCCCCTATGCGTTGACACTTTCGTGCGGTTCTATGCCCTTCACAAGAAGCCGAAAAAGGTTCGGGGCGTAAGGACGAAGGAGCACTGTTATGTTCAGTTTGGGGCATATACTTTCATTCCAAAGGGAACCTTTGCATCGCCCCTGCCTTTTGCAACAAGTGGTCAAGGTGGACGCAGTTCTAGTTTTATGCTCGCGTTAGCGCCAGAAATAAGTCCGAAGCCTCTACATCCGGCCTACCTATGCATAGTGCTCTTGAGAGCCGGATGGTCCCCCCTACGCGCTAAATGTCACGCTTCACATTTTGAAGATGCTGGATGGGGATGCCGGCTTACGATGGCTTTCCTTGGGACTTTGGCCGAGGCGAGTACACGTGACCTGGTCGAAGAATGGATCGCTATGGGGGTTCGGCCCTTAAGTTCTCGAGTCCGATTCGTCGTCGACCCTCCGAGATATGATTATGAAACGAATGTGGTTCAAGCTGCCGTTCCTGCACGCTTTCACTCGAAGAAGGCGTTTCTGGAATTTGTGGTGGACGGCCGATGCAATTCTTGGATCGGTTGTGAAGCGTGAGTATAGCATGGCTTGCGAGATCATCGGGGAGAATGCCCGAATCAATAGGGCTTTCGATGCTATGGGGGTACCTTATCCTCATCGGCTGTCCCCGGAGGAAGCTAAGGCAGAAAAAGCATCACGGAAAGGGGCCTGTCATGGGAAAGCTGCGGCTCTTGATTCGGCTCCTCTTGAGCGAATTAAAAGACAGAAGACAACCCAACAGAAGTTGCCGAAAGAGCCCAAAGATGTTGAGGTAGGTCGCGAAATGGCTAGGGTTCCTGGCCTGCGTAGCCGAAAGGTTACTTTCGGCCGAACTCGTCTGTTTGGCATTGTTACATCTGCTTCGGTACTTTTCCCTTTCCTTCTTGGGGGATTTTGGCCGTGTTTTTGCCAACTATTTTTTGTTGAAGTTCTGCTTTCGTACAGGCGTACCTTTGCTGATACTAATGTTTACCCTTGTGTTTTTACAGGTCATCTCCAGTGATTCGGAGGATATGGCCGGAAAGGGCGTCAAAGACCCCCTCGCCACCTTGACGGATGCCGGGGACACAATCTCTTCCGGCCCCCACTTCGCTGCGGTTAAGCGGCGTAGCGACCGCCGCCGCAGCCTTCGAATGCTGCGGCTTTGAAAAAGCAGAAGTCAAACAAGGAGGCTCCGGCTTCGGCCACCGCCCTTCCGTCGTCTTCGTCACCCAAGCCTCCCCCGGGTAAGTCTCGATTCTACCGGGAGTTTGTCAAGACTTCCGGCGTGTTCAAGGATATCCTTTTCGGCCACGGCACACTCTCTCTTGGGAGCACCTCCAGTGACTTTAAGGGAGCCCGTGGTGTACTCCGGGTTTAGCTCCCCTGAAGAGATGAGCCCGCGAAGAGAGAGGACTTACAAGCTTGCTCATTGTCTAGGAGTACATTCGGACGCTCGAGTGGTGGCTGGGGTGGATCCACGTACTCTGCCCCTTCTTCCTTCGGAGGCGGCGGTGAGATTCGGCACCGACTGCTCGTCCTCCTTCACAGCCCCTCAGACTAAGAAGGAGCTTCTAAAGACGGAGCCGCAGCCGCTTTTTTGATGCTCTCAACTTCTATGCCTCACGGGGTAAGTTTTTGGTTTCGCTCTCAGATTTTACGAATGTAGGTTTCGTTCCAAGTATTGACTTGCAATTTGCTCTTGGTGTTTCTTTGCGCGGATCTATCTTTGGTGGCCCGAACCCCGGAGAAGAAGTTCCGGGGGCAAGGCGGGGCCCTCGAGGCGGAAAAGGCCAAGAGCGAAAGCCCGGCCAAGACCTTGAAGACGGCTAAGGCCGAGAAGGGGAAGGGGCGAAGCTCGGGCCGAGAAGGCCAAAAAGAAGTCTCGCCGAGCTGGAGTAGAAAGTTAAAGACCTTGAGGCTGAGCTTGCAAATAAAAAGAAAGCCCATCGGTCCGGTCTCGCATGCTCTTGAGCACGAGGCGAAGGCTGGTGTTTCGGCCTTACAAATGCCAAGCTTCTTTCGGCGACGAGTCTGCCCCCGCCCGCGGGAGCCGAGCCATAGGGAGAGACTGACTGGCTCGTCACAGGGAGATTCACGGTGCATATGACCGGTGGGACACCGGAAGAGGCTATGCCTCTTTGGAGACCATTCGGGCATTCGGTTCCGCCCTCCACGAGCTTGGGTGTCCCCATCCGAGGGCCGTGGAGCCGAAGGAGGATCCGGCCGCATATTGGAAGACCCCCCGCGAGGTTCTCCCCTGGGTCGGGCGGATTTTATGCGGAGTTCTCGCGAATGGGGGAAAGACCTTGCTTTCATTCGTGCAACCGAATCTAGAGCCTCGGTCGGTTTGAATTATGCTTTTTTTTGTCATCTTTTTGGGTTTCGACCCTTTGGTGATGTTTCCCGACGAATGGCTTGATTTTTCTATTCGAATCCTGAAGAGAAAGAGGAGATTCGCACCAAAGTGCACGCGTTCATCGGGGAGCGGGATGGCCGGACTTCTCGGGATGAAACCGGCAGCCCCTCCGCGGACGGAAGCCCTCCAAATAAGCAAGCCGAGACCCAAGTCTGCCGGTGATAGGGTAGAAGATGCATGAGATATCTTAGTTTCGGCCGTGTTGCCCTCGTGGGGTTGTAATGATACATGTTTTTAAAGTACTCGTTGACTCTTTTGGCAGGTTTCCGGGGAGGGGACCTCCCGATTTTATTGAAGATTCGTTTCCTCTAAGTGTTGAGCGACGGATTCGGCGTTAGTGGCTCTTCGTGGGCTTAGGGCTCGGGAAAGTTATCCCGGCGGGATGAGCGATTTTTTTTGCCTCTCGTCGACAGAGGATCATTCGACGTGGTCATCGGATGCTTGACTTTTGGAGCACTTTTGTTCCTTCTAATAGGCAAAAGAATCTTGTCCGTGGCGTTTTACTTGAGCCGAAAGTAGAGGTCAAGGAAGAACCTTGTTGGTCTTTTCGGCTCCTAGGTATAGGTATTGTTCTCATAAGGACCTTTTTGGCTGAACTAGCCTTGTATACAATACCTTTGATTCTCGTAATATGTTTGTGGCTGCTTTCGGTTTGGGATGTTTTGTTTTTTCAGAAAATTTTTTGTCTTGACAAGAAACCCCTCCCCTTTTTTTGCGAAAACGGAACTCATGTGTTTTGCCGAAAGCTATTCTGTTTTTAACTTAAGCATCGTATATGTCGCGTGTTGGGCATGTAGACCTGATCTTACATATCTTGTACATTCGGCCATCTTGAGGCTACAGCTTTCTCTTTTCTCCTAGCTAACTGATACGTTCGACCAGGAGTAGGCCACCGAATCCCTGGTGTTTGGGATGGGACCGACAGCTCGACATTGTCGCGTGGCGGGGTTTGGGCGAATGCTTCGTGTTTCGGCATTTGACCGCCCACCTTCTTGTATACTCGAGCGGCTCCGATATTGCCCCCGTCATGCCTATGGGGATGAACTCGAGCAATGGACAATGTTGTCCCAGGTTTAACCAGAGCATTCGGTGCTTCAGATTTCTGATGTTCAGGTGGGATGAGCTGGTATTTCGCTGAAACCCCGATATTGTCGGCCACCTTGAGCAATCATAAATGCATCTGAATTGGTCGACACGCCTTCTGCGGGATTTTCTCTGAGCTAGGCCTTTGGGTTTCCTCGTGGTGGAATTGTCTTTCGACAAGCTCTTTCATGACAGCGCCTTGTAGGTAAGCTGCCAGGGCCACTCACTATTCAGCTGTTTCTCCCTACATGGCCGAATGCTGGCTATCCTTTCCTGATCCCTCTCAATCCTAATGAGCCTGAGCTCTTCTTGGGCTATGGCCCTTTTGCATTGCTCTTGATGGCTAACTAAGGATACTCCCTTAACAGCTTGTGGCTGTTTTTCTGAGGGGTATGTGACCTTGGGGTCCTGTTTTATAGTGGTTTTTAGCTGTCCTTATCATATCTTGGGCTTTTATTGCCCTGATTGCCCGAGGATATGGCCTGAGGAGGTGTGTTGTGATGCATCCTTTATTAAATGAAGGCACCTACTTTGTCCTTTTTATGGACTTTTAATGATTGGTTGCTTTAGCGGATGCTCTTTGTTTTGGGGCCAAGCGCTCCTTTGCGGGTCTCACCGCTTATTTTCCGTTTTTTGACTTTCGGTCAATTTTCGGATGTCCCGGGCTTGTTTGCCCCGGCTTTAGTACTTGGAAGTTGTCACTTTCGGACTTCCTTCCGACTTTCGGTCCTCTCTGACCTTAGTCTTTCGGCTTCTATGCCTTGGTTTGCTGATCTCTTCAGCATATACCCTCTTTGGGCATGGGTTTGCCGAATATGTCAAGTGTGACTTAGTCACTTCTTGCTTTCGGCTCTTTTGTCTTAACAAAGCAGTGATTGGGGAAAGAAACCTTTATAAGGGGTTTATGACTTAGTGCTTCCAGTTTGCCTCGTTAAAAAACCTCACACCCTCGAGAGGGCTTCCCCTGTGAGGAAAAAGAGCGCAACCCAGTGTGGTTTCGTACCTTAATTCTTACAAACCATGATAAAGAAAAAGAAAATTACAACTCCCGTTTGAGGAGCATTCGTCATCATCGTAGAACCTATGGAGGTTATCCGCGTTCCACGTGTGTGTGGTTTCGTCGCCTTCTTCTGTCTTGAGCCGAAACACGCCGGGCTTGACCATGCTTGCGACGACGAAAGGTCCGTACCATTGTGATTGCAGCTTGCCCTGCTTGTCCGCAAGAAGCGAATCGGGGCGAGGTCGCCCGGTAGATGTTCTTCGCAAGTACTTTCTTGTCCCGCCAGCTTTGGGTCTCCTTGTGGTAGTTGTCGAGGTTTTTGCCGCCCCGCAACTTTCGGAATTCAGATGTGTCAGCATCTACAAACCTTTGAACTTCATGTTACATCGGCTATTTGTGTATGCGAAACAAGCCGAGCCCGAGCTCTTCAGTGTTATGGCTTCTTCCCGTAAAGGAGGCGAAATGGAGTGAAACCAGTGGCTCGGGACTTGGAGATGTTGTGACCCCAGACCGCCACGGTCATTTCGGCTGGCCACTTTCCTTTACTTGCGTCCCATAGAGACTTAGAGACGGCTGAGAAGATTAGACCGTTGGCTTTTTCGACCGCGCCATTGCTCTGCGGATGATAGACTGAAGCGAAAGTCACTTTGATCGAAAGCTCCTCACAGAAGTTCCGAAACTCGGTTGAGTCGAACTGCTTGCCGTTATCTACAGTTATGTAGGATGGAACCCCGAAACGACAGATTATCTGTTGCCAAACAAAACTGATCAAGGTTGCTGAGGTGATTCTGGCCAGAGGTCTTGCTTCTATCCACTTGGTGAAATACTCAAGTGCCACGGCTGCGAATCTCACGCTGCCTGGAGCTGTTGGTAGCGGCCCCACTATGTCCACTCCCCATCGTTGGAGCGGCCAGGTGGGCACTATCGACTTGGTGGGGTTGGATGGTGCATTTTGCTTCTTGGCGAACATTTGACAGCTTTCGCATGTCTTCACCAGTTGCTTTGCATCTTCAGCTGCTGATGGCCAGTAAAATCCTTGTCTCATTGCTCTGTGGGCTATTTCGTGAGGTCCCCTATGTGCTCCGCACATTCCTCCATGGATTTCGTCCAGGAGCTTTCGTCCTTCTTCTGTGCTGATGCACTTGAGCTTTGGTGCTACAATGCCATCTTTGTAGAGCTCACCTCTTATGATGGAGTAGTGTTTGGTTCGTGACTCCATTCGCTGTTGTTCATGCTTGGAGTCTGGTTCGAATGTTCCTGTCAGGAATGCGAATATCGGGCTCCTCCAATCATGACTTGCAATGACGTGAATGGCCCTTGGATCCTCCTCTTCTTCTCTGATTGCCTTGGTCGAAAGCTGTTGGAAGAACACATCCGGAGGGGTCGGAATGCAAAGTGCGGTACGCTTTTTGCCCGGCTCGTCGGCTTCTCTCTTTCTTTTCATCTTGCAGATATGTACTTTATGGAGAAACCTGCGAAATGTTTTTCCATTGCTCTTACTGCCTGTAGATATCTGACTAGAACTGGCTCCCTGGCTGTGTACTCTTTTTCACAGTGCCCACTTACTACCTGCGAGTCAGCACGAATGATACATCTCTTAACGCCCATTGCTCTTAGCTTCCGAAGTGCCAACAATACTGCTTCATATTCGGCCGTATTGTTGGTGCTTGTAAATTGCAATCTGGCTGCGTATCTGATGGATGGACCTTGCTGAGGTGTGAGTATGGCCGAAACTCCGGCCCCTTTGTCGCACCAGGCTCCGTCACAATACGCAGTCCAGGTTGGTTCGTCAAAAACTATTGGGTTCCCTTCGGCTGCCGGAGTCCAATCTGCTATGAAATCCGCGATTGCTTGAGACTTTATGGCCGACCTGTGCTCGAAATCGATTACGAATTCATTGAGCTCGGCTGCCCATTTGCCTACCCCATTTTGCGCCATTTGTTTTTGAACAGAGCTTCTAGGGGCTGAGAGGAAACAACCCGAATCTTGTGTGCCTGAAAGTAGTGCCTTAACTTTCGGCTTGCCATTAGGACCGTGTAAGCTATCTTCTCTAGTTCTGAGTAGTTAAGCTTAGCTGCTGAAAGGGCTTCAGATACGTAATAGATAGGGAACTGCTTGAGCCGGTTGTCATGCTCTTTCTCTTCCACGAGGACAGCGCTTACCGCAACTGGCGATGCTGCTAAATATAGCAATAATACTGCCTTTGGGGACGGCTTCGTCATGGTCGTCAGATTGGTGAGGTAGTCTTTCGGGTCTGGAAGGCTTTTTGCTTTATTCAGCCCCCATTCGAAATCCGTGCTATCCTTTAGCACCTTGAAGAAAGGTAAACCCTTTTCAGCTGATCTTGAGATGAACCTGCTAAGAGCTGCTAGCCGACCTGTGAGCCTCTGGACCTTCTTTCGGCTATCTGGGGGCTTCATGTCTATGATTGCTGCGATCTTATCTGGATTCGCCTCTATGCCTCTGGCTGAAACTAAACAACCCAACATCTTACCTTTGGTGATGCCGAAAATGCATTTTTCCGGGTTTAACCTGAGCCCGCTCCGCCTTAGATTTGCGAAGGTTTCCTTTAGGTCACTGATGTGCGAATCTTTCGAGCTGCTGATGACTACTATATCATCTACGTATGTCACAAGATTCTTCTTCTTCTTCTGCTCTCTGAACACTTCGTCCGACATTCTGGAGAAGGTAGATCCGGCATTTCTCAGGCCTTCTGGCATTCGCTTGAAGCAGTAAGTCCCCCCTGGAGTGATGAAACTTGTCTTCTCCTCGTCCTCCGGGTTCAGATGTATCTGATGATATCCGGAGAAACAGTCGAGCAGACTCATTCTTTCGCAGCCTGAGGCTAGGTCAATCAGGGTGTCTATTCTGGGGAGAGGATATGGATCTTTCGGACACGCCTTGTTCAGATCAGTGAAATCCACACACATTCGCCATTTCTTAATGTTTGGGTCGGATGTCTTCTTATGGACCATGACCATGTTTGCTAACCATTCGGGGTATTGGACCGGTCTGATTACTCCTGCGTCCAAAAGTCTCTGGACTTCGGCTGCTGCTGCGGTGCTTCTTTCCTCTGATATTTTCCTCAGCCTCTGCTTCTTGGGCTTTACTGTTGATGCCACACTTAAGTTATGCTGAGCTAGGTTTCGGCTTACTCCCTTAAGATCCTCAGCTGACCATGCGAACACATCTGAGTTGGCGTCAAGAAATGCAGATAGCTGAGCTGCTTCATCCGGCCGGAGCTCTGAGCCTATTGTAATCTCTCTTTCAGGCCCTGTGGTGGATATCGGGACCTTCTTTGTGGATTCGGCTGAATCTACTTTCGGCTCTTTGATCTTTTCAGCTTTGGGTTCCGGCTCTTCTTTCTCATCGTCTTCCCTTTCGGCCCCGGTTACCTCGTTGATCATCTTTGTATCCCGAATCGGTCTTGCATCTATTTTTACGAGCTGCTTCGATCTCCCCATATAGTCACAATGCCGAATGGGGAGGGGATCTTCATGCACAAGAAACTCGTTTGATTACGCATCAAACTTGCTTATGACTCCCCGCCGAATATCGCCGTAGGGATAATCTATATTGACTATGTCGAATGTGATGATTTCGGTTCGGCATAGGCCCACCTCACCGAAAGTCACCGTGATGTCCTTCTTTCCTATCGCGTCTATCCTTTTCCCTCCGAATCCGAATAGAGCATTACCCGCTGGATGCAGCGTCCTCCGTTCCATGTTCATGCTCGGAAGGCCTTGATGAATAGAATATCTGGCGAGCTTCCGTTATCTACCGGGATATTATGAAGTGTGAATTTGTCCACGTTTGCAGTTGCTACAAATGCATCCGTATGCGGATAATCTCTTAGCCGGAAATCACTTTCGTCGAATGTGATTGGGACCATTGACCAAGCTGGCCTGTTCAAGGGTAGTCTCGGTGTTCACGGTGTGTACTCTCCTCACGTAGTCCCTTCCTTCGCTCGTTTGTTCTCGTGCTCAAGGTTGGATCCGCCCCGTGATTGCATAGATGTGGCCCCGAGACGGAAGTACCGGTTTCTGGTCCTCTTTTTCTGGCCCCTTTCGGGCTTTGTGTGTGCATTCACATGTGGCTATTCGGGTTTGTCGGAGAGGATGCCACCATTGATGGAGGCCGAGGGCGAGGGATGTAACCCGGTAGTTCCAGGAGTACGATGATGGTGAACCGGGAGCGTTGGGGCCCTCTGCACTAATGGAGGCGGAGGTGGCAACTGAGTATTCTGATAAGCGAGGTATGCATTCGGCTGAGCGCCTGCTGTTTCTCTCATGTTGAACACGTGCTTTGAAGCTTGGCTACCTTGTGAACTTTCGTCCTTTGATTTCTGTTCCTTGGCCATCTGCCCATACTTACAGTCTCGACTGAAATGACCCATGTTTTTCGCCCGCAAAACAAAGCGATGCGGTACTCTCGGACCATCCCGGCCTCTTCCGCGACCTCTGCCCCTTGAGCTTCGGCCGCCTCGGTTGGATTGATTTGGTCTGGGATTTGAAGCGTCCCCGGATCCTGGTTCTTGACTGGGATCTGCTGTTTGAGCCGAATCATCTTGCACGTTATTGACCGGGCGTGGAGTCTTGCCGCCTTTTTGGCTATTGTTTGCGTTTGGATGTGGCGATTGTTGTTTTTCATCCTTTCTTGCTGCCTTTCTTCTTTTCAGGCCTTCTTCCGACTTCGCAAACTTTTTTATCTGATCGTATAGCTCAGTCAAGGTTTTGGGCTCCTCCCTGTCCAGTTGTGCGGCGCACTGGCCTATAGTCATGCCTTCAATTGCCGCTGCTATGACCACTTCATCTGATACATTCGGCGTCTGAGCACGAAGTTGAACTATCTTTTTGAGGTATTGTGTGAGTAATTCTCCATCCTCTTGCTTGAGCTTTAGGAAGTCTCTGGTTCCCTTTTTCAGGGCGCGAAAACCTTCGAATGTAATGATCAGCTGCTCCTTCAGCTGCTTCCAATTTCTTATTGAAAGCGGACGGAGGGCGATATACCATTCATGCGCAATGTCTTCTACTGCCATTATGAGAGATTTCGTCAGGGTGACCGAATCCCCCCCTGCCGAATGTACTGCGGCTTCGTAGCTTGCAATAAACTTCCTTGGATCTGACTTCCCGTTGAATGATGGTAATCTAGGCTTGTACCCTATTGGCCATGGGCTCAGCTGTAATTCCGGCGCAAGTGGTGAGACCGGATCGATTTCTCTATCTGCGACGGAACCGATCGTTAACCCTCCATGGGATGGGGCGGTGTTTTCTCCATCCGAGCTATTTCGCGGAGTAAATTCTCTTTCTCGATTTCGGCGAGCTTTAACGCTCCCGAGCGAATCTTCCCTCTCGCTTGGGCGCTTGGCCTTTCATCATCGCGTCTTTCGAGAGCCCTTAACTCTCGAGCTCGGCTGTCGGAGGCTCAATTCGTGAACTAACTTAGAGCGTTGCTCTTGCTCGTTACTTTGTTTCTTGCTCGAGTTCTTTGCTCTTCTTCTTCATCTTCTTCATCTTCTTGGAATTCGGCACCCCCCGCTCGTCGGAAGGGCCCGACCGGTTATTGCCCCAGGGCCCGTGTCCGCATCTTCTTTTCATCCCGGCCCCGACCCTCTTTGGAGTGACGGTCTCGGTCGGGGATTCGACGGAGGATCCGCTGGTGGAGAACCGGCCCGGTGCCGCCGGCGCCGCCTGGGTCTACCTCGCCACAGGCCATGGGTTACCCGCACAACCACGGTGGGCGCCAATGTTGGTGTAGCCCCGAAGCAGGCTACCCCCTGGTAGGACGGATCACGCAACAAGGCAAATCGAAACCCCAGAAGGAATGTCTGAACTGGAACACTCTTCTATTAATCTTCTCTCCCTCTTTACAAGGCCCTCTTGGGGGCCTATTTATAGTCCGTAGACTTTTACAATTCCGATTATATCCTCCTACCAATCCTAGTCCTCGGTGCGTCCCCGCGAGCTAAAGCTAGGGGCAGCGTGGTCTTTTCCCCGCCTCGCGATCCCACCTACCCTCTTGGGGCCACCCGAGGCCGGAACGCGAGCACACAGCAAGGCAAAGGCGATGGACATTCGTCAACCGGACCCTCCAGCCTCGCCCAAGGCGACCACCTTCGGTTCTCCTCAACGGCTCGGGGGCCCGCTCCAGATCGCCGCCCATGGGGCACAAAACCAAAGCACTCACCACACTTGATCGGGTCGTCGGCCTCCGGCGCCGGCGCGATCTCCCCGCCGCTTCTGGCCGAATGCTTCAACATTCGGTGCGGCGGGCCGAAAAGCCGCAGTGCATTCGAGTCGCGTGCCTTCACATACGATCTACGCTTGACGGCCGCTGCATTCGGCCTCCCCGGCCAAATGCCACGGCCTTCCGTCTTCACACCGCTACTCCCGAGGTCAACTCGACCGTCGGGTGTCCGCTTCGCCCGCATTGGCGAAAGCCTTCGCTTTAAGTCAAGTCTTGCGAAACCCCGTGGCTACTCGGGTTTCACCCCGTCACCCTTGGGTTCGTAGTGTGCTAGGACCCGAATCTTTAGAACATTCGACCCCTCAAGGCCGAACCTTGTTCCCTTCAAGGCGTCATCACTTGCTGTGGTTTCATGGTCCGACCATAGGGGTGGGCAGGTTTCGTCCCTCCCCCCAACGGTAGCCCCTCGAGGCCAAGGGTGAGGCCCCTCGGCCTCCCTTGGAATCGACCTCTCGGCCCCCAAGAAACCCCCTCGATGCCGAATGCCTGGAGAATGTTTCTCTTGATGAGGGTGCAAAAATTATTTAATCATAACTTAATTATATTATTTTTTTTTATTATTATTTTTTTTACGCGAAGTCAAAACAAAGCCCTCAAACAAGCAGCATCCAATTTCAAAAAGGACCTTCTAAGCAGCAATGAAGGAAAGGCAAACAGCATCAGCGGTTGCACAATCTTCCTCGTGGTACTTAAATCCTCATTCGAACCTCACTATTAATTTTTCACATTGTTGCATCAACACAAACTTGTCTGAGACCTCTGCATTTAACACAATATTCTATTCCACATTCACAAATCTATTGTACCATACTCTAATGTTTTGTCACGATTACAGGTTTTCTATCTCTTGAAGTTCACAACAACTGGAGTCGACTATATGACATCACCAACACCTCTCATCAACAATTTCACAGCAAAACAAATAAGGTGCATGATGAATGCTGACGAGTACAATCGCCTCAAAGCTTCCTCCAGCCTCAACAACCCTGCTAGTATCACAAAAGAACAGGTTATTACATCAACCAACCAATTACTCAAGCGACAAAATATTATAACGTAGTGTATACTTATAACATACTACTGTCATATATTCTTTTCATATAAATTTTCTCCATGCCTGCAACGATTAAATTACACACCATAATATTTAACAGTAATGTCTACTCAACCTATATATTACATACCCATTATTTGTTCCTTTTATTTTGAACTCCAATTTATTATATTTATCAATAGTACATACTCACTGATTACCAATACATCTCCACAGAAACCTATTGCCACATCAATCAATGGTGCACAAGCAATTTTGAGCAAATTGCTTATATCTGATGAAACTAAGGTACCACCTCATCTTTGACAACTTTATAATATCACACTTATGTATTTCACACATACTTAGATTATATAGCAACATCTAACTCCTTTTCTTGCCAAGTAAAACAACTAACCATTGTCCTTTCCTTTCCTTCCAGCTAGTATACATGGACTTGAAGAAAAAAATTACAAGCTTCACAGATGGTCTCATAAGCAAACTTCTCACAGGTGTAGAAACAGAAATCATACAATCACTCCCTAATTGTTTCAGTACCAAAGTAAGCAACAATATTATCCTCCATATTACTTCACAATCTCTTTCATACATATTCAAGTACAATCGCCCTACACAATTAATCTAACTTCGGTCAAACTGCAGTTCCTCCGGATTTCACAACATCACTAAAAGCACAACTTTGGATGGATGCACTAGAGACAATGAAAAACAATATGCTAACCACAGAACTTGGTGTTGATATTCAGCTGCACAACAGCAGAGCACCTACAGAAGGTAATTTCAAATTAATTCATTCATATGATTTGTTCTTACCCTTTATAACAATATCCAGATATCATAGACAAAATCCATGCTTTTATATCTTACAAAATTATTATATATGCTATTGAAATTATTATTTGTTACAGGATCCTCTAAACTAAACAGCTCGGATATATTAGATGTTGCCGATGTCTTAGTCACCCTAAATGGATCCAGTGACGAAGACCCAACAGACACCCCTATCATAACTACACAGCCCGCCCAATCACCGACACTTCAAGGTAACACTTCCTCATTCAAAAAAACTGGAACTAATCATCTCATCTTCAATTTTTAACATGCAACTTGATACCATTTTCTTTTGATTTTTTAAATACAAATACAGATTTTCCAAAATTTATTTTTGCTACAAAATAACAATCCGTCATCAACCATTTCCATATCTCAACCTATTTCTGAATTGACAAAATAAACAGTACCATTTCTTGAATTCATAATTCCACAACTCAATCCAAAACATTCACCCTATTTTGCAAGTATCTCATCATACCTGCCTTGTCTCACTTCAACACTTGAGCCTCAACATATTTATACATTAATGGTATTCAGTAACATAATTGCATAAAATTTGTCCTTCCATTTTAACTAACAGGGTACAATATATACATAAATAGTAATATCTACCATACACATCACTCTCTCCCTTTTTCACACTTTGCAGCATCAGCAAAAACTACACTCAACATCAATGGCAAAAAATATCAAGCAACATTGCAAGTGAGTCATATGACCGGGCATTTAATTAAAGATATGTAACATGCTATTTTTAACCATTCCATTGTCTGTTTTTAATTGTATCAGCAAAATCAACACGCAAAAGGAAAAATAAAAGCCAGAACACACACTGCATCCTCAATACAAGCACTCCAGGCTCGTACTTATCGTGTATATTAGTTTCATTGCAACCAAGCATAAGATGTTCACATATCACTTTGATCCTTACAGTACACAGGGGAAAACGATCAAAGGGCCGAGTTAATGGAGCACACAACTGGACTCTCCTAAAGGACCCGCCTTTAGCTGCTATTCCTACTCACAAATCAATGAAGTTACCAATTCAATACCATTTGATGACGGCCCTAAGTACGACAAGTATGACTCCGACAATTCTACAGCCTCAAGTAAGCTCTCCTTCAACCTTTGACCTTACACGTACAATATCCCAACATATTATGTGTACACTCTAAAATATCTCATGCGTCTATATATTCATACAAATTTCATATTGCAGGGACCATGCCAATTGATCTTGGCCCAACACCTAATAACCAAGCAACATCATGACTCAATTCTCTCTGCCGTAAGCACTCCAATATTATATGAATTTTTTTTTAGTTACTGTATTCAAATTTATAAATACAAACAATGCTAAAATTACAACACTACAGTGCATATATTTTCACATTTTCATGAAGAGCAAATAATTTAGTCGCACAATCACTGCAGGCACCCTCAACTTCACTGAAGACGACATCTGACAACATATATGCTTCTTTGGACCTTCAAGAAAACTATAATGAACCTGGACTTTTGCCAGACCTTTCAATTCTTTTCCTACTTCTCCTTCGAACTTTGAACATGCACTACTGCCAGACCTATGTATTCTGAACCTACTTGTCACTCAGACTTTGCTTATTATCTTTTCATGAATTTATTTTCATGTTATACACATGCCATGAACCTAATCGCACAACTACGTACTCTTTGCACTGATTTTAATCTCATATCTCATTACAGACCTGACAGAGAAAGACCATGCCTTATTCTACTTCCACTTTGTTTCCCGTCAATTAATTAGTTATCATATATTCCAAATAATTTTGTGAATACCTACACATCCAACTTGCAAATTGAGCTAACTACATCCTCCCTAAAATATAAGGCCGGAGTAATTATATTTCATACGACCTTTGCCACGTATAGGTCAAATTATTTCATTATTCCACTTCTTATTCCTCATACTAATCGCGCAGTACTTATCGTGTTATACAAAACTTTAAATAATTACAAACACATCGTGCGGTATTGGACCCAAGTTCTACAATTATCTAATACGACTCAATCTACAACCTAATTTCTTCAAATATACTTGACAAACAAAAATAAAAAGAACACCATTCCACAATCTTCACCAACAAGCCAACGACCTAACCCTAAGGACACACAACCAGTCAACTCATCCCATTTATATGAGGAAGTTTCTAGATGCGGATCCACTCCCGATTCCACTTTTCCCCACTACCATTTAAATCTGTTTGTACCACGACCAAACCCTACTCCAACCACAGACTTTTTCTAAACCCTAGGACACAGCACCCCCCTCCATATTTCAGATACACTGGAAAAATGTCCCTGTTCACTCACCCTCACTACACGACCAATACTGTAAGCACATACCGCTCCAGTTTTGGAATCACCCAAGTCCCAAGAACTGACCCAAACCTCAGATCAGTCACTATTAAACAACTCATCACCTCTTTCTATTCCAAGAAGCATCACCGCAGATACCTCCTTTCAAACAGTCGGCTCTACACAGTACATCTACTCTTGTTCCAATTTTGCTTTATTCAATTTCATACACAGATATAAAATTACATTTTTTTTCCATTCCCTTCTAATTATTCATGCTACCTCTTACAGGTTATATTATGTGGACGCATAACTAGCATTGACCAAAAACGAAACATACACAAACTTCGTTGTCGACGATGGCACAGGCACCATCAACGCAAGGATATGGTATGCACATCTTACTTAACACTCTACCAGTGAATAATACTCTGACATCCTTATCAAGCTTTACTAAACTCAAATAAAAACATTTCAATTTGCATTGGTTTCTACTAACTTTAGATATTTTCCAACATACTTATTATTTAGGCCACAAGGGAACACGGGCACCACAGACCTATCAGGTTGCGAGTAAGTTTCATAACAATTTATTCATATTTCCAGCATTACTAATTCTTACTTACATATAATTTAAATCCTTTACCCAATTTCCACCTTGAACATTAAACAGGGTTCAGAAATATTACAACATTGTCGGCCATATTGCATCAGCAAATAGTGAAATCCTTCTCCATACAATCAAATGCAGGTATGTCACCGACCTGTATATAAATATGCTCATTTTCACACTCCTCGTTTCAATCCATTTATGAAATCCTTTTTTTTTTAACCACTCTAACTCGTTCAACATGGGCAATTTTTTTTTTCAAACAGCAAAGTCGAGGACCACAACAACATTACTAGGCACCTCCTCACAGTTATACATGAACACCTAGACCTTGGAAAATTGAGTACCAGGGATGTAGAATATTGGAACACAGCAACAATCAGAGCTCAGGAGGACACAAATACAACACTCGGCCAACAGTTCGACAAAGAGGCCATTATATCTTTTCTATCATCTCCTGCCATAAGGTGAAACAAATACAACCAACCTTCTTATATTCTCCTAAAAAAAACAACTTCTTTTTGTAATCCCATACCCATGTTTTCGGATCAACTGAATTTGGTCCTCACACCAACGCCAATCTTAAACGAGGTACACTTAGATACCAACCACGGAAGGTAATTTCATCAACTTAACTTTCCATTACTACTATCACAACATTAATAACCTCCTATTACTACTTTTTCACGATTTCAGACACATTCTTCAACTCATGCTAGAAGAAGGAAGCATCTACAATACCATCAATAATCGACCACTTCAAGCTCGGTGATAACAACTAGTCTCTCCAATGATATTATGCCTATATAATATTCTCGACTTGTAGAACAATATTCCAATCTCTTCAAAAGAACACAGTTGCACCCACTACCCCCACTTTCTAAATGTACCTCGTTGCAAATCGAATGTATGCACTACATATTTCATCTACGAAGTTTAAGTTTCGTTATTTTCTATTATTTCTCCGTTGCATCCTATATTAACACATATAATATAATTGCAATTACACAACCTCCTTTCGGATAGTACTCACAACCCATCCTTTAATAACATCTCTTCTAGTAAATCTTCAGATACACAAATCCTCATTAAACTACATTAACAAATATTTACATACATATTAATAAAACACATTTGCCTCTTCTCATTCAATTACACAACATACATTCATTATTCGTTTTAAAACAATATACACCTACATACCACTGATTTCAAAAACAAAAATCTCACCTTATTTGCAATCCCTTTATCATACAATCCACGATATACTGAATCCTTCAATCAACTTCAATTCTCTAGCACGTATTCAAAACTTACGTACTATCCATCTCGGTTCGATGTCTCCAACCACCCAAATTTCCCTTCGGTCTCCGTAGATCTTCAATCATCTTCACGACCACTCGATCTGAATACATCTGTGAGAAGCAATCATTCATAAAAACCAAACAATCTTTTTTCTTTATTATACAAAATCAAAAAAAAACCTCTAACAAAAATTTCATATATACATACCGAACTACCATTAAATTTAAGCTCACATCCATCATAGCACCTACTGAACCGATAACACATAACACCGCTCCGATTCAACCTATATCACAACAAAACATGTCATATTAATCAATTCTATATATATATTGAAGAGGAAAACCTCACATACTTCAGCTACATAAGTAACTCACCTCGAAATCGTCATATCACCAACTGTAATAATTAGTAGATCAGCGGATACCACATCCACTACAACACCTCTAAATATTGAACGACATAATGCTTGAAGTCCAATTCTCAACAAGAAGCATGATCTTTCTATAACTTGAACCCTATTAATGGGCACGGGATGACCGGTATCGGGTTCAAATACGGATATACGGTTGCTCTCAGTATGCCACACAAAACACACCCAGCTAGATTGAATTAGGGCAGGGAAAAACAACTCGCATAAATAAATAAAATGCCACGCTTAAATACATCATAAATTATTATGTTGGTACACAAATAACTCAAGACCATCACTATATAACAAGACTTACCAGCTTTGATTTGCTCAACTCATAACTTGCATACAACGAACCAATATGACGTCGCAAATTCACATCGGTTATATCAAAAGATCCCTACAAAATTCCAGCCTATAATCATAACATCTCATATATATTAAATTTACAATAACAACATCTCATCTATATTAAATAACTTTTCAAACCTTTCCATACACTCCTTATATCATTAACCCCACTATTCAACTCATATCTAAAATTTTCATCTACAAACCAACTTACCATAAAGTCACTCTCAAAAAATGCCTCCATCTCACACGTCCAAACAACACATACATATCATCATCATCCCGCCTTGCCACGCGTATTGCCGCATCAAACATGTCATACTCCATCTCACACATACCCTGCAGCTGGAACTCCAAGCGCCCAACAGACACTTCTATATACTTTGGATCAGTATGAACAATTGCATTCCTGCACACCATAAACCAACATACAAAATACATTCCACTCAAACTTAACCATGGGAATTATACCAAAAAACTATGTACAATATATATTTCATAGTTATTCATTCTAACATACCTTGCCTCGTTTTTAAGTTTCCTAAGCTCATCCACGATGCTAACCTCATCCCCATCACCAATAATCCAAGAAAACCCTATCTCCCATGGCGACGGCACCACATCATTTTCAATACTTACACTAGTCGGGCAAGATTCCGTGAGTTCAAATCCCCGGTCAACGGCGCATTTAAATCCGGATCACCAACTGATTTCATCTTCCGTAACAATGAATAGAATTGAGACATTGCGGAAGCAACCCGCAAATTGACATTCAAATTGCACGGTGATCATCCAAACTTGCAAGCACACTCTTGCAGTATCGTTGCACATTGTCTCCTATTACTTATTCACGGATCTCAATACGACCACTTAAAGAACTCCCAACACAACAACCTCTATATGAACTCTCGGCTTCCAAAGACTCGGCCATCAACCTACTCCCATATTTCCTAGCGACATCAAACACATGCGTCTCTTTCCTTTTATCATGAATAGGACATGACAACAAACGAACCCCGTTTCTAATTGAACTCTGTACAACATCACTTCCCGCAAAATAAAAGTTCCTTCTCAACGGATAAACTTCACATTCTAAACTACATCATTCAATTAACATTGATTAAAAGGAAAAAACAAGAAAATTACTTATCATCCATACCTAAATTCGATCCATCCTCTCCGGTTTACGTCATATAGCTAAATCCTCGGCATACGGCATCATTATAGATACAAGTACGGACATCAACTTAATTGCCTGTGTGTACCATTCAACCTTAATCCGAGTCTATTTGCTCCTGGAAGGAAGCAAGCGCAACAAACAATGGACCAGCAGCCTGAAAATGGAATAATAACATCAATGATACTATATAAGTCCACTAAAGATTCATCTCTTCAAGATTTTTAATACATCAACTCTTATGCAACATCACATAATCATATATGTTTCCTCATTTTAATCACAACAATTCAAACCCACATTACCTCAAGAGGAATGTTCAACAAATGAACCATTGCCCTTCGACTCCCATATTGCTAATAACCCGAATATCGAGATTCATCTTCTACGGAAAGCGGCCACTTAGCCCATGAATATATACACCCAACACATCTCGCAACTAAACGAAAACATTACAATACGGTCGAAACTCCTCTTCTACAACAAGATATTACAATAAACTTCAAATTCGGAGGACTATTTCATACCCCCTTCCATTACAACTACATCCCAAATTACAAATTCATATCTTACCTTTCCTTCAAAGCAATACTTTCATCACATTTCTTATATCTAGCATAATTCTTATCCACTGAAATCATTGCCATCAAATTATGCGGCTTAGTCGTGAATCCAACATCATGCTATCCGGATATAGTACTGTCAAAACATTCAATTCAATTTGTATTAGTTATTAAACAAAACAACATTCAATACCACCAAATTATTTCATCAGTCACATCAAATACTAATCTCATTCTACCAAATGTACACATACCTGCGAAAAGAGTACACATCCAGTTATATTCGAACTTTATATTCCCTAAAATATCTTGTTTCAACTTGGCCCTTTGCTTCAAGCAATCTATCCAATACAAACTGTGACCAATCATACATGCAGATTTCCCCTGGGTTTCTCAATTGCATTCCAATATTCGACACTAGCATAGTCATATTTAGGTAGACGGACACAATATGATTGATACAACAAAAATAACAAACGCTATCCTGAAAGCATCTGCTTCTTCACTGCACATAGCTCCATCATACCGACATTCCACTATTTCTTGAACTATCTTTATACTCTTCTGTTTCCTTAAACTCAATGCTCGAGAAATTGTTCACATACCCTTTCTCTCGGCATCCCCGATGAACACCGATGCATCTGTAACACTCTTCCCCACATGGAATACCAAACACATGAGCAACATCACCTTTATTGAACCCGAATATTTATATTCTCTCCTATACACAAGCTGCATGTATTCTCATTAACACAACTCATAAGCCATGTACAGAACTTCTTATTAACTTTGTTTAATTACGGGAAAAAAATAGAAAGCCTTCAAAACCAATAGACTTAACCAACTCTCTCTTACGCACATCAAACTTGCTCACAACTTGATTTATTACGGCCGTGGTGCAACGGCACGGTCTCATATCTCGAAGCATCGACCAGCGAATCGTGAACATCATCCTGCAATATTTCTACAATCGTATCACAAATCTAACATACATTCCACCTAAATGTATATAATTACAACATATACTTATACCCACTAGAATTTTCGAAAATTCAGATACATACAATCCAATTTTGTAATCAGTACCCAAACCCATCAAGTCCTATGATGCAATCCCAACAAATCGTAGTACCGCTTAATGTATTCATAAACAAAACACTATCCTTGATGTAGCCATTCAGAACACACATCATTTCATAGCTTACACAACACATTAACTACTCCTTCAGAACTGAATACCAAACATTACCAACAAGTTTACCCGTGAAACAACATCAGATTCCCCACCATCCAACGAATCCGCCGATTTCCGTTTTAGCGGGTCCACCTGATTTGAGCGCTTACTTCTACGACTCATCTTCCGTCACAACACAGACAACCTCGTCGGATCTGAAATTTACCAAACCACCGATCGATCCTACTCCCTGCGAATTTTAATTGAGGAATAGATCTGAATCTCTCTATGGAACCCAAAACATAAATCAAGAAATCCCGGGGCCCAGCGGAAACAGCAGAGTCGCGAAAGACTACGGCAAAAAGAGGTAGGTACCAAAATCGGCTCTCGGTGTGACTACTATAAAATTAAAAGCCTTGTCCCCACTCTGAAATAACGAGTTACTATTCAATACCGTAATACCCCGCTGAAACGCCGCATCTCCTCCCCTTATGACTCATCATTACTTCAATGGCGAAATCTAGAAGCATCAATATACGGCCTCACGATAGGGGAGGACATCTCTGCCCCGAGACACACAAACCTTTCAGATCTCTTTGCTCAAGGTACATCTACATCTCCTCCCCTTCCTCGGCCCTCTCTTTGCTTCAACATCTTTTTTGTCTTATTTCTTAATTATGTAGCTATAATTATCAATCTTGAAATATTAAGTTTTGAAACATAAAAATTCTGGATTTTAGGTCCATATACAATATAGTTGTCTGTGGCTCAGATTTGGTGCAGGTTTATTTACTTGTGCTAGTCAATCTGTTTTCAATTTGCTTATGCACAATTGGAAGATACTTCAGGTGCTTCTAGCTTAGCTATTAATTGGTATGTTTTTCAAGTCTATGCTCAATATTTCTTTTATAAAACAACGAATAATCCACAATGTATTCATACTTCAGTAAGTTGCATTGTGGGAGCACTTTCAATGGATGTGAGTTCATTATTCGTTGTCCTAGTACGTTTATCCTTGTTTCTTACTTTCTGTATTTTGTGTTCATTTCATTTGTGATAAACAGGCTTTGTGATGAAGGGATCAATGGGAAGGACCAGTTTGATGAAAAGATTTTGCTTTCTCTTGCCCCACCTCATGGCCCGATCGAGCTGAGCAGTTACCATCACGGAAAGGTGGAGGAAAAGAGTAACCTGTCAAGTGTCAAGATTTCACAAATGCCAGTGCACTAAATCAGGGTAGAACACAAGTAGAGCTTGAAACTATGGAAACCAAGTGCGTGAAGACCTAAGTTTGAAGTTTTTAACTGCAAAATATTGTGCAGTTTGAAGTTTCTCATTTGCAATAGCTACTTTCATAGTTTGTTCAGTATCTTTAGGAAAGATTGAAGAAGATATGGTATTTAGTTTAGAAGAGTTGTTTACACTCCATGTTTCAATTTTGGTGATTCAGGAGGTGCTTTTTATGTCTACAAATGATACTCTTGCGAAGAGAAAAATAGATAGAGATGTTACAGTGAGTAAATCACATGATCAGTCCAATTTGGCTATGGCTAGTGATGCAATGGTTCTCCATGTTGGCTAAAATCTCCCTTATTTCACAAATATCTCTTCTCACCTGACACCCGCTTTTGTGTCTCGTTGGCTTGTTGAGCATAAGTTCATTTCATGTCTCTTTATTTACTCCAATTTACTCTTCATTCAGCAAGCTATTACTTTAAACAAATAATCAGTTTTCAGATGCTTAAAAGTAGAATAAAGATTTTTTAGCTGCTTTGGATATATGTTTTTAGTCCAATGAATGCAGCTTATAAAATATGCGACATCACCGCAACTTTCCCACTTGCCGTTGCCTGATCATGAATGATGTTCTTACTGCTTCCTGGATCATGAATCCTCACCGTCAACCTTTCTTTTCTATCTTTATTACCATGCTCCGATCAGTCATCACCAAACAGAAGAAAAGTCAAATAGTGCTCAGAATGATTAAAAAAAAAAGGAGAAACATGATGCCACACTATCTGAAATAGTTTACCGAAGCAGAGGCCATCAATATTTTAAGTGCAAAATTACACCTTAAGAACTGAGGCTCTTCACGGAGAAGATGAGGAAATAATAATCAAATTGTTGAATCTCGGTTTCCCATATCATTGGACAATGAGGTCTTTACAAACTCAACGTTAGTCATCACAGGCAGGCGGCAGTCACATTTGGCGATCCATTTTATTTCACTGAAAATTCATAGGCAGGTAAAGAACATAACATTAAACCTATCGCCAGCTTTCATCTGTATCAGTTCCAGTAGTGAATGAAAAATTATAGCATGATTAATTTGCTTGCTGTATGGAAGCTTCAAAATGTAACGCGATGCAGGTGCAGTCACCCAAGACACCAAAGTAAAGCAACTGAGTTGAGCTCTAGCTTATACATGAATTGTACTGGACCGGAGAAGTCACGGTGGGGGCCTATGACAATCCCCATGCATTGTTCTTCGACTGCACATTTCCAATACATAAATTACACAGATGGCAACTGATATTCACGTAAACAATTCCATTTGAATTTCTTTGATACACCCAGTGAACTGTGATTTTATAACACCAATGGAGTTGAAATGAAAGTATTACTGTGGTTTCATTAACTAATATTACAGATTCATTTCGAATCAAAAGAAATGCTAATATTACAGAAATTGCCGCAGAGAAACATATGAAGTGGAACATTTTGTGATGCTGATATTTAAAAGTAAGATTTACCGTGGAGGAAACCCGCGGCCAGCACGTCCACGTCTTTCCAATTATTTTTGAGCGTCCGTTCCTCGATCCAACGGTTCTCCTTCCTCCTCCGCATCGTATATCGATCCAACGGTTCTCCTTCCTCCTCCGCATCGTATATCGATCCAACGGTTCTCCTTCCTCCTCCGCATCGTATATATACCGGTTTCCAAACCTAACCCTAACCTCTCCCTCACTCTCCCAGGCAGCGGCCGCCTCCCTCTCCCTCCTCTCCCCCTCTGGCGTGGGCGGCGGCGCGGCGGCGTCAGCGCGCGCCGCGCCGGCGCGGCTCGGCGCTGCCCGGCGGCGCCGCTCAGCGCGGCGGCGGCGGGACGGCCCTTGAGCGGGCGCTGCGCCGGGCGCCGCGGCGCGGACGCGCGGCCAGCACGGAGAGCGCCACGCCCGGCGCGGCGGTGGACACGGCGGTGGCGGCGTGGGCGCGCCCGGGCGGCACCGTGGCGCGGCATCTCTTCCTTCTAACTTTCTCGGCGGGATCCTCAACATCTCCTCCCGCCGAGGACTCTCTGTTCTCGCCGACCAAACTCTAACCCTAGGTGCTTATGCTTTTCTTTGCTACGGCAAACCTCGGCGGTGAACGTCATGGTATTCGGTCTCTCTCCTCCTCCTCCTTCCCAAGGCTGCTCACCCGCATCCTCTCAACCGATATAAATTTGCGGTACCGGTTGTTTCTAAGAACCCTAATCGTACATTTCAAATAAAATAGAATCCTTTGTTTTTCCCGATCTTTTTATGTTTTAAGCTCCGGAGAGATAGGTCAACTAGATTTATATATTTAAGGGTTATCTGATTGCTCCCCTGTTTAAGTCATCTTTTGATGGGCATGGTCACTGTTTTGCCTTAACTTAACTGAGCTCACATGGTTCTCCTCAATATGATAGCTCATTCCAATCTATACTTAATATGTAAATGAAAAAGAAGAATATTGGTATATATATCTGTTGTCATATGTCTGAATATCTATTAAACGTCGCCAACTAATGTGAGCACCGACCTTAGCTATTTATCATCCCATTGCAGGTTTGAGATCCTGAGTTTTAAGAAAGGAGAGGGGTTCGCGGGAGATAAACATCCTGGTCGAGTTCTTTTGCCTCCCATAAAACATATGTATTTGATTGAGTACAACAAGTTGCCACAACTTCATGTACCGCATATCTCATTAGCTAGGTTTAGGGAAAATCTAATTCTTTAATATTTTTCTATCGCACCAACATGCTCCTTATTGACATGTTATTTGAGAGATAGTACTTATGTTGTCTAAATCTTAATATTTCATACTAACAATCAGATCCGCCACAAATGGTGCATGCCCTTTTATTTTGTTGCGTTGTAGCGAAAAAAGCAAATTGGTTTTGAAACTGAATTCGTTTCCATTTTGGTGTTACATCCTTGATCGACTACAATTACCCACCTAAACTGCCCCATCTCCTTGTTATATCCTTTGCTGCGCTAATGGCAAAGATACATTAGCCACTAATATGTGATGAAGCCATGATGACATGGAATCCAAATTGTGCCGGACATCGGTTGCATATGAGCGTGAGAAATGAGGGCCATGAAAACTGGTGGTATGGCACGTTTACGCCTACAAGAGATTCAAATCAAAGGCAATGACAAGAATCCTCGAGTATCCGGGTGCCCATCGTGCCCAAAAAGACTCAGCTGTTCACATGTTAACAAGGTCCGCTATATGAGATCTCTCTATTGGTGGCCGATATCCTATATGATGTTAACCTTCCCGATCAATCCTTATGCATATTCCTTTTCCATTTCAGTAAAGACTTCTTTTTACGTAATAAAATAGTCCTATATATTAATGTATTGAGTTATAGCTTTTGGTTCCCTCACGTAATGTTGAACGGCTAAAAAAGGTAATTGTTTGTTTTCGAGAAAAGATGCATATGCCTCTTTACAATGTGTGAGAGGATTATGTTCGTTTCTTTAAAAATTTAGAATATGCCTCCATATGGTGATTTTAAGTTGTATAGTTCAAGAATGAACTGTGTGCGTTGATGATTTATGTTTCCTAGACCTTCATAAACAATTTGGCTACCAATCATCGGTTACTGTCTTGTTTCAGGGAAACACCTCATGTGTTACATGCGGACCAAGCATAGACGATTCTCGGCGGGGAGCTTATGAGTAATAGTCGTAAGGACCACTTTGGACACGGTGCTACAGGTGATCTAGCTTCAACCATTTTGTGTCCCTCTTACACAGCTCCTTCATCCCAGCTCTCATTATATAATTAAGTACAAACTTACCTAAACTGAAATGGTACATCTTGCTTTGTTATTTTTACACACAATAAAATACTTCCCTTCATATCATAGAGTAAAGGCGTTTCATTTACAAAGAATTACCGGTCTCATGATAAGTGTGCCCGGCCTGAAATAAAATAGTGCCTTATGTGATGTCAAGATGCGAAAGATATTTTTGTTGCCGATTTCTAGGTTCACATTGTTGGTCACTTCCCTAGGTTTGCTTGTGTAAAATTTGTTATATCAAGCAATGAGTTTCGATTTTTTTGCCTTAACACTAACACCTGCCAAGTAATTAATATTTTCAAAAAAATGGCCATGTATCATGATATATGCTTGAGGGTACCATATCTTTCCCATTTTATTATGCTTTCGTGAGCTGAGTTCTTAAAAATTAAGAAAACCCCTGTCTTGGATACATAGCACTTTCACCTTTTTCAGAATAACAATTAATATCCATTATATCAGGTGACATATGAATGCTAAATCGAGCGTATAATCATAGCAATGCTATGGTGATTTCAAGAGTTGGGTTTAGTTTTGTCACTCCAGGAGTTCTCGGATCTCGTGGGAAGTGTGGTTGTTTGAGTGTCGTATTTATTTTTTTTTCCCAGAATTTCATGAGCATTTAAAACAAAAAAATCATCTTTGTTTCGGTCGGGTTCCCGACTCTCCATGCAAATTCCATCTATGGTTTAGTTCATACATGTTGCTTGATGTAAACCATGTTTCTACACATTGCGATTTGAGAGTATACAAATTGTTGTATGATTATGGCGGTAATCATTGGAATTTTGATCAAATTCCTAAACAATGACATTTGGATGAATTACATTATCTGCTTCTTATTACATATCATATGTATCTATTTAAAATTTAAATTTCTAGAGTGTGCACATGACTTGCAAACTCAAATGTAATGCTTGGCGAGTGTTTGGCGAATCTGTCAATGCATACGTCTGAGAACTGAATCGGATTCGATCCCTCCCCGTCCCGGCACTTTTCTTTGGATGCACAGGCCACACAGGTAGAATCAAGTGATAATCATTCTAGCTATTTAGATTGTAACCATTATCATTGGTTCTCTATGTTTGCTAAAACCCATCTCATTTTCTAAAAATCTTCCTGTGTTCCTCATGATTTCTTTACTTGGTGCATGCTATTTGGCTATCGATTCTCTGGCGTCACTATTGCATCATATCTTTCATCTCATGTTGCCATGGGTGTGTGCACCTTTGCAGTCACGATGATGGATGTGGTGCGCTGTTGTCATCCCTATAGTCCAACTTGGATGAAAGTCATGTGCAAATTTGTGGTTTCTCATTGGGGAATTATGGACTACATCAAGTTGCGCTTAGCAACCAATAGGGTTGTGTGTCTTTTTGGTTGAGGTTCAATGCAAAGTCAAGCAAAGATAGTGAATGGCCTTTCATGTGTTCTCTTTACGTATCAAGTAGTTGATGATGCTCCAAGGACCGCATTTGAACTCGATAGTGATCGATATCGTGAAGCGGCCTACCAGAGTTCAAATGCCTCGCAAATTGCCTCTACCGCTCCCGAGATTATAACAAAGGTTAGCTACCGCCAAATTTGGGAAATCATGGTTGCTATTGTTAGCTGGTCACATTGAAGAAAAACAGCTAGAATAGATATAATCATTAAGGGATGTCATTTGATATTCTAATCTTTGAACTTGGGGTGCGTCCCGGAGCTTGGGTTCTCTCAAGTTATATTTTGTGCCTATATAGTGATGAGCTTTATTAAAGTTAGACTATGGGGACATGAGGCATATAGTCTCTTGAGGATACCATGAGACACCTCGAGTTGGTCAGTCCCTCACTTTGGTTGGGCAGTACCAAAGACTCCAACAAGAAGTGTAGGGCCTTTCTTTGCCACCTTAGATAAATGAAATGATAGTTCTATCTCTGAATTTTTCTCTCGCATTATGTTAGTTGCTCTTTGTCTACTCCATATTGTCTCATTTATCCCTTGTTGTCGATGCTTTCTTTGGTTTTAGTTAAGAAATGTGATTCACTTGATTCACTTTTCTTCTCTTAATATGCAAGGTGTGCGGAGTGGAAAAATCATCAACATTTCCCATTCATCAACCTTGTTGGAGTTCCCGGCCCTAGAGATCGGAGCACCATTGTTTGCCCTAAGTAGGAGTTTAGTGGTCGGCAGCGAGACAGTGCCCTGTCGGTCTTACCGCTTCATGCTTTGCTAACATCATCCCCGGTCTTTGTACCGTGGTCTACAGTGATGGTCTCTACCAAATCCATGATCGATGTTCTAAAAGGATGAAAATTATAAACCCCATTATATAGCTACATTGCCCTGCAGGGTTAGTATAAATTTTGCTACATTTTCCTTTATCTTTGCTTAAATTTGCTTGAGCCATTTTTTTTTGTATTAGTAATCCTTGCTAAATAGATGGGGTTTACATTTTTGAATGCTATAAAAATTATAAGGCTCAGAATGAATATGCAAGGGACAGGTTCTCAGTAGCATGAATATGCAAGGGACAGATTCTACAGAGTATCATGGTGACAACGGCTTGGAATCGGATTGAAGCTGGCACCACTACCCTTCAATCCTATATGACCCTTCAATCTTATATGAAGACATGCATTCCTCCGCCTTATGATGCATGAATTATGTTATCTTAAGCCCTCTCAGACACCACCCCTCCAATAAACTATCGTTCCACTCTTTTATGTAGAGTATATCGAACCCGAACATCTACCTAGCCTCCTGTAGTATTTAGTTAAATGTCCGACATCCGATATATATAATGCATCTCTATTGTAATATTTAGATCGTGTCTAGACATCTGGTATTGTAATAATTATCTAATATCTGGACACCTTATATCTATATTGTCTTTTCTTTACAGATGTTGCTTTGGCCATGGCTCACGCGCATGGGCGCGCGCAAACTGTGACAGTGATGTGCTTCGTGAGAGATTTGAAGACGAGCTCCAGGGTAAGACAACATGCTTCACCGCTCTACTGTTTACAGATCGTTACCATGACAGTTCTCATCCCACCGTGCAGACGAAAGGGAGCGAAATGCTATTGAGGCAGCACATTCCAACACAGGTAGCAGTTGGGACTCCGAGGGCAACCACTGGCATCGCGATCATGGTTAAGTGCAAATCCTTGACCAATGTGCATATTATTTGTACTGACTATGCCAACAAAGACTAACTTCTTTACCAATCTACAGATCGACTTCAGCCTTGGGTCCACCAGAGCGGCCATTGGATTTAACAAAATCCACTTCTTACGCAGTGAGGCTCACTCATTCAAAGATTCGGTTGTTTGCCGCGGCGCCGCTCTTGACTTTTGTTGGATATCTGTATGCAGCCATCCACCAGCATCATTTCCGTAGTATATGTACGCAGAACTAATTCAGCTACGAGCTGCACTTCCAGTTTGAACTGTAATGTCTGTACGTTTAATTTCAGAATGATCTATTTTCCTGTCTCAACATCCAGTGGCCTTATGCACTGCATTGATCTGTATCCTCTTTAATTGTAATTCTGGACGTTCACTGTGTCTGTTGTGGATGCTATCTAAACACGTACTGCTTCCAAGTATCGCCTATTATTTACATTCAGCCTATCCTCGCGCGCATGGGCGCGCGCCATTCACTAGTCTATATCATACTCTGTTTTAGGCAACGCAACTCAAGAAATAGAAGAATTGAATTAGCTGGTTGACTATAGCAATGCTCCTAAACAAATTTCATAAACTATACGGATACAGAATTTCCTCTATGGGAGCTTATGCTAAGGAGGAACAAAATAACATTTCTTTCCTAGGCCTATAGAACTTCTCTCTGTATGACTGACCGACTAGATCTACATTTATCCTGGTTGGCACTATTGTCTCATGTACAAGTGAGTCCACACGGACCAATCGGCGTTGCTCAGCGTGTACCATTCAGCTTGGGAGACTCAGATGCCGCGTATCATTTATACATTTTTCTATTAAATAGTCACATAATGGTATAAAAATTATTTATAGATGATTAGCAACTTGTAAAGCATTAAACAGTTTAGAGATAAATCTCTGTCATGCGGGTTGTATGACTTCGTCTTTATACCCATAATAGATTCGAGACACTTAGAGACGAACTGCCGTATGTGGGTTGTCTTAAATAAATACTACTAGACTTGGCTCAAAGCAGAGTAGAGCAGGTGCAACCGTTCCCGTATGATCCGTATTTATTTACTTGCAGATTTCATTTGGCTGGTGTGATGAGTAAAGGATCCAATACATTTTTCTAAGTCTTCAGTTCTTGATATACAAAATCCACGGATCAGTTCAATTTCATTCTTGTATTGCACATTTGAACATTTACACTTCAGCCATACTTTGCCTATGCGCGCCCATACTTTCTCCTCAAAATATCAGACTAAACAATATTAATTATCTAGAAGCTTTACATCACATTCTGCAACGGCCAAACTTTTTCCCTGAACTGGCACACGCACTTTTTTTCCCTGCACGGGCGCGAATACGTGCGCCCTGCCACTAGTTTTATTAGCATGAGCAAATAAAAGAAAAACAGCTAGCTTAGCTTTTTTTGACCGGAAGCTGAGTCTAAAAGCCCGTACAACTGGTCTTAGTCCCCGTGGGTCGAATTTTTTAAAAAAGCCCGTACAACTAGAGAGAAACTGGCACTCTTCCGGTCATCCCCACACTCAGAAAAGGGTGATGCCTAATGACCGCCCCCAAAAAAGTACAACCCCAAATAAAGAGTACTCCCAATGCAGTCTCTATCATGGTTTTTATGGTCATTTATTAATCTATTTATTGTATTTTGCTGATGTGGTACTCCATTTATTGAAGAAAGGGAGGTAAACTCAACAAATGGAGTCTATCTCGCACAAATCGAGCCCGCTCGTCTCGCCCTGCAGATCCCGTGCGGCTGCCGCTGGGAGTCCCCTTCGGCATGAGCACATGGCTGCCCCGTGAGGCCTCGCTTTGCAGGCGGGTGCTTGATGGCATGAAGAAGACCACGGCATCCGCTTGAGCGCAGATGGTGACGGCGTCCACCTGCATCTGCTGCGGAGTCCGCGCGCCCTGTCGGGCGAACAATGAATCTCGGCGCGCCGCCTGCACCGCCCATGGCCACGCCGCCGTCGCTGAGGGTGGAGCGTGACGACCCGGCAAGCGCGACAGCCAAACGGGAACACCAGTTGAGAAGGATAGTGTCTTTGACACGGAGTCTATAAACATAGAAACTACTACTAGTTTCTACACCGTGGAGTGCCCTAACAACCGAGAAAAAGCACGTCAACACAGCTTGCTAATGCTAACCCACATGATGACATGAAGCAAAAGGGTAACGACAAAGCAACATGTCCAATGTTGCCGTCTTTTCTTGGGGGTTTAAAAAGTCTACTATATCTCGGGCTGTATACGAAAAAGGAAGTCGTTTAGGATACCGACACGCTCCAAAATGCAACTTTGATTTCTCTTTTTATAAAAATATTTATTAAAAATTTATATATATGTATATTTTTATGAAAGCAATTTTCAAGATAACTCTATTGATATGATTTTTATATTTCTAAATTTAACGACTTAAAAGTTATTCATGATTTATATTCTTAATGTTTAACTCAAATCTTCCAAAACGACTTCTTTTTGTATACGGAGATAGTATTTGCTTTGGGCAATGTGAGGGCAATATCTTTTAAAAATGGAACTGAGCCGTAGTGCAATCAGCCCAAATAAAATTTCACCGATTCAAATTCATTGAATCCTTAATTTTTTTAAAAAAATCATTGAATCCTTGTGCTTCCAACTAAGACTGGCCACAGATGCCAAAAAAAAAAAAAAAGATTCCATAGACAGTTGACTGTGATCCAAAATATATTAGAATACTCTCCTGACTTTGGTGAGCTGCTGCAGAAATATTTTTTTATTTAGCTGGTATCGATGCATGTTCATTCACCAATGCTTAAATCTTGCATCTCAGGCTCAGCATTGCACTCCACCGCGTGTCTACCCAGTGCCTGAATGTTCTCTCTTGTTTGAGCATTGTTTGAGCATCGGCAAAAAGCAATGCTGTAGCTAGTCTAATCGGCCGGCTCGTCGTTGGGGCCGGCTCGTCGTTGCTCGCCCAGCTCTCCACAGCGCCTAACAGGTACGATCTCCTTGCTCTCCTTCTTCAAGGTTGTTCCCGTCCCAGACGTCTGAGATTCAGATGCGTGCATGCGCGAGTTCCTGTTTTGTCAGTCAGGTGAGCAGGCGTGTGATTTCATCCTTCCAACTGTCTGCTCCCCGTGTGAAGACCCACCAGCTGGGATCTTGGTTTCTCTGGATCCATCGTAAGCCGCGGAATCTATCACCAGATCTTTTGGATTTCTGCTCCGTCCTACGCCAAGAGCACACAAGGGAAACAGACACTGTAAGTAGTACTACATTATTCACATTTTTTAGAAAAAAAAAGGAATTAATTATATTCCGGCCTCCGCAAGGTTCACTATTGACATGATTTTATCTTCCCAACTCTCTTCTCCCCGTTTGAAGAACTACTAGCTGTTCTCTTCCGCTTACTGGGATCCATATACGTCGCCACACAATCTTTCATCAGATCTTTTTGGTTATCTGCTCCATCCTTCGCCAAGGGTACACTGGCATAGGAACTTATCTACACCATCGTTGGAGCCTTGCGACGTTGGCCTAGTTGGGTAGCCTTTTCATCGAGCAGTTGGTGGATGTCGGTGGTCATGGAGGGGACGACGCCGGCGACGCCCGGGGAAGCACCGTCGTCGTCGGTGGGTCCCCGGGTAGGGGCGGGCGTCGAGGAGGTCGTCCCAGCTTGCTGCTGGCCTTCATGTAGGCGGTAGGTTGCCTGGGAGGATGACGTTGTGCTGGGATGCGAGGGGGTGGAGTCGCACTGCACCTTGGCGTGGTTGTAGATCGCAGCATTGTCATCGGCACGCATATCGGACAGCATCACCGCGTCTTTGCGGCGTTGCTCCGGGCGACGGGTTCGTTGTGGATGGAGATGACATCAGCGGCGCTTGTGGGAGCGGGCGTCGCCATCGGTAGCGCCCGGGTAGGGACGCTCGTCGTTGGCATCCTCGGGAACGTGGGTCGGCGCTGGCGTTGACGTAGGGGTTCATGATACGGCGAAGGGCGAAGCTTCAATCTCGCCGAAGCGGTCGCCGATCTTGGCGATGTTGTCCTCGAGGAGTTGCTTGAGAGCCATGGAGAAGCCGACTTTCTCGAAGCCATCAGTGGTGGGAATCGCCCCGGTCTCCGGATACTAGCTGTCACAAACCGGATGGATTCCGGGCGGCGGTGACACGATCGACGGTGAGCTTGGCGGCGGCGACGGCGATGGTTGAGGCGGCGGTGGATGGGGTGGTGCGGCTTGGGAAGAGGAAGAAGGAAGAGGAGGCAGCGGCGTGGTGGATGCCAAGGGCGGCTGTGGCGGCGGCAGTGTGGCAGCAGCGTCTTATGGCAGAACGGCAATGCGGTCTGCGGAGAGAGAGAGAGAGAGATCGGCGGGAAGCTTAGGGTTTTACCCCTTGATTATTTCGATTAAGATTCAACTGATTACATGATCCTTGTATTTATATTCCGAGGAAGACTTGCATGCTACGAAATAACTAGGAGGTTTCCTTATAGATCGGAATATCTCTTGACAAAGCAACTTATTTTTTTTCCCTAAATAATTATTACTTAATAATAATGAAGTAAACGACGGCAGGCGGCGGAGCAGGGCTGCTGCAGCCCTCGTGCGTGTGTGTGCGCGCCTGGCCCTTTGGCCGGCCCACCACGGCATTTGACATCCAGTAAAACATAAGTTGGGCCGCCGACTTCATTTTTAGCAATAGCCAGTTGCTTGGCATCTTCTTCTCTACTTTCCTCATTAGGAGTTGCATCGTCATCAGGGCGTTCGGTGACATATTTTGTGTCCATTAGTTCAACTGACCCCCAAATCAAGACTCTACCCTCTCTGGCAACTCTTTATTTCTACCCATTTGAAAAACTCGAAAATAGGGTCTAAGCTGCTGCAAAAATTATGCTACACGAAAGCTCGGGTTTTGGAAAAAGTAGCTCTAGGTTATGGAACTCACTTGTTTAGTTAACTTTAGGGCATGTACAACGCGGCTGTAAGAGCCGTCTATATCAGTTCATTTTGTAAAAAACACCCTCTCGACCTAGTAGACGGGAGATGTCAGTCTCTTGAGTAGACGATCACGGTTCGCCCTCCCAGACTAGCAACGCCGGAGGACATCGCGTTGTACAGGTCATCGCCTTCAAATTGGTAGCCCGTGGATCTGTTTGCGCGTGCCACCACCTTCTCGCAGCACAGTCCTGTTTTTGCATCATGGGGTCCTCGATGATTCCAAATTATACGTGGGAAGAATTATGAAAGAGTATATGAGACATGTGCCGTGTGATAATAAAAATATAGAGAAATACAAGATAATTACTCTTATTTCCAAATTATAAGTCGCTTTGACTTTCTTGGTACATCCATTTTGCTATGCATCTACATATAATAATATGTCTAGCAAAATGAATGAAGCACAAAAGTTAAAGATGATAGAATAGAAGCTTGTGTATTCGGAGAAAGGGCCCAGAGTCGCTAGCCCAAGTAGCATCGAGTAGGCTTGGAGTTCAAAAGAGTTGGAACATGGGAAGAACAGAGCGGCGAGTAATGGTCCCACCGAAGATAACACAAGACATGAAGAAGACTGCTATAATGGATGTGGGTAGGAGCACAAACTAATTGACTAAGTATGTGCACAACATATGAGATGTCGGGGAGGGTCACAACCAAGTAGACAAGACTCCCAACAATATGACAATATTGAGTGGGCTCAGATGAGAGATTTACCGTTAGTGGCACGGAGCTGAAGATTAAGCTCTAGAGGAGTCTCAACGGTGCGAGATCGGTGAGGGAAGAGCGAGCAAGTAGATCTTGAATGTATTTTTCTTTTGATAAATAGATACCATCGGAGGTAGAGGATACCTCAATCAAAAGAAAATAACGAAGAGGACCAAGATCAGACATAAGAAAGTGTTCACTGAGACGTGCCTTGACAAAGGAAATATACTCAGAATCATCACCAATGATAATCATATCATCAACATAAAGAAGATGAAGAGTGCGACCACGAGGTGATGTGTGAATAAACAAGGCGGGATCATGATTGCTCGGGGAAAACCAGTAGCAATGATCACGAGAGGCAAAGCGCTGAAACTAAGCACGAGGAGCTTGTTTCGGGACCATAAAGAGAGAGCGACGAAGGCGACAAACCATGCCATCGGGAACAAGATACCCGGGAGGTGATCGCATGTAGACCTCCTTACGGAGTTCACTATTAAGGAAGGCATTTTTGACATCAAGTTAAGAAATGAACCAAGCACGAGTAGAGGCCACTTCAAGGAGAGTGCGAATAGTGGTCATGTGAGCCACAAGAGCAAAGGTCTTGTCATAGTCACGACCATGCTCTTCTTTGAATGCCATGAGCAACAAGACGTGCCTTACAATGCTCGAAAGAGCCATCAGAGTGAGTTTTGATCTTATAAACCCACTTGCATGTGATAGGACGAGCATGAGGAGGAAGAGGAATAAGGTCCCAAGTGCTAGTGCACTCAAGAACAACAATCTCCTCAGCCATGGCTAGATTCCATTCAGGATGACAAATAACATTATGGTATGTGGCCGACTCGAAATGACGGTGCACGCAAAACCATATGTCGGTAGGCTTTAGTGAACCACGATCGTGAAGATTATAATGATAAGAGGGCTAATAGAAAGAATCCTCAACCGAAGATGTCTCGGAGGGAGATGAGACATCGAAGGAGACTCAATAAAAGGCAAGGGATCCGGGAGCTGACAATCGTAGGTGTGAATCATGGGAGGTTTAGAATCATAAATGGACCTAGGAGCATGTGAAGACGAATCGAGAGGGCAACGGAGGAGAGGGTGGAGGAGTTGGAGTGGAAGGAGAGGATGGAGAAGGTGGAGATGGTGGGGATGGTGCACTACTACAGAATTGAACTTGCGCGGCATTTAATTTTTATTTTCTGTGGCGGGTAATTTTAAAACCGCCACGCAAAATAGTTGGCGTGGCAGCCCCCCGGCCAGGGCAACGCCCGCCACGGTTAATCGATTAACCGTGGCGGGCATTGTAACGCGCCCGCCACGGTTAATAGACATTAACCGTGGCGGGCATTGCCAAGATGCCCGCCACGGTTAATGTATATTAACCGTGGGCGGTTATATTACAATGCCCGCCACGGAAAAAGTCTGCTCTATAAATACAGCCCCCAACCTTCTTCTTCCCCACGGGATTTTCGCCATTTTCTAGGGTTTTGAGCTTCAAAACTCTAGAAATCACCATTTCTGGGGGAAGGTTTTGCCCTTGGTTTGATTGAAGTTTGGCACCGTTAGGGGGTATTTCTCCTCTTTCTCCCCTCTTTTCTCTCCCCCTCTCTCCCTCTTTCTCTCCCTCTCTCTCACCCCTCTCTCTCCCTTTCTTTTTGAGATCTAGTTTTGATCTCTCCCTCTCTCTCTCTCCCCTCTCAAGTTAGCTCCTCTCTCTCCCTCTCTCTCCTTCTCCTTCTCTCTCTCCCTCCCTCCCCCTCTCTCCCCTCTCCCCCCCTCTCTCTCTCCCCCCTCTCTCCCTCTTTCTCCTCCCCTCTCTCTCCCCTCTCATTTGAAGTGTACGTGGTCTTTTTCATCGATATTTCGATCTCTAATCATCGATCGCACTCTTTGTTTTGGTTTAATTAATTTGAGTAGGCCGTCGACCATGGCGCCGAATAGGGATTGGATGTACAGGCCGAGGATGAGTTTGGAATTCGTTGATCATGTGCGAAAGAAGTTTCTGCCCGTCGCGCAGAAGCATCGAATCAGTCAGGGTTCGGAACTAATGGTGTGCCCGTGCTATCAGTGCAAGCATCTGTTCTTACACAAGGATGACGATGTCGTGGAGCACTTGGTGCGGTATGGTTTCATCAGGGAGCCGAGGTACACCGTGTGGACGTATCATGGTGAAAAAGAACCGAGTGTCGCGGCCGGTTCATCTGGAGGACCCCCGTCGACTGCAACGACGGAAACAACGGTGGTGGACGAAGGACGTGAAAAAGTTGATAATCGCGATTACATCACCGTAGATGAACTGCTTGAAGACATTGCAGACGACAATGCGGGTGGAGATGATGGTGAACAGTCAGTAGTTGATGACATGTCGCCCGAGGATGCTGCTCTTTTCGAGGAAATTGCTAACCTCAAAGATGAAGATGACGTGTTGTTTGGCAATCCAAGGTGGCTCGAGAATTTTAGACAGATGAAGCGGCGGCAATTGACCCTCTACAAAGACGACGGCAAACGTCCGAAGGATTGCACGGTGCTACGTTTTAACCTAACGATGTTGATGATGAAGGCTCGCCACGGGTGGTCGACACGAGCTTCAATGACTGTTACGGTACCTCGGTGACACTTTGTTTTTACCCGAGGGAATAAGGTGCCCGCCAATACCTATCGGGCGAAGAAGGCTGATTCGTCCGGTGGCGATGAAGCTTAGGAAGTTTCATGCGTGCCCCAACCACTGTATTCTATACCGGGGTGACTATGCGAACTTGCACAACCGTCCGCGATCTTGGCGTGAGTCGTTACAAGAGGAATGCTTTGTCGTCGTGCCACCGATGAGGAGGGACCGTCGAGAGGGCCCAAGAAGCGTAAGACGGGCAAGAAGAAGCGGATGCCACCTCCCGGGGAAGACGGGAAGAAGAGGGTTACACCCGCAGGAAGATCCCTGCCCTATCGGTGTGTGGTACCTACCCGTGCTCGATCGCTGCGTGCAATTTTTGGGAACCCGAGAGGATGCCAAGCTGATGTCCCGGCATGCATCGGCCGAACGCACGAAGGGCGATGGCAAGCTGCGACACCCCTCGGATGCCAAAATGTGGAAACGCATCGATGACATGTTCCCGAGTTTAGGGGCGAGCCCAGAACGTAAGGTTCGCTTTGAGTACCGACGGGATGAATCCGTTCGGAGACCTCGCAGCTTCGCCGCGGACCTGGCGGTCACCCTCACCATATACAACCTGCCTCCCTACGAGTGTGTCTGAAGCGCAAATATCTTCTTTTCCGCCATGCTCATTTCCGGACCAAAGCGGCCAGGCATTGATATAGATGTGCTCATTGAGCGATCTTCGGAGTTATTGGCGGAACTGTGGAAAGGGGTCAAGGTTATGGATGCGTCCGAAGAAGAAGAAGTTCACTCTAAAGGCCATGATAATGGTCACCATCGATGATTACCCCGCTCTCTTTTCATTGTCGGGCGCGATTAAGGGGAAGACAAATTTGCACGGTTTGCATTGAGAATACCTGCTCCACTTACCTTAGCGGATCCCAAAAAGACGGTGTACATGAAACATCGTAAATTCCTCTCGCAAAGAACACAGTGTACCGAAAACATCGATGGATGAGTACTTTGACGGGCGAGCGGTCGGTGAAACGGAGGAGCCGGACAGGGTAAAATACGGGCCAAAGGTGTTTGAAATGGTGAAGAACATAAACCACGAGTTTGGAAAGAAGAAGAAAGCCGGTGAGCCAAAGGCAAAGAAGAAGCGAAGCGGAACAAAAAGGCGTGGGAAGAAGAAGAAGAAGAAGAAGAAGAAGAAGCGAAGGTAACCCAAACCGCACCTACCAAAGTCCCATTCAAGAAGCGGTCGATTTTCTTCAAGTACTGCCATACTGGAAGATGCTCCATACACCCCATGCCATCGATAACATGCATCTACGAAGAATCTCTTCGAGAGCTTGGTCGGGATTTTCCTAGACATCAAGACTAAGACGAAGGACGGTGTCAAGTCACGTCGATCTTGCCGACATAGGCATCGAGGCCCGAACTTCACTTGACACCCTCGTGGAATAGCGGAAAAGTTGACCTTCCGGCCGCGAGCTACAATCTAACACGGATGAAAAGAGGGATTTTTTGCAAATGGCTCGTGGATGTCAAAGTGCCGGCGGTTTTGCGTTCCAACCCGAAGAGCATTGTATCGATGAAAGACCTCACCTTTGTCAAACTTCAAGGCCCATGACTGCCATGTCATCTTGACGGTGTTCCTTCCAATTGTGATTAGGTGCATCACCCCGAGTTCGTGAAGATGGTCGCGTTACACGCCCATGCTACTTTTTAATCGCATCACGAGAGAAGGTCATCGCCGCCGAAAATGACCTCCCCGCACTGAAAGAGTTCATCGCGGAGACTATATGCCAGCTCGAGATGTGCTTACCACCGTCTTTCTTCGATATTATGCCACACCTCATGATACACATGGTCGATCAGATAGAAGAACTGGGGCCTCTCTACCTGAACGAGATGTGGACGAACGAGCGCTTCATGTCCTCTCTTAACGGATCCGTCCCAACCGTGCATACCCGAGGGCTCTATGATCGAGGCATACACAACACGAGGAGAGGCATTAATCTGCCGCACTAGATACATCCGGGATGGAAATGCAATCGGCCTTCCCGACCACCCGCACGAAGGCAGGACCGCGGGCATGGGCTGCGCGGGGAGGAAAGTACGGACCGATATTGACCAAGAAACAATCGAACAAGCCCATGACAGCGCTCTGAACCAGTTAGTATCAATGGAAACGTGGGCTGAGAAGCATCTGGAGGAAATTCGCAGCAAGCGTGGCCGGCGCACGGACGGGTGGGTACTGAGACAACACCAGTTGAATTTCACAACGTGGATCAGAGAACAGGGGATACCCCTAAACGCGGAGACTGAAGAATCGATGCTTGCATATGGCCCATCTAGCCAAATCATCACATGGCAAGGTTACGACATCAACGGATACAGGTTCCACACGAAAGAAAAGGACAACAAGAGCGTCCACGTAACAGCAGTGTCCGGTATGAGGGCATTGACATGGCCACCAAGGAACTCAAGACATACTATGGGCAAATCCAAGAGATTTGGGAACTTGATTATGGCGAGCTACAGATACCCATTTTTCGGTGCCATTGGGTCAAAAATAACGGCGGTTGACGGGACGAGGTAGGGTTAACCACTGTTCAGCTCGAAAGTACTGGAGATGATGAGTGGGTACTCGCAAGTCGCGTGGCCCAGGTAGCCTACTACCCGGTGCCCAAATCGCAGGGTAAAAGCAACTACATGCGGTCGTGGGAGGGAAGCAAAGGATCGTGGGAGCCGATGGAGTGCGAGAATCTCAAAGAGTACAACAACTACGCCAGAGTTTACGCTCTTTACCGATCATCCAACCAAGATCAAGGAAGTCGAGACACGCGTGTGGGGAAGGTCATCAAGAACAAGACAAAGCCCCGGTGCCGCCGCGGACGGTCGGTCGAAGAAGACAATGGCAGCCCCGGTAAAAAAATAAGTCGATCCTTTTTGTAATAGAACCAAATATGTAATGGAACCAAATATATATGTCACGACATTTATGTAATGGAACTAAAAATGTATTGGAAATCGCCGCACTTGCTCGAAACGTTCCCGACTTGTCAATTAAAGACTGTATTTTTAAATCATGCGAGAACTATCCAAAATTCAAGTTTCACATTTTTCATGGGTACACATACTACTCACGGGGGAGGCCACACAAAAATTTTCAGAATTTTTGAATGAACATTTCAATTGTTATGAATTTTACAAATTCATTTTGTGAATCGATTTTGCATGGCGGGCATTTTACAATGCCCGCCACGGTTATTCAATTAACCATGGCGGGCATTATACAATGCCCGCCACGCAAATGGCGGCGTGTATATAGGGGGCGCCATCCTGAATCGTCCCAAGTCCTTAGCCCGGTTCACTCTCACCCCGAAGGGCCGCCAAATTCTCACGCCGCCGCCGCGCCGCCGCCGCCGGCCGCTCCACCTCCTCGTCCTACCTCCTCGCCCCGCGCTCCCCCCTCGCCTCCGGTCCTCCGTCCCCGTCCTCCCTCCCCGTGCTCCAGATCCGCCGCCGCCGTGCTGGGAAACCCCAGCCGCCGGGGACTCCGACGAGATCCGCCCTCGGGTCCCTCCCGTGCTCCTCTCCGACGAGGTCCGCCGCCCCGCCCGGTGTGCTCCTCCCCGACGTCCGCTGGCACGCTCCTCTCCGACGAGGTCCGCCGAGCGCCTCCCTCCTCCGCTCCTCTCCGACGAGGTCCGCCGCTCCGCCCGGTGTGCTCCTCCCGACGTCCGCGTGCTGCCTCCTCCCGACGTCCGCGCCCGTCCTGCCATCGGCGCCGTGCCGTGCCTCCCGTCCCTGCTGCCGCCGCGCTGCTCCTCCCGATGTCCGCGCCCGTCCCTCGGCTGTGCCGCGGCGCTGCTCCTCCCCCGTCGTTCGCCGTTTTCCGGTGTGCTCCTCCCCCCCCTCGCTGTGCCGGCGCTGCCCCGCACTGCCTCCCCCCGTCCGTGCTCCCGAGATGCTGCGGATGCTCGTGATGCCGCGTGATGCTCCCGAGATGCTGTGGATGCTCTGTGATGCCCCGTTCGCCATTTTTTTTGCTGCCTGTGATGCTCTGTGATGATGGTTACTGATCATATGCTGCCCATGATGCAACTTAACATTTTTAGATTATTTATTAACTGAGCATATGCCGAATGCCACTGCCCATGATGCAACTTCACATTTTTAGATTATTTATTAACTGAGCATATATTGATCTATATATTATGCCACTGTGTCACGAATGCCACTGCCATACTTTATCTATATTTGGGATTTGTGGTGACATTTCACGGCGGCGCCGTGAAAATTTAGCAGCCCTTCGGGGGTGAAAGTGAACGGGGCGGAGGACTTGGCCGATTCCACGGCCGGATGTCACATATATATGGTGGCTCTCTCTTTCTAACTCCTTTTAAGTCGCAACCTTAGACTCTATTTTACGTACTCTACTGTGTTGAACTTCCGTGGCGGTTTTTTTCGTTTTCCGTGGCGGGCATTTACTATCTTTAACTATCTACTTGTGGCATTTGTAATGATTTGAATCTTAATCTTTGAGGCAAAGGCATATGCGATGATGTGAATATTTTTATGCCGAGGCAGCGGCGGTGATGAAATGTCCCCATACTTGTGAGCGGCTAAACGAGGGGCGGCTTGTATAACATATACAAGCAACCCGGTTTAGACGCGATGTGATAAGGATAGTTGGGTACTTCGAGCCAAATACACGATTTTACACTTTTTTTATTTTTACATATTTTTTTGTATTGTTACACATTTTTTGTTTATTTTTTGTATTTTTGTATGTACTATGTAAAAAGGAAAATATGTACCTATTTTATCTATTTCTTTGTAAATTTTTGGTTTTTTTGTAACTACTTGTATGTAAAATGGAAAAATATATATGTAATCATGAGAGGAATACAATAAATATAATTTGAGATGACTCTGTGATGGCAATACTACATACTACCGCTTTACTTTTTTTTTTTATTATAAATTACTATAATAAAATGCTCTATGTCTTCCGTAGAATCCAATGGCATCCGAACCAAGCCATAAAGATCGTGCAATAGGTGGCGGGCGAGGGAGGATGTGGCCTCCACGTCCGATTCTTCCCACGGACATTGGGATACGAGAGCGAACAATTGACACCAAGGCCACGGAAGAAACGCGTCTTAGAGAGGAAGAAATTGATCCGGATTTGGCGACCACGGGGCTCGACACACAGGGGTTCTCAGAGTGGACGGACGCAACCAAAAAAGCGTAAGTATACGACTAACACAAACGTCGTGTGCCTCATGTAAGTACCGCGACTAATTCTAGTTGTTGTCATGACGGTTGCCATTCTTTGCCTCTGCGTGCGGAGTTTGGTGAAGAGAGAACTCGGTCAGGAGGGCAACAATCTGGTCCCACCCCCAAAGACTTCGAGCACCACCTCCAAGAAGTCCAAGAAGTCGGGCTTGAAAAGAGGCCAGACGGGAGGCACCGAAAGCGAGGTGGTGCGTAATATATTGAGGATAGGCCCGAATGGAGATCCCGTGGAGCCAGGAATATATCGGGGCCATCTATAGCAACCGGATCTCCGTTGTAGCCAAGGAAGCTGTGCCCATCACCTACCTAGATCGGAGGGACTGTCCCGAAGGCACCGAAGAAGAAGGTGTGGAAAGACGTGCAACTCTGTTCCATTATCCGGGGCCGGAGGCGGGCTTTCACAAAAAGAAATGCAAGAAGTATGTGCTAACCGTTGCAAGCAAAGCGCCGCACCCTGCGAACAATGCATACACACACTATGTGCGGACGGGCAAGTCACCACTTCAAGCCTACAACTTCTTAAAGCAACCCGTCTGGGATGAGTTCGTCAGGCTCACGACTAACGAAGAGTATGAGGCCAAGTCAAAAATGGGTAAAGAACTCGCAAAGAAGAACGACCTCGAGGCACAACCTCGGCTGTGTAGGATATTTTGGTCATAAGGGACAATGGCGGCGGAAAGAAAGGGAGGACGCTGGGAAAGGGATACGAGAATCCGTTGCTAGACCTTCCCGAGAGGACACGGGACTTCTTGTATGCCCGTCGGCCCAAGAAGCGAAAGAAAGACAACCCGTCCAAATACAATGACCCAATGGTTGACGAGGTGGAGAAGAAGGTGATGCTTGTCAAAGAGGCCAAGGCGCGCGGGGAGTTCCAACCTAGGAGGGAGCACGATGAGTTGACCGAGGCAATCGGAAGACCCGAGCACCGTGGCCGAGTTCGGGGGCAGGGCTCGAGGTATAGCTGGAAGACCGTGGATTCTTGGGCATCCGACGCGGGCGACTACCACACGAGGCAGAGGTACAAGGAAAACCTTAAGATGCAAGGCTATGAGCAAGCCATAAAGGACATAGTCGACAAGAAAATAGAAGAGGCATTAAAGACAAGAGGTCTTTACAACATCCAAGGAAGCCAAGGTGTGAGTACGAGTGATGTCGGGAAGAACCCAATCGACGATCTCTCGTCGAACCTGCGGTGGGCAAACTCTATATACCCGTTGGCGGGGAAGGGGAAGAAGAAGGAGGTGGGCTCTGCCGTGGTGGCTCCACCACGAGTGCTAAGTTGTACAATAACGAGCCGGTCCCACGGGTATGCCTTCGTTTATCGACCTCCATAGAACCAGGCCTGGGTGATGAGGAGCTCGATATCCCAGGTGAACAAGGAGAAACAGTACTCAAGGACCTTCGGGAGGAGAGGGAGTACCTATGGAACAAGGAAGACATTGTCCCGTGGAAACCGACGACACCACCTCCGACGGTAGCGCCGCAGCCCTCCTCCTTCTCCCGGTGGTGGTGGCGATGACGATGATGATAACGACAACGGCGATGGTGGCCGAGGTGCCGAAGTCCTCGTCGAACCCACCGGAAGTACCGGAAGGAGATGATGGTGGCCGAGGTGGTGGAAGTCCTCGTTCGAACCCACCTCGGAAAGCAGGAAGAAGAAGACGGTGGCAAGACACCAACTCACGGCTCGGGCAAGAGGACACTTTCTCCTAAGAAGGTTGCTGGGCCGTCCTCCCACGCCGTTCAAGCGCCCAATGGTCGAGGAGGTTTCGAGAAAATGTGACAGTATAGCAAAAAAAAGTATGGCTAATTAACTTGTACTAGGCATTAATTGGTGGCTAATTTAGTTCAATTCGACGTGCATAGGATACTCAACACCGCCTCGGAGAGCGGTCGAAGGAGGATGAGGCCGAATGTTCCCCCAAGCGCCGAGGAAGAAGAAGCTATCAAAAGAAGATAAGGAAATTCTTGCCTTGACCAACAAATACTTAGATGATGAGGCCGGGGAAGGAGCTAGCGGAGAAGGAAAAGGACCTCCGATTGGCTAAGGCGAACCCGGGGCCGTGAAGACCGGCAAAGCACTAGGTACGTATATGCGTGATAATCTCAACCAAACTTAGGCGCACATATTACGTATGCGTTAGTAGCTAGAAGATGCTAACGCATACATTTTCATTCGTATAGGAATTATATACCCCATCGGTCGGGACAATGGTTCAGCCCGGACCGCCTGCATCGGGTTTGAGCTTGGCAAAGTTCATGGTGCCCAAGGGCCCGCCTAATCGAGGAAGAGGAGTGGGACACTCGCGGGTTCCACCGATTATATCAGCATGCGCTTTGATCGGGGGTGAGGGAGTTCCATTTCGGGGTTCCTAAGGAGCTCTTTAACTTGGACTTCGATATTTCACGCCAATAGGCCCCGGCCAAATGTGGCGGTTGCTACGGCGCCAGGACCTCAACCAATCCATTGTCACCCTCTATGCTGCGTGAGTTTGTTTACCGATCATTACGCTTCAGACCGCGACTAATTCTAGCGCTCGATTCTATATATAATGACGTGACCACATGTGCTTGCAGGATGCAAGCATTGATAGCCCAAGAATTGGATCAGCCAGTTGTGTTTCTATGTCCAGCGTATATAGACGTGGCGGAATTTAATGGATACTGGATGGAGGCCCAAAGGAACGAAAAAAGAGCAAGGCGAAAAATATGAACACTTTCAAAAATTATGCGATGCAAGGGTTAGAGAGATGGCGGACTACATCCGTAAGTGCATGAAGAAGATCAAAACGGACGCCGGTTGTCTCATTGCGGCCCAACATATCAAGTAAGTCAAAAGCAATACTTTTTATTTTTTGAACACTTGGAATCTATCTCTAATCAAATAAAATGGTGTAGCATTGCCGGTATACAAACAACAGCACACATTGGCCATTGGATTACTTGGCTAATCTTCCCTCAAGATGGATGTGCCCTTAGGCTGGACTCGTTGGATGATACGCCAAAAGGCCTCTACAAACATTTTGAACAGGCCCTGCAGCTGTAAGTCACGACACTTATACTATTTCATAGTACAAACTTCTGTAAGTCATGACACTGTGAGATTTCGTACAGGGCATACAAGGATTACTTGAAAGACCCGAGTCATACGATCGGAGGATGAGCATACGCAAAGAAAAACATGGGGACGAAATGAAGATCAGGCGAGACTACGAGGTATATGCGGCATTACTCGTTTGCTCGTCCATCTTGAATGGTCTCATAATATTCTAACCATTTTCGCTACATATATCGTGCGTGCGGGCTTGGTAAGCGACCTTTTCGGCAAAGAACCTTGTGTGGTTTCTATACCTGCGTACATTTATATCCCCGCAGTGGCGTGTACCGTACTACGTGGCGCGAGGTGAAGAAAAACCACGCAAGGATTTTGGAACGAAAACTTGGGCGACCTTAAGTTCAAGAAATTGGTTAGCGCCATCCGTGGGCCGTCGTTGAGGGCGTTGTGCTACCTACCGGCAAATTCTTCGACCCTAACAGCGACCTCGCTACAAACGAGGCCTTATGGGAACTTAGGAATTTGGAGAAAACGCTAGACATGAAGGACTATTTGTGGGAGGACATTGATTTGTAACCTAGCTAGCTAAACGTGATTGATCAATCGATCGCTTCGATCGAAGTTTTGTAAATTGTGATGTGTACGGTGGTCACTTTTAAACTCTAAGTGCTTCAATTGAATGTCCATATATATGTTATTAGTAGAATGTTAAATTGTGATGCATGTTTAAGATTTATGTGAATATTCTCTTATTTTATTATTTAATATGTGGTTTAAATCATAATTTATAATTTTATAATATTTTTGAATTATTTTTTTATTAATCCTGAATTAATTAACCGTGGCGGGCTTTTAACAAAGACCGCCATGGTTAACCATGGCGGGCAAGTAAAGATGCCCGCCATGGTTAATTTATTAACC
>JADLZK010012389.1:0-202023 GCA_015847255.1 Hyparrhenia diplandra | reverse complement strand
ATTTGTGGTGTCCTATGAGCGGAAACACCGCAGATAACAACATTATAGTAGCACTACGTTGTCGGAGTTCGGTATCTACAACTTCGACATATCCATCGAGGATAAAATTGTAATAGTTCAATTACGTAATAGGCGTCTATGAGGACTAAACAAACCAAGAGGCGAAGAACAAAAAAAAATGCGGTTTAGAAATAGGGGAATATAAACAAAGCGTAGTTTTAGCAACGATTCGTTTAATAGGATCAATTTTGTAAAGACAAGGTATATAGTTGTACTCTGAGAGGCGGTTGTGTTTGTTGAGCACGCATATTCATCTATAAAAAAGAAAACAAGCGGCCGATGATTTGCGGTGTCCTATGACAAAAACACCACGGAATAATAACATTATTATAGCGATCGGGTGTATTGTTCGGTATGTACAACTCTATATCCATCGAGGACAAAATATCACCTTTCCTCACTTATAGGCGACGGAAAAATTGAGCGACCTTTGCGTGCTCTCTATCTCTTTACGCGATGATGCGTTGATGCTCTTTGTTGTATGGAAATCACTGAAGTAGCTAGCTTTGTCGCTGAGCAGTTTGAAAATTTCATCGCTGAAAATTAGCGGGGCCTAATATTATACGGTTCAATTACGTAATAGGCGGAGTCTATGAGGACTACACAAACCACGAGGCGAAAAAAAAAAAAAATGTAGTTCGGGAAAGTACTTTGGTAAAAGTTGTTTTAATAAGGACATTCTGCAAAGACAAGATAGTTGAAGTACTCTGAGTAGTCATTGTTCTTGAACGCGTATATTCATGTATAAAAGAAAATTAAACGACCGGGATTTGCGGTATTTTATAGTTATAGTAGCGATCTCGGTCAAAAAAAATATCGAGGATAAAATCATATAGGTCAATTCCGTAATAGGGCGGTCTATATCTCTATGAGGACTAGTCAAGCTTTGTTACGGCTTTGCTTGCTTGTTGTTTCGGCTTATTCTCTCGAGAGAATAATATTAAACAAGCGAGCAGGGCTCTCGAGGGAAACAGATCACCTCGCCCCCAAAAAAGTAGCTCGGGAATAGTGGAATCAACAAAATGTAGTTCGATAACGGTTTATGTAATAGACACACAACAAGATTGATGGGCTACATATCAAACCCTAGAATCGCCTTGGTGGAGGAAAACGTTGGAGGAGGAGGTCGCGGGCGGAGGGCGCGATGCGTCGGCGGTGGCGGCCCGGGGATGGGCCGGCCGGAAACCCTAGAATCCGCGTGAGGGGGCGGATGAGGGGAATGAAATGGATGGTCTGCATTAGTATAGGCGGATGAGATATGAAATGGATCGCTGTGTGGGGAGGCGGTTGAGGGTTTTGAGTTTGTGGCTTCGGCGTGTAAAATCGTGGAAAGTTGGGTGGGTGGGGGAGCCTGAAAAAAGAAATACCGAAATAGCGCCGCCACTTCGGCTGCAGGCGGAAGGCGCGTGGTGGGGCCATCTGTGCAGGTCATATCTTTGCGCTATTGCGCTATAAACAACGAATAGCCCATAGCGCCGCTATTTTCGCTATTCCTACTAAGCTAAAAATAGCTTGTGACCCGTTACTTCATCATTAAAAAAATGGCAAAAATCTAGCTTTTATTGCTTTATTATGACTTCCGTCCACAAAAAAAAATGCGTTTTTTGACTTCTATAATCTAGGTTTGACCGTTCGTCTTATTCAAAAAGTTTTGAGAAATTTTTAGTTATTTAGTTATGACTTATTTTTATCGTTTACTTTCATAATGATTTGTTTATTTTATTATTTGCATAAGAAATTTAAATAAGACGGATGGTCAAGCGAGAGATTCTAAAGTCAAAAACGAGCTTTATTTATGTTAATATCTTAGCACATGTTATCATCAATTACATTGGCACTTGGCTATTATTATGTTGGAAACTCATAGATTATATGATGAAAATTCATGGATTATATATTATATTATCAACGTGATTAATATGCCATACATTCACGGACCAGCGTTACGAAAATGCGTGAGTAAAACGTTCGTCGGCTTGCGTGGGTTCGCTACCTCTACGCCTTCTGCGCAATTTGGGGCGAACTCACTTCAACGCCAGGCTACATCTATCTCGTCGTAAAATCGCCGCTAGCTTCCGCAGCGTCGCCTTCCACGATACAACCACCGGCCCGGCGGGCGCCCGCGTCGTCCTCGCCGTGCACCATCGCGGACTTCCGCCGGAGGTGCCAGCTACTGCATTGGTTGCCATCCGGCGTGCCAGGGCGGAAGGATCCCATGGATGACCTCTAAAAGCGAGATGGCAAAGGCATGCGGCGGCGCCATGGTGGGGCCGAGCATCCCTTTGCGGCAAGACTTCGAGAGGTGTGTAGGATACACAAAGGATGCGCATGAAAGTTTGAGAAATTATTAGGGCGTGCGCGTTTTCCCTTGGTGCGTTCCGCGCGGGTTATGTCGTCTCCACTGCCTTGCCGGGCTACGCACCGGCGATTTGCTGCTCACCTCGGGCGCCGGTACTTTCGATCTTCACGCCCCCCGGTGGACATGCCGACCACTCTTCGCCGCACAAAAAAATAGCTAGTGCGCGCTTCGAGGCTTCCACAAAAAAAAAAAAGCCCGCCCCGCGTCGCGCCATGGAAAACCTTCCGGCGTGACATGCTTGCGAAGATTGTGATTCGTGTCGCCAAGGTCTCGGCGGATCCCATGGAGGACCTCCACAATCTGCGGGCCACTGTTCCGGATATGAAAGCGGCGTCGCGGCGACCCTGGTGGGGCGAACATCCAGTATTTGGATGTTTCTGTACCATGTAGCCGTGGAGCCAGCTCGGCTCGAGGATCACGAGTCTTGTCACCAAGCTCGCCGCCGTCGGCAACGGAGGTGTGCGGGGCCGACATGTATGCCGTCTTCGTCGAGAGGCCTTTGCCCGAATCCATTTGCGGCTCGAGATCTTTGCGGCGCGCCGCCCAGCGTCGGGGACATGAAACCGCCAAATATGTTCTTGCTCTTGTGCTCCTGGGGCCAACACCGGTGCATAAGCGGCGGCGTGCCGGCGAGTGTTGCGGGGATCGAGGCGACCACACGGCGACGGGCGGGCCGTGGAAGAACATCCAGCGTTTCTCGGCCCCGCCACGGGCATGTAATTTTAGGGTGGGCAACTTGGCAGCGCATATGCCCTACCGAGTGGCGCATAACCCGTCCTATAGCCCAAATGGTGCCTCGCCATGACGGGCATTAGTGCGAAAGCCGATGAATGCTGCCCGTCGTCGCATCTCGTTGCAAGCGGTGTGGCGGTGCGTGTTACGTAGCGAGGAGTGTAGGATCCGCCTTGAGTGTCCGCGGTTCTTCGGCCTCTAGATGGTGATCTTGATCGAACAAACTTTAATTTGATAGCTTTTGGTGTGTACTACGTGATGGGTACACCCTACGTCCCGGGGCATTGGCGTTTTTACCCTACGTTTCGGACCCAAAGGTGATTTTACCCTCATTTTTTTTTGAACGGGCATTTTTACCCTCACTTTTTCAAGCGAAGGGAATGTTTACCCTTACTCTTATGTCGATTAACGGTGTTAAAACGGACAACTTTGCCCATTCGTTTTACCCTTATTTTTTTCTTAGATGTGTGTTTTTACCCCTATTTTGTATCAACTCTAACATTTTGTGTACGCTTTTTTTGTTGATTTTTTGACGACATTTCGACATATATTCCATATAATTACAATTCAATATCACACAACAAAATGATCCAAACATATAGATCTATATATTTTTGCCATCAAAGTACCATGTAACATAGAGGTCCAAATGCATAAACATAGAGGTCCAAATCAACATGCTCATATATGGATCCAAATCAACATTCTAACATAGAGGTCCCTAGAAGGCACATGCCAAATACTAACATAGAGGTCTAAATGACATGTAATCCAAAAGTAGGAACTAGTAGCAACTAATGGTGAGCCACATCTCAAGCATTGAAACCCAACAAAGTAGCAAGCCTTCGAGATGTGTATTGTCTCGCCGTGTTGTCTCCCTTCTGAACCACTTGCCTCATTATTGGGATGTGTTGAACTTCCCCTTCTGTTACTGTACCACTTCGAGTTCAACAAAATAGAGTAGAAGCAAGTTAATTTTTGGGGGAACACTAAAATTTACTACAAAATATTGCAATGAATAGCGTATAATACTTGCCTCATCATTCTTTGTCCTCTCTGATCCCCCCCCCTTCCTCTTCCCTTCCTCTTCCCCTTCCCCTCCTTCCTCTTCCCCTTCCCCTACCCCTACCAACACAGTAACAAATCGGAAAATATTTGGTCATATGGAACGTCCACATAAAATTTTTAACTGTCATATGGAGCGTCCACGCATTTTTTCTTGACTCGACCCTCAACTCGGTACTCCCACTTGGGGTTTTCCATCACCCAATCAACCACTGACCGACCACCCATTTGTTGGAGGCCATTGTGTCACCACGGTTGAATGAACCACAAGTATGCTTTGGTCCACTAGTCTTGACACTGCATTAAAAAACCAAGAAAGTCAAAGTCATTTACCTTCCAACATAATAGAAGAACACTTGCAACATAATAGAAGTCATTTACCTTGCATCCAATGTATTTCTTGGCCTTGCTTGTAGATGCAAAAAAGTCCACTCGCATCCTTGATCGACCCTCTTGCATATGGCCCTAAATCAGTCTTGTCTTTTGTAAGGTTTCAAAAGCATGATTATGCAAGGCAGAAAATGTGTAATAGCTAACTTGCAGCGATCCACATCCAGGAACACCACATTCACATCAATACATGGATCATCGGCATCTTACGAAAACATGGGAGGATCGTTATCATTTTCCTCATCAACAATTTCACCATCGGGATCAAAACTCGAGTCGAAATCGGACCAAGCATCATCGGGCACCAGGATGATGCGGCTAAGTCGATGTCATAGCTGCTATCACTAAGTACCTCTTCATCAAAAGCACTTTCTTTGGCTGGAGCTCTTTTTTTTGGAGAACAATGTCTTTTTTTTTTTAGGTGGGGTTGTGGCTCTCTTATTTGTGTCTCTCTCACTGCTTTAGCCCTCCTCAATTGAGGAGTAAATTAGCCCTCAAAGTAGGGTGAAACCTTCTCTTTGTTGGAGAAAACTCTAGTGGCCCCTCAAAATCATTGACTGAGCATTGATACATACTAACCCACTCTTATCATTGAGTTGAAACCACTCCAACAGATTTTCATCGATTTAATTTTACGTAGAATCATCCTCTAAATCACGCCATAATGTAACATCTTGTTTCGAACCCCAAAAGCAATGCTCCCCAATGAAATCAACTAGTTGCGGCAACCTAAAACTTTTTGGGGTCAATAACCTTAGGCGGCAAAGTTCTACCTTGACACCATGTTTTTGAACCATTGTCGACAAGCCGAAAAATGAGCGAACTCTAACAACAAGTTACAATTTATTGCGATTTATCCTACAAATCACGCTAGAGAAATAAACATGCTCGAATTGGGAAAATAAACAAGCCAACCTATCTACAAATTCACGCTAGGAAACAAACACGCTTAGAAATTGGGGGAAATACCTTAGCTCCTCCATAGTGGCTGTCTGGAATGAGGAAGAGAGGGAGATGAATAGAGACGACCTCCTCCCTTGGCGGCTCCTTGGCGGCGGGGGCCTCCTCCCCTCCCCGCCCGGGCACCGCGATGTCGCCGTACGGACCACCCCTCGAAACCCTAGCCCCTCAACCCTATCCGCCCGACCTCATGGTGGTTGTCTTTGGAGGGCGGGACCGCGAGAATCGGCGCGCGGGAGGGGCGAATCGGGCGGTGTGGAGGTTGGAATCGGCGAGGGAGGCGACGGCGGGCGGCCTCGGGATCTCGCGACGGGGAATTTTTTTTCTTACGCAAGGGGCGTCGCTTTTCCTTGGGGCGGCTTTGGGATCCCGGGCGCATGCGGCCGTGGACGAGGGCGCGCATGCGGCTTCTGTCCAACCAAGGGCACGGTGGTCCTTTGGGCCGCTTGTTTTTTTCTCACCGTTGATTATGTCTAAAAAATAAGGGTAAACGACACTTCCAATCAAGAAAACGGGGTAAAATTGCAGTTTGAAAAAAAGGGAGGGTAGAAACGCCTTTGGCCTTTAAAAGGAGGGTAGAATCACCCGATTCCCCAAATAAATGAACATCTTTGACTTTTACAATTCTTGTTTGACCATTCGTCTTATTTAATTTTTTAAGCAAATAATAGAAGAAATACATCATGAGAAAAATATCTCTAATGATTGAACAAGTCGTAACAAAACAAATAATATTTATTAAATTTTTTGAATAAGGCGAGCGGTCAAATAAGAAGTGCACTTATTTGTGGGATGGAGGGTGTGTGCCTCATGATGAAAACGAGATGTGTTTTAATAGTTGTGAATTGTGATATACTTCATTATAATACATGTTCTTTGAAATGATGAGTGAATAGAGTGGCGGTTGCAAGCGGAAATCATCCCAATATAGTATATACTCAATTTGAAAGCATACGTCTACAAGACAACAAGATGCGGTATGTTCTGAACTGTGCAAAAGACGCCCGGTAAGATATCATTCTTGATGACACGGTGATGGAAGTTCCATCGCTAGAGAGACCTCATCTCTCGGTGATATCCGCGCATCTTAGGTGTGCCGCCATGTTGGAGACCTTCAGGGATCAAGAACCTAATTTTTCTTTTTAATATGTGGTCAAAACTTGTGACTAGCTATAGTCTTTCTCTCCCTCATAGTAACTCCAAGTGTGATGGTTTTTCTTTCTAAAAATTTGTAAAATCATGCTCTATGAAGAGATTGTTTTTCTTACTTATATTACTCTTGTCATGTTTCATGGACAACATTTGTTAGTCGTAACCATGCATATTTTCAAAAAGTGACGAAGGGCCGGATTCTAATAAATTTTTCGTTTTGAGGTCGATTCCCAAATTCAAAAGAAATGATGCCGATTCCTAAGACAAACTTTTTTCGAGGGCCAAATTCTAATTCTCCCATAGTCCTATTACTCCAAACAATGTTTGAAATTTTGAAATAGCACACAAGTTCACGATTCCCCTTTTTACATTAACCGTGGGACCATGGTGTGCGCATCGAACACTCTGATTGCCACCTCGGATTCCTTTATAGTGCTACTATGGGCGGTTTTTCTCTCGCGATCTCTCGTCTCTTCCTTCTCCCATACTACACCTCTTCTCATCTTTGTACATTCTCACTTCTTCTCCGTCTGACTTTCCAAACTCATCTCAACCAAACCTAGTACAGAGGCGGTCCGACACGGGGGGGCCTCGCCTTCGCCTTCGTCTCCATCCGGGCGGTGGTGCTCTTTATCACATCCATGCAGCTAGATATGGTTTTTCATTTGGTTTTTGAAATAGCAAATACGGAAGTTTTTCTTTTTTTGGTGGTTGCGGATCTGGATCGAGTCCCTGCCGTTCGGATCTCGACTTCATGTGGTCTCTCGAAGTCCCGCCCGCTCGATCTCTTGTTTTAGCTAGTGTTGGGTTGGGAAGGAGGCCGAAGAAAATGTCGCAAAAGAAGCACATCTTCTTGGGTAAACACCGCCGAGATCTACGAAATGCACTTCTTTTTTGAAGTTTTTTAGTGGCTCTAAAAAGGTTTTGTTTTGTCTTGAATATTTGTGTGATTCATGCTATAGCTTGTACAACCACAAAGACCTACGCGGGAGATTATAAAAGTATGGGGAGGAGGTCGAAGAAAATGTGGCAAGAAAAGCACATTTTCTTTGTGTTGCTTTGCCAACTCCTTGGAGTTAAGTGTCGTTTGGAATGCATGTCTCCCTCGGAGACAAGTCTTGAGTGACATCGAATTAGCGTCGGCACCGGATCCAAATGAACGCTAGGAACAGTTCTGTTGTCTTACAAATTTATGTGACTCCTCCTATATTGCTCAATAATTTGGCTCTTACATATAGTTTCTATTTTAAAGTTTGGCTTCAGGTGTTGGAGGTCGCCGGCGGGGCTGCTCCCCTCTCCTCGCCGAGTTGAGTATTTTTTTCTCGGTCGGGACTCAAGTTTTGTTGAGAGACCCTTTGTTGATCTCACCAACGACATATTTTTTAACGTCAACATTCTACCAATAAGGGGGTGAAACTATACCTTACTACACACATATACATTTATTATTGACATAATTCCACCCGTTAGTGTCCAAATTATTATTGTGCAGATTTATATAAGAAACAAGTGGAAAATGCACCAAAAGGCGCTCCTCCGAAAGCGCATTCTGAAAGAACAACGAGCCCAAGGGAGAAATGGACCAAACACGCGAATCTGGGCCAAGCAAACACCGCCACACAACTTTTCAAGCCCAAACACACCAGCCTGCCAAGGCCGGCCCGAACCGAAGCCTGAGACAGTGTGCGCGCGCACCACTGGTGCGCCCGCACCCCATCTGGCGGTTCGGGCCCGTGTTTGGCGAGGCGGTGCATTACCTTCCATGGAGGGCTATGCTGAGACATTGGATGGTCGGTTCAAGCAGATTTGGAAGGTGTCCAAGGATGGTTTTTGGCTCCTTCCATGTGGGGAGGGACATTTTCCAATGAGCCCCCTCTCCTCTACCTATAAAAGGAGGCCCTCTCCCCCTCATTCAACACACACCACACAATAGAGCCTCTCTCCCTTTCTTCTTCTTTCTTCTTTCTTCTTCTTCTTCTTCTTCTTCTTTTTTTTTTTCTTCTTCTTCTTCTTCTTCTTCTTCTTCTTCTTCTTTTCTTTCTTCTTCTTCTTCTTCTTCTTCTTCTTCTTTTTTAGTTTGTACTTAGGAGGAGTTTGGCAAGAATAATAAAAGGAGAGCAAGACATTTTGGAGCTATTCGGTATGAGCAATTTAGAGTTCTTCATCTTGTTCTTGTTCTCTACTTATCAATATAGTCATGTTCTTGAATTAGAGCAAAGTTCTTGTGATATAATCTTGGTTGAAGAACTAGTCTATAGTTCCTATATCATGATCTTGTCTTATAGAACTTCGTGCTTAGTTTATCATACATACATGTTTAGACCAAAGAGCTAGATCGATATGATGAGTTCTATCTAGAGTTAGACTTGGTTGATGTTGGGTTACGGGATTGGTAGTCGCACCTTCTCGGTTAAGTAACTCTTGGAGAAGGAACTCTTTGACCGGGGGAACCTTGATCGACCCAAGAGTTGTGGATGATAGTGCAAACGTGGTGTTTGGGCTAGCGTTCACCTATCTTTTTGGCGCATCCTACGGTTGAGGGGTAGGCGGCTTGGTTGTGACAAGCCTTGTCCGTCCCTTGAAATCCCCCACGTTCGGGTGTGGCGCGGTGCTAATTGCCTAAAGGCGCCCGGTTGGGCGTTGGCGGTGCCCGAAGTAATTCAGCGAGAGACCTTGGCTATCTTGACTTAGAATCTCTAACCATAAAACATGTGTGTATCTGCTATCTTGACTTGACTATCTAGGATATGCCCGCTCCATATTAGATTTATTCTTTTATTCATTATTTTACCTTTATCCTTGAGATTGGCTTGAGTGTGTGTGTCAAGTTATCCTACTACTTATCCTATTTTACCCCTTTTATGAGCATTGGTCTATTATACATTCGTGTTATCTTGTTCATGTCTCTATTAGATCCTTTTCCACCATGCCTTCCTTTGGGAAAATATAAATAACGATACCCTGAATATCTCCGGGTGAAATGCTACAATGATAGATCCGTGCGCTTGCGGATGAATATCTTATTTGGCAAGATCTATCACCGTTGATGTACCTAGCGTTATCACCAACACGGTGGCTTCACTTAGGAATGTCAACGGCGCATTTAAAGGCGCCATTATTGGAGATGGGTTCTAAACCTGTTTCTAGTGATTGCGCTTAAGAAATGCAACACCCTTTCAGTGGACTTCGACGTGTGGGGCTCACGGCCGTAGGACTATAATCTCCCGTGTAGGTCTCGAGCCCTGGTCATGGACATGGCTAGCGCTTAAGACCTCGCGTTGGAGATTATAATCCCGCCAAGCTCCTCGAGGGTGTCGCCGTCCCTACTCGAAGTCCGGACCCGAGGGACGTCCATATAATGTCTTCGTAGCTTAGGTCTTGCTTCCTCTCTTTGACAATGTTCGTGTGCTCTTGCTTCATCTTGTTTCAACTTGTTATGTCTCACGGAATACTATTAAATCAACCAAAATCAGGCGCTAGCAAAACAACCTTTGTTCTCCGTAATGTTGTTATATTATCAAAAGTTGTTCAAATTTGGAATGCTCCGGCTCTCAAGAATCAGTATTGAACCTCAGATTGCTAGTTTGTGCATTGTGGCTCAACAATTCAGCTTGATTTGTTCTAAAGAGCCAAATTTTGGCCTTGTGTTGAAACAAATTTGGCATCGAACACTCACCTCATTCTCTCTCGATCGATCAAACAGGCATGTGAAATGACTCCATACATGACCCCTAATGTACAATACACCTACGTACACGGTGTTGAGGTATGTCATGATTACGATTCTACGCACCCGTGTTGGAAAAAAGGAGTTCGTAGTGCGGGTGCAATGACAATCTGCGTGGCCTGCACCAAGGATGGACTCGAACGACGAGTTTTTATATTCCCAAAAAGTTTTGACCAAAACCTTTTCCAACAATACTTTTACGGGGGGCCAGCGGCCGGCGAGGCGGCCGGCCGGACGTGAACACTTCCTCGGTTCCTTGTCGTAGAAGCGTCGGATTAATTATAGTAGTGAAAATAAGACGAATAATATTTATTAAATATTTTTGACCTGTGCTCGAAAAGTCACCGGTAAGATATCATTGCTGATGACACGGTGATGGTCGCTAGAGAGAGACCTGACATCCGCGCATGTCGGTGTGCCGCCATGTCGGAGACCTTTAGGGATCAAGAACCCTAATTTTTCTTTTTAATGCGTGGTCAAAACTTGTGACTAGCTAGTCTTTCTCTCCCTCATAGTAACTCCAAGTGTGATGGTTTTTCTTTCCAAAATTTTGTATAATCATGCTCTATCAAGAGATTGTTTTCTTACTTCTATTACTCTTGTCATGTTTCATCGACAACATTTGAAGTTTGAATTTCAAAAATTACAACTTCAAACAACATTTTTCGAGCATCTAAAATGATTTCAGCAGGAGAAGTCATGAACATAAAAGTTGTCATTTCTTCATATGATGATGTCGCGGTAACACTATCCACAAGATTTACAACGTCATAGAGTTTATGAAAGTAGAAGAGAGATTTCTAAGATTAAAAGAACAATGTCACTAGCACTATGTCGGATGGGGAAACAACCTGAATTGTAGATCTTGCTAAGTTATGAAACTCTTAGTGTCTCGATCAATCTCAAGAAAAAAAATGGTTATAAAAAAATTCAAGAAAAAAATGTGAATTGAAATTTAAATGTTTTTAGTGACTTCGGATAGACAAGCCCCCAACATAACGATTGTAGTTCTCAAATATCCATGAAACTTTGTAGTTTATAACATTTTAATTTGAGATCATCTTGTCATGGAAAATCAAGCGGTTTGAAAACATTTATCGTATAGACGCGCATTGGGATAGTTCGTCGCCCCATTTCCTTGAACTTTGTTCGCGGTTCATGTCCATGGCTCGACGACACCTCCGCCGAGTGCACCCATGTCGATGTCTTAGAGACTCACAGCGATGCGCACCCGCATTTGCTTTGCTCACCAACCGAAGCGCCGGTTCTTTGTTCACCTCCCGCCGCCCGGTGGCGGCGACCACTCTTCGCCTTCGAGCTTCCACGAGAAAAAGCCCCCTTGCGCCGCCGCCTCGCGCCATGGAAAACCTTCCGCGTGACATGCTTGCAGATTGCGATTCGTGTCACCAAGGTCTCGGCGGATCCCATGGAGGACCTCCACAATCTGCGGGCCACTGTTCGGATATGAAAGCGGGCGTGGCGGCGACCCCGGGTGGGACGGAGCATCCCTTACTGGACCGGATGTTTACGTACCCGCCGGCGGCGGTTGGTATCGCCGAGTATCACAAGAGTCTTGTCACCAAGCTTCGCCCGCCCGTCGGCAACCCGGGCGTGCCGGGGCCGGCATGTATGCCGTCTTCGTCGGCGTCACGCCGCACCGCCACGCCGCTGGCTCGAGATCTTTGCGGCCGCGCGCGTCGGGGGCATGAAACCGCCAAGTATGCTCTTGCTCTTGTGCTCTACTGGGGCAAACACCGGTGCCGGGACGGCGACTATGCCCGCGGGTGTTGCGGGAGATCGAAGGCGACCACCCGGCGACGGGCCGGGACATGGAAGAACATCAATTGTACTCGGGTCCCTCCGACAGGCATGGGATTTTAGGCTGTTCTACTTGGCGGCGCATTTGATACAAGAGTTGCCTACAACCCGCCTTATAGCCCAAATGGTGCCTCGCCATGATGGGCATCAGTGCAGAGAGCCAGAATGGTGCGGGCATGAAGCCGGATGCACGGAATCGGAGTCGTGGAGCGTTTTCTGCAGCGAGGAGTGTAGGATCCGCAACGAGTGTCAGGAGTTCATCGGTCCTCTATTCTGGGCATTTTGAGCGCGTGTTCAATCTGATCCATCGATCTTATATATTATGTATAGCTACCTCGATCTAAATGGCTGAAAACTTTCGAACAAACTTAGGGCCAAAGGAATTTTACAGGAAAGGTTCTTGCTCTTTGGTTTCGGGTGAAACAGAGGGAAAAAATCCATGAGCTCATACCTCATGGAATTCAATTTTTCCTCGCGGGAAGAACAACAATCGTGAATGCACCTCATGAATTTTTCTAGAGGAATCTTTCCATGAGCGCAGACCTCATGAAACTTTCCGCCACAAGAGAGAGAGAGCGCCCGCGGGACGGCGCCGCCGTCTAGATGCGGCGCCCGGCCCGCCCTCTCCGCCGTCCTACGCCACCGACCCGGCCGTGCTCCGGCGGCACACCCCGCCACCACGCGCCCGCGGCGGCTACCGTCGTCGCCGCCGTAGCGCTTCGGCTGCGACTCCGTGCTCGTCGTCACCCGTAGCGATTACCCGATGGTGGGTCAATCTACGGGCCATCTGTACTGGACACGAAACGCGTGCCGCGACGCCATCTTTGAACGGAGCATTCCATCGGACGGTCTTTGCACGGGCGGCGGGTCGGCGTCGACGGCTATGGCTATGGCGGGGGGCCGCCGTACTACCCGCTGCGAGTCTCATCGCCAAGCTCGCCAAGGCCGGCAACCCGGGCGTGCTTGAGCGAGCATGTCTGCGCGTGTTCGTGGAAGGCAGCGGCACCCGTCTCGCCGCCCGCTCGACTTCTTTGGAACTCTGATTTTTTCATTTTAATGCGTGGCGAAAACTTGTGACTAGTCTTTCTCCCACATAATAACTCCAAATGTGATGGTTTTTCTTTCTAAAATTTCGTAAAATAATGTTGTATAAACCTATTGTATTCTCACTTTATTACTTTTGTCATGTTTTATTGATAACATTTGAATTTTGAATTTCAAAAATTACAATTTCAAACAACATTTTTGGAGCATCTAATGATTTCGATAGAAGAATTCATGAACATAAAAATTGTATAACTTCTTAATATGCACATCTTTTATATTGGTCATTTCTTCATCCGACGACGTCGCGATAACTTTGTTCATCACAAGATTTACACGTCTCATAGAGTTGATGAAACAACGAGATAGATTTCGAAGATTTGTGAACAATGTCACTAGCACTATGTTGAACGGGAAACAACCAAAATAAAGAATATACCCGCGTTTTTAAATCTTTGGGCGAAAAAAAACCCGGTTATTTTCGGACCAAAAAATCCTGCCCATGACGTCCCACTTTGGGGAAGTCGGGCCCTAGATTTTCCGAGCGGGCTCGGGCGGGCCGGGGGCGGGCTACCGGCGCATTTTCCACTACAAAATAGCTAAAAATGTAATATTTCGGTGCGGGTTGGGCCAAAAAAATTTCTGGGGGCTTCAAGAACTTTGTCCGTGCCCCGTCCAATAAGGTTTGTGGGCGGGCCAAAACACGTCGGGCTCTAGTCGGGCCCGCAGGGCCGAGCTAGTTTTGCTCGGGTATAAATAAGAATTGTCGATCTTGCTAAGTTATGAAACCGTCTAGCTTAAAAGTTTTTTATTTGACATTATCTTGTAAAGGAAAATTACGTCTCAATTTCAAAAAGATTAAAAATTGATATTTAAATGTTTTAAGTGACCTCGATTAGACAAACCACCAATATAACGATTGTAGTTGTCGAGATATCCATGAAACTTTGTACGGTTTACAACCTTTTGATTTGAGATGTACTCCCTCCATCCCTTAAAGTTTGTCGCCGTGGGATGCGTGCCATAAGTTTGACTCAAATTTTAGAAAATACGTGCAACATTTAAATCTTAAAATAAAATTGTTAAAAAAACTAGACTTAAAGATCTTTTTCGATAATGCTAATTACTTAGCATAAATATTTATATATTTTAATATATAATTGCCGGCATTTGTTTCTCGGAAACGCGGTGAAAACATTTATTCCCTCTGAGACGCGCCTTTGGGATAGCGCGTACTACTATGGTTGATTGAAAGGGCGTGCCCCCATTTCCTTCGACGCTTAAACTCGCCCGGTGCCTCTATATATGTCGTCGCCGACCTCGCCACCCGTAGTGCCATTGGGCTATGCACCGCATCATTGCTTTGCTCGGTGCTCACCTCTCTTTGCCACACAAAACGCGTCCTAGAGCGCGCTCGAGCTTCAGCGCCGCGCGCCCGTCTCGCGCCATGGAAAACCTCCCGGTTGACATGCTTGCAAAGATGCGATTCGCGTCGCCAAGGTCTCGGCGGATCCCATTAGGGCCCTCCACATTCTGCGGAGCAGCTATTCACAGATGAGAGCGGCGTGCGGCGACCCCCTAGTGGGACGGAGCATCGCACTGGACAAGGTGCTGTACCGGCAGGGGGGCTGGGAGACCTTCCACTACTCGCGCGAGTATCGGGAGAGTCTTATCGCCAGGCTCGCCGCCGTTGGCAACCCGGAGCGTGCTTCAAAGCCGGCTTGTATACCGTCTTCATCGGTGACCGTTGCACCGTCGCGCGCCCGCTCAAGATGCGCGTCGCCACGTCGAGCATAAAGGCGCCAAGTATGTCCTTGCTCTCGTGCTCTGAGGGGATAACACCCGCCGCCGCCGGCGACGACCCGTGCGGGCGATTTTGCGGGAGATCGAAGGTGACACGGCCCGGCGGCGATGGCTGCACCCTGTGAGTACCGCGAACTATGCAAAGCTCCGCGATAGGTAATGGGAGTGTTGCGCGGCGACTTGGTGATGCCCCATGCGAGAGGGAAACTTCTTCTTCTTCTGGCCCAACCGCCGCCTCGCCAGATTCGCATCGGTGCGAGATGGTCGAATAGGTGCGGCTTCATGGATGGTCGGGCGCCGGAGTATGGGAGCCGTACAATCGTTCTGCGCGAGGAGTGTAGGATCCGCGGCCGAGTGCCATAGGTTCTTCCTTGGTGTAGTGGGTATGAGTAGGTAGTGGTCTTGCATGAATCAATACGTGTTATTGTGTAGTATATGTTTTTTTTTTTTGAGATAACAGGAGGGGTTCTCCCCTACTTTGACTTTATTGTGTATATGTTGCTGTATATATGTGGTAATTGTTCTTCGTGTTATATTCATGTGCGATTCCCGCCGCATGCGACCACGCAAAGAATGGCCGCCGCGAACTCTCTCCCTTGGCACCTTGTGCCGAGGTGTGCTACTAGATTTAGGCCCCGTTTGGATCTGATTCTAGATTTTAAAAATCTGGATTCTAGTTGGTTTTTCAAAATCCAATTTGTTGTTTGGATCATGGGATTCTAGCATCTGATTTCACCTATTTTTTCCCTGCACTCCATTATGCCCTTTGCACTTTATGAGGCGCAAAATAGTAATGCCCCATTTGGTAGATTCTAGATTTTAAAAATCTAGAATCTAAACCAAATGGACTTTATGATCCAAACGGGCCCTAAATTGTCACCCGAAATCGGCTAGAAGCTGCTCTTCTCTTGATTTTGGATTCTTGCAATCTTCTGACGCGCGCTACGATTTCCTTGGGCGCGTTCCACCGGGTTGTGTGTCCGTCGCTCGACCTCCCCCGCCGGAGTGCAATTGGGCTACATGCCCACATTATTTATTGTTCACATCTCTTCGCCCGGTTGCGCCGCCGCCCCACTCATAAAATCCTACATCTCCCCGCACCCGCATTTTGTTTGCTCACCTCTCTTCGCCAACTGCTGTTCGTCACCTCTCTTCGCCACACAAAACCACCTATATCGCGCCGCAGGCTTCCGGAAAAACCCCCCGCCACGCCGTGTCTCGCGCCATGGCAAACCTTCCGCGTGACATGCTTGCACGAGATCGCGATTCGTGTCGCCAAGGTTTCAGCCGATCCCATAGAGGCACTCCGCAATCTGCGGGCGCCTTTCGAGATGAAAGCGGCGTGCGGCGATCCCCCGGTGGGACGGAGCATCCCACTAGGACCCGCGCTATCTTGGCGGGGGGCTGCCGGCTTTTCCACTACTCGCGCGAGTATCGCGTGAGTCTGATCAACGAGGCTCACGGCCGTCGGCAACCCGGGCGTGCTTCAGCCGGCTTGTATGCCATCTTCATCAAAGACCGTGACACCGTCACGCCGCCTCTCAGCGATCTTTGCCGCAGCGCGGCTAGCATCGAGCATAAGGCCGCCAAGTATGTCCTTGCTCTTGTGCTCTACGGGGGTAACACCGGGCCGGCGCCCGACGACGATCGTGCCCGGCGGTTGATCGGGAGATCGGGCGAGGACCCGGAGACGGCGAGGGGACGTCTGCGACCTTCGACAACTTCCATTCTGCTGAAATCCGCCAAAATGTGTGGGGTTGCTTGCGCCTGCGACTTGATTAATGTGTGGCATCCGAGAATACCGTGATCCCGCCCCCACCGAGCCTCGCCATGACGGGCATTGCTGCAGAGGGCAAGACTGGTGCGGTAGCATTTGCGCATGGACGGAATTCCAGCCGTCGTACAAGTTCGGCAGCGAGGAGTGTAGGATCCGCAAGCAGCGTCAGAGTTTATTGGTCGTTAATAGTAAAGAGTGGTCTTTTTAAATTTGATCGATCATATGTATGGATGATCTTTGGAAAGATCCTAAGTATGCATTGTGTTATATTTTTTCCAAATTTGTCTTTGTTTGGATTTTTGATTGCGCTTGAAATGATTAGTGAACAGAGCGCTGGAAAAAAAAAGTAAAATACACCCCGGATAGGTAACAAGGGCGCGGCGGGGCCCTCCGTGCCACGGCCCGCGTCTGCTCCGACCGCCACCCGTGCCCGACGAGATGCAAGGTAGCCACGACGGATCCTCACGGCGGTGCTCATCGGGCGCACAAGGGCAACCGCCCCCCCTCCGACGGTGTTGCCTGCCCCTCCCCTTGTGCGGCGTTGCGTGCTCGTCGAATGAAGGAGCAGAGGAAAGGGATGACAGGTGGGCTCCACATGTCATGGACAAGAGGAATGAGTTTGGGTAGTCTAGTTTAGGTAGTACTTTTGGAGTTGAAAGCAAAATTTAGGTAGAAAGAAGTTTGGTAGCTACCTAGATGTAGTTTTAGGTAGTCTTGTTTAGGTAGTATTTTTCGCTTTGGAGATGCTCTAAACAGACTAGGTACTCAACTCCTTTTTCCCATTCCTTTTTGCTTTCTTTTCTTTTTTTTTTTTTAACTAAAGCATAACTAAGTTGTTATTTACTTTGCCGCTAACCCGCACACACATGCGGGATCTATTAAATTTCATAATATTCATAGGAGATAATCATAGTATAAAATTCCGTAAATATATATTTAGATTGGCTTAAAATGATAATCAAGTTGAGAAGATATACTTTCACCAATTTCACTTCACCAAATTGGCTCGGTTACAATAATATGGGAGGAATACAATATTGAAAATGATATTTACTTCACTTGCACATTCTATAATTTTTATTACTATAATCAACACACAAATAATTAGCATGATAGTTTTATACTATATTTTTTATCTATAAATATTTACTAGAACTTTAAGCTATGAATATTTACGAGAATTTTATACTATGAATATCTCGGATGAATACTATGAAATTTAATAGAATCTGCATGTGTGTGGGCAAAGTAAATAACAACTTAGCTATGCTTTTGTTAAATAAAAAAGTAAAAAAAAAAAAAAATTGAGTACCGGCTAATACTATATTTTTTGAGTTGGAGTACCTATCGGGTACCTCACAAAATAGTTTGAGTACCTCGAAGTTACATTTTAAGTTGAAGTACCTATCCGGTATTCACAAATAGTTTGAGTACCGATTATTCACGTTTTTAAGTTGGAGTACCTATCGATACCCACCGAATAGTTTAGGTACCCATGGTGCATTTTACTAAAAAAAAAACTTAACGGACCCGTGCTTGGAAAAAAAAGGCGTCGTCTTTTCGTTCTCGTCTTCCCAATGGGTGCGGTGGTTGTCAAAAAAACGGTGCGGGTCCAGTAGCGTGACACACACACTTCTGCGCGGCTGCGCCAAAAGGATTGGACGGAACGGCGGTGGCGGGGCGTGGGCCCTATTCTACAAAGGTGGTGTGTAGGATACGCAAAGGATTCGCATGCAAGGGTGTGGATATGATCGGGGCGTGTCACGGGAATAGGAGGGCCTAAATTTTTCATTTACAACGGTCATGTCGCCATTTAGCGCGCCGAGTGCACCGGCCCGCCCGGGTTTAACTCACCCGCATTATCGCTGCCCCAGCGGCGCGGATGTTGACCCCGTGCCGTGGACAACCTTCCGCGAGACATGCTTTGAGAGGCCTTCGGGCAAGAACTCGATTTTTTATTTTTTCTTTTTTAATCTTTGGCCAAAACACGTGACTAGTCCTTCTCCCTCATAGTAACTCCAAATGTGATAGTTTTTCTTTCTTTTTTTTTTTTTTGAAATAATGTTTGTATCAAGAAATTGTATTCTTACTTTGCTATTACTTTTGTCATGTTATTTTAAAACGTTTGAAATTTTAATTTCAGAAAATACAACTTCGACAAAATTTTTGGAGCATCTAATGATTTCAGCGGATGAAGTCATGCACATAAAAGTTGTATAACTTCTTAATATGTACATCTCATATAGGTTCTACAGCAAAGGGTGTAGGATCCGCGACGGGTGCCGAGAGGGTTCATCGGTCCCGCATTCTCGGGCATTTTGATTTGCGTGTTCAATCGATTGATCGATCTTATGCGGTGTATAGCTACCTCGATCTCTAGATGGTTGATCTCAATCAAACAAACTTATTTTGATAGCTTTTGGTGCGTGCGTGATGGTTGATGTCCGATCTTTGGGTACCTACCTAGGTGCATGATGATGAAAACGAGATGTGTTATATAAGTTGTGATATCTTCACTAGTGGAGAAACAGACTTTTCGATCCTGGAGCTTTAGTCCCGACCATTGTTGACCCCGACACAAGAGGAGTTAGTCCCAATTGTAACATTATCCTATTTGGGACAAAATCTTTGTCCCTCATATATGTAATTTTTGGCCTTTGCTTTTGTATGAAAACTATAGTGTCATTTGATCCTTCATAAAAAGGTGCTTCTTTTTTTTTTTTTCTTAATGGCTTAAAGGAAGAAAAGAGAAGCGAGAGATTAATGAAAGGTACTCTACCACCATATGGCAAAAGAAACTCGAGCTATGAAAGTTGCTACAAAAAAAAAAATCTATATAAATTAAATTAAAAAAAAAATTATGAAGGAGAGAGGTCTCACATGACACAACTTTTTATGAAGAAGCACATGTCATGTGATCCTTCATAAAAAGGAATGTCATGTGAGACCTCCTCTCTCCTTAATAATTTATCTAACAAGAGATTTCACACTTCCATATTTAGGTGGGTTCACTCCACCTTCAACTAGCAATGTGGTACTAAAGGAATTGCACTCCCTCCTTTGCACTTTATGGACGGGCCTTTGAGATTTTCTTAACGGCTTCAAGGAGTGACTTAGTTTTTTTAGTAAGCTTGTGTGCGGCATGTACACACTGTAAGAAAAAAAAAAAAGTTAGATTTTTTAAAGTGAATCTTAATGGGACATGAAAGTCGCTCAAAAATTGAATCTCTATAAATTTTATTATTGGTCCAAGGTCAAATTCCATATATTTTATAAAATTGATTTTTTAATTATTGCTCTATCCGTCCTTCGTCCTCGACCGCCCGTCAATCGGTGCCTTGCCGATCGAGACCGGCATCGATCTTGATGACACTTTCGCCCGACGATGGCGGGCGTGCGCCCTCTTGGCGGCGAGGTGTGTAGGACACGCCAGTTGGGATACGCATGCAAGGTGTGTGGATATGATCAGCACGTGTCATGGAAAAAAAATAGTAGTAGTAGGAGTACTACTTGGAGCCGGTCATGTCGTCACTCGACCTCTGCGCCCGACAGCACAGGCCCCACATGTAAGGTGGAGTACTCCGTACACCAGTAGGAGTACAACTAGTCTGCACCGGATGGGCACCCACATTATTTCCCCGACCCACGGCGCGGCTCGAGCCTCGAGGAAAGCCGTGCTTGCTGCGCGCCTCGAGCCACCCATGGAGAACTTTTTCCGCGGGGTTGCTTGAGGCGACATTTGCGCTCCGCTTCGCCATGGCCGCGAGAGGATCTGTGGAGGGCCTCTTCAATCTAAAGACTCAAGAACCCTAGTAATTTTTCTTTTTAGACACATGGTCAAAACTTGTGAATAGTCTTTCTCCCTCATCATACAATAGTAGTAAGAGTCCAAATGTGATGGTTTTTCTATTTTTTTTTTTTTAAAATCGTTCTCTATCAAGAGATTGTTTTGTTACTCCCTCCGTTCCGTTCCATAAAACATGCAATTCTCGCTTCCCGAGGAGTCAACGTTTTTAAATTGCCGGCAATTATATATTAAAATCTATAAATATTTATACTAAGTAAATAGTATCATCGGAAAGATCTTTAAATCTAGTTTTTAAATAAATTTATTTGGAGATATAAATGTTGCACATGTTATCTGTAAACCTATGTAGTCAAAGTTGAGAAAATTTGATCGACACGCTTCGCATAATTGCAAGCTTTTTGGAACGGAGGGAGTACATCTATTAAAGCACTCACAATGCAAACTCTACCATACTCCCTCCATCCCTAATTGACCATCGTCGTTGGTTTTTTAGTGCCACAAGTTTGACTCGATTTGTACAAAATACATGCAAAATTTATGTTTACAAAAAAAATTATTAAAAAACTAGACAAAAATATCTTTCTCGATGATACTAATTACTTAGCATAAATATTTATATATTTTAATATATAATTGCCGGCAGATAGTTTCTCGGGGAAGCGAGAAAGACAAACATTTAGGGATGGAGGGAGTAGAGTCTACAAGCGTATTTATTACATTCATATTTATTGTAATTTGTTGATGTGGCGCGATGTTGCGGATATTTATGGAAGAGAGATACCAAGACTCCAAGTCTTATTTAGACTCCAAGTCCACGATATTAGAGATAATAAATGACCTTATTAGACTCTACCATAGAGTTTGGGTTGGGAGTGCCCTTACTCTTGTCATGTTCCCCGGGTTCAAATCTTTGGGTGTGACACTTTATCCTGGATTTATTCAACGATTTTCCGGTGCTATGCATGTAAGTGGCGGCGACGTCATCGCCGTCGACAAATGGCGCTGTGGGTGACTTCGTGAACTTCAAGATTTGTCGGCTCAATCCTTCGAAGGTGCTCATAGGGGTAGGGTTTTGCGTGCGTGTTGAGCATGTGCGTTGTCTTGTGTAATCTCAAAAAAAAATGAAATTTGGATTTCAAAAAATACAACTTCAAACTACATTTTTCGGGCATCTAATGATTTCAGCGAAAGAAGTAATGAACACAAAAGTTGTATAGCTTCTTAAGATGTACATATTTTTTTATATTGGTCATTTATTCATCCGACGACGTCAGCGGTAACATTATTCACTAGATTTACACGTCTCATAAAGTTTATGGATCTATGAGAGAGATTTCTAAGATTTGTGAACAATGTCATTAGCACTATGTCGGATGGGGAAACAACCAAAATAAGAATTGTCGATCTTGCTAAGTTATGAAGCTCTCTAGCTTAAAACTTTTTGATTTGACATTATCTTGTAACGAAAAACTACGTCTCAATTTCAAAAAAGATTGAAAATTGAAATTTAAATGTTTTAAGTGACTTTGGATAGACAAGCCCCAAACATACCGATTGTAGTTCTCAACTATCCATGAAACTTTATAGTTTACAACTTTTTGATTTGAGATCATCTTGTCATGGAAAAACATGTAGTAATAGTTTGAAAATGTTTATCTTAGTACGACCCGCATTGGGTTAGTTTTTCTTGATCTGAAAAAAGGCGTCTCGCCCACTTCCTTGGACTCGTTCAGCGTGTCATGTCCGTCCGCCGGGACACCTCCGCCGGATTGCGCGGGCCGGGCGACACCCGTCCTCGCACCTTGCGGCGGCCGGACACCCGCGGTGCTCACCAACACATGTTCGCCTCCCCGCCGCCGGTGACAGCGACCACTCTTGACCGCACAAAAAAAAGCCCCCCCGCCGCCTCGCGCCATGGAAAACCTTCCGCGTGACATGCTTGCAGAGATCGCGATTCAAGTCGCCAAGGTCTCAGCAGATCCCATGTTGGACCTCGCCAATCTGCGGGCCACCTGTTTGCGGATGAAAGCGGTGTGCGGCGACCCCCGGTGGGATGGAGCATCCCATCGGACCGGTCTTTGTACTGCGGGGCTACTGCGGGGCTACTACTCGCGCGGAAGGTCGGAGTTGCTTGAGGACAGTACGCTCCGCGTCGGCATGGTCGCAAGAGGATCCGGTGGAGGGTGGGGGTCGGAGTACTACTCGCGCGAGTATTGCGCGAGTCTCATTGCCAAGCTCGCCGTGGCCGGCAACCCGGAGGCGTGCTGCAGAGCAGGCATGTTTGCCGTGTTCCTGGAAGGCCGTGGCACCGTCTTGCCGCCGCTCGACTTGCTGGAACAAGCCGCCAACTCAGGGCATGCACTCGCTCGGTATGTGCACGCCCTTCTTCTCTACAGGCGGAACGCCGCCGCCGCCGATGACGACCGTGCCCGGGCGGTGTTGCGGGAGCTGGAGCGCGACACGGCGGCGACGATGGCTGCACCCTGGAAGAGCGCGAGCTGTACAGAGCTCCGCACACAAGCAAAGGCGCGGTGTTGTACAACCACTTTCGGTCGCGCGCGCACTATGCAATGCAGGCGACATCTTCCTCCTCTAGCCCAACCGGTGCCTCGCCGGACGGGCATCGGTCGAGAGAGGGATGGTGCGGCCGTTATCTTTGGAACGACGGAAACGGGGAGGTTGTGGTGCATTTTCTGCAGCGAGGAGTGTAGGATCCGCGCCGAGTGTAGTAAGTTCTTCCGTGTTGCACTCGTCGGGATCGAGCGCGGCAGGAGCATAAACCGATAGCATAGATAGGAACGATAGGTTCTGGGATCACTGTGCTTGTCCTTCCGTCGCTAGAGACCGCATATCCGGTAACATCCGCGCATGCCGGTGTGCCACCATGTCGGAGACCTTCAGGGCTCAAGAACCCTAATTTTTCTTTTTAATTTGTGGTCAAAACTTGTGACTAGTCTTTCTCCCTCATGGTAACTCCAAATGTGATGGTTTTTCTTTCTAGTATTTTTTAAAATCGTTCTCTATCAAGAGATTGTTTTGTTACATCTATTACTCTTATATATCATGTTTCATCGACAACATTTGAAATTTGTATTTCAAAAAATACAACTCGAAACAACATTTTTCGAGCATCTAATGATTTTTTTGACTGAAAAAAGCGTCTGCCCATTTCCTTGGGCTCGTTCCGCGTGTCATGTCCGTCGCTGGACACCTCCGCCGGACTGCACCGGCCGGGCCGCATAAAATCCCACGTCCCTGCACCGCGCGGGCTGGACACCCGCATTTGGTGCTCATCACCAACACCAACTGAGCGCCAGCTGCTATTCGCCTCCCCGCCGCCGGTGCTAGCGACCACTCTTCACCGCACAAAACTTGGCTAGTAGAGCGCCTAGAGCTTCCACCAAAAAAGCCCCCGCCGCCTCGCGCCATGGAAAACCTTCCACGTGACATGCTTGCCAGAGATCGCGATTCGAGTCGCCAAGGTCTCAGAAGATCCCATGTTGGACCTCACCAATCTGCGGGGCCACCCGTCGCGGATGAAAGCGGCGTCGCGGTGACCCCGGTGGGACGGAGCATCCCACCGGACCGGTGTCTTTGTACCTGCAATGGCGCGAGTACCGCGAGAATATTATCACCCGGCTCGCCGCCGTCGGAAACCCGGAGGCGTGCTTCAGAGACGGCTTGTTTGACGTCTTCATCAGAGGCCATGACACCGTCAGGCCGCCGCTTGGGATGCTGCACCACGCCGCCGCGTCAGAGCATGAAGCCGCCAAGTATATCCTTGCTCTTTTGCTCTGAGGGCTAACACCGGCCGCCACCGGCGACTATGCCCGGCGGTTGATGCGGGAGATCGAAGGCGAGGACCCGAGAGACGGCTGGGACGTACGCGACCTTCCAGAACTTCCATTCTGTTGAAATTCGCCGACATGTATGGGACTGCTTGCGTAGCCTTGGTGTGTGGTATCCACAATACCGTGATGCCGCCCCACCGGAGCCTCGCCATGACGGGCATCGCTGCAGGGAAAGATGGTGCGGTAAAACTTTCAGATTGACGGGATCCCAGCCGTCGCACATGTTCTGCAGCGAGGAGTGTAGGATCCGCAAACAGTGTGAGAGTTTATTCGTCGTTAGTAAAGTGCGGTATTTGATGGATCATATGCACGATAATATGCTTGATGTATTTAGGATTTTTTTTGATGTATAGGACTGTTGATGATCTCGATCGAACAAGCTTATTAATTTGATGAGATCGATCATACTGTACAGTATATGCATGGTTGATGAGATTCGTGTTACACAGTGTTCCCAACCCGTGTTCACTTTTTTTCACCGTGTGCGGCATCTCTCTCTGGTGGTGTGGTGCACACATCTCAATGCAAAATGGATGGTGCGAGATAGTATGTGCTCAACACATGGATGCTGATTTTTTTAGTGTCACGTCATTATGCGTACTAGTACTACAACTTGTATTGAGCCATCACTTCCCCTCCTCCTCATCATGGTGTCACCCACTACCACCACGAAGGTTGCGGCGACAACATAAAAATTGAAATAATTAAAATTGGTGCCCCCGGGGCCATATCTTGTCTGTGTGTCTAACCCCGCCCCCGCATGCCTAGCGCTGCAACTCCCACTCCTTTCCCTCCGCGCTCGGCTTTCCACTCCTCGCTTTCCCCACAACACGCACCGCCCGCCGCCACTCCTCGCCCTCTCCCCCACCCCCCGCCGCCGTTGAAGATGACGATGCCATAGAACAGGGACCCAAACCCATTGTGGAGGGACACTAGCGAGAAGGAAACCCTAGCGACGGTGAGGGCGGAGAAGAAGCGGCAGCGGCAAATACGGCGAGGAAGGAGAAGAAGCCGCCGTGGGGAGTGGAGGCGACGAAGGAGATCTTGGACAAAGCGTTGGGCCCCCTGGCGTCGTTGTCAGCGGGCACGATGCTCATCTGGAATCCGTGGCCATGGCCAGCGTCCAGGAAGGTCGCGGAAGCGAGGCCGAAGGAGAAGGAAGCAAGCTCGTCGTTTTCAGTCGTGTCTTCGGGCATGGGGTCTCAGCATATGATCCGTCGGTGTCGACAACAAAGACAGTAGTTTTCTACTTGGTGTCATTAACCTTGTATACTGATGATTGAATAGCATTTTATACTTCAAGTGTAGGAATTCGTTGGGGTCCTTATAAGGATGATGGTGGTGGATGATGGTGACGATCTTTGAAGATGATGCTCTTCTTCGTAGGCTCTCGTTTTGATGCTTGGTGCCAAAGAGTTGGTGATATTTTGGTTCTCTTTATCTATCTTAATTAGTGGTCATATGTAATCTTTAATAATCTTAGCATCGTGCTGGTTAGTGTACTATGGTGGCCATGGACGCATTTGTATGATGGATGATTGTAGGAAATCTTTAGACCTTATTTAATCTCTAGAGTTAACTTGGTTGATTATTTGTAGGCAAGTTGTGTGCATGTGTTTGATTGCTGCTGAAATTATGAGTGACCAAAGTGGCATGCAATTGAAATCTGTCCAACTTGTGCACGCAAACCAGTGTGAAATGGAAATTGACCCTAAATTGCCCCTACCAGGCTGCCACCGTAACACAGAGGTTCTAGAGACTTCATTATTTTTTTTTTCTCTTGATGAAAATCATTTTTTATTTGCTGGGTCCCAAGCACCGGCGAACTTTTCACTGCTGGAATTTGTGGGACGGATGGAGGGAGTAGTACTGTCAATTTGAAACTTGAAAGCATAGCGCGCGCGCGGCCTGCACCGCCCATACGATGCGGGGCGTGTGCCCTATCTTCGGCGAGAGGTGGAGGGAGTAATCGGCAATTAGCGCGGCCTGCACCCACGGCGGTGGCGGACGTGTGCCCTATCTTCGGCGAGGTGTGTAGGATACGCAAAAGGATTCGCATGCAAGGGTGTGCATATGGTCAAGACGTGTACATGGATTGTAGAATCTTGTAAAAAAAAATCCAAGTACAAGACACGCGTGGAGTAGCTTCCAAACAAAGGTGATTCTAGAATTTTGAGATGAGATTTCAAGAATCGAGAAAAACATGTACTACCACCAATTTCGAGCACATGTTATAGACGCCCTTTGTGTAAAGCGGGCAAGGCCAATGGGGGCTACAAGTGGTAGTGGTTCTAGTACAAATAAAGTGATCCACATAGTAGATGAGGAAATATTGAGACTATTGAAATACTTACACGTTTATTAAACTATTCTAATGCCAAATGTAAAAAATAATTATGTTTACGCAAGAATCATTAGGTTGACACCGCTTTCATAATAAATTTATTTGAAGATATAAATATTGGTATTATATTTTATATACTTGGTAAAAATTAAAATAGTTTGACTTATCAAAAGTGAGATGTGAAATTTTTTGAGACTTTCATCAAAAAATTATTATTGCTTGTGGCTTGCACATAACCTTTTTGTTTCATCATGTCACACCTTTATTTCCTCTCCCTCTACTTTTTCAGCATGGACCATCTTCTCTCTCCTTAAGCACATGTAGCTTCTGCAAGCCACTATGACAAGAATAGAGCACCTACTTTTTTTATCCGATCCTACATGGCACTTGAGGCTACAAGCAAAAAGCATGCATTGGGGAAGCCCTTAGAGCCTTCGGGCCGCAACGCGGTGAAACTTTTTTTGTGAACAAAGGCCCGGTAGAAAAGGTCTTTGGTCAAAAAGTGCACTTATTTTACGGGTACTTTCGTCGCGGCCGGCCGGCCGGTGGAAAGTTAAACTCTTACTTTTCGTGTCTGAGAGACGAGTAAAAGATTAAATAAGCATGTTTTATACTAAATCCGTTCCAAATTGTAGTTCGTTTGACTTTTTCAACCCCAACTTTGACCGCTCGTCTTATTCAAAATTTTGTGCAAAGTATCACTTCTTTTGTTATGGCTTTCTTTATTAACAAATAGTATTTAAGAATGACTTAAATTTACTGTTTTTGTGCAATTTTTTTGAATAAGACGAGTGGTCAAACTTGGGGTCAAAAAGTCAAACGAACTATAATTTGAAACGGAGGGGGACTACATTTAAGTTCTTCATTATTTATTAAAACTCGTTTTCTAACCTGCACAAAGTAATTGTCCTCAATAGCTACTAATTGTGATCGATTTCTTAGTGATAGTACAATTAAATCCTTTAACAATACCCCCTTCCTACCCGTGGCAACGCGCGGGAATCCCTTACTTCTCACGCCAAAAGGAGAAATCCGTAGGCTAAGGAGCAAAAGGAGAAATCCGCCCAAGGAGGGGCTCAAAAACTTTCAAAGGTCCGCCTCCGCGGTATCCAAGTTGAAGCCGTGCGGTGTCCGCCGCCGTCCGTCGGCCCCATTCAAATCCCACTCACCGGCCCGTCCTTCCAAACCAAAACAAGAAAACCCTACTGATATCCCGGCGCGGCTCCCCACGGCTCCCCCGCACGCGGCGCGGCGCTCGGCTCATCCCTACCGGCACGCCAACCGCCTTGGTCGGGCGGCGCGGCTCCCGACCAGCTTCGGTTGCTTCCGGCGGCGGCGCGCGCGGCTGCGAGGGCCACCAACGGGTGGCGGCACTCAATCCGCGCAGCTCCCATCCTCTCCATGCCGTGGCGCGGCGAAGCCGCCAACCGGCCGGGGCACGCGGTGCGCCTTCCCGGCTCGGCCGATCGGCCAAAGACGGCGGCGGCGCAGCGAAGCCCTCCCAGCGGAGGCGCGGCAAGGCCACCAACCACCTCTACGATGCCATGATGACTCCCCTCTTCGTTCTTCAATGTAAACGATGCGTGCGCTCATTCCGACCTGCACTTACATATATATCTTGCTAGCTATTTTTTTCAATGACCACATATGATTTGCGACCTTTTTATATTGACTATATAAAATTTAGTGCATGCATTCCTATTAATAAGTACCTAGATTATTCCTTCATTCGTCTAAAGAAAAGGTTTTGGTTGACCAAAAAGATTTTTAATTTCCTGTAAGCATGTTTGGATGTTTAGGTACTAAACAAAGATGCCAAGTTTGATCACTTAGTTTTCCATTTTTACGCATGTGATTTATTTTCTTTGAAAATGGATATACTTGATTCCTTTTCGATGTGAACATTACTTTTCAAGTGTTGTGTTTGTCATCCGCTTATTATGCTAGCAAATGATGTTTATTGATTTTCCATTTTTTGCCATGTGCTTTTGTTTGAAAATGGATATACTTGATTCCTTTTCGACGTGAACATTACTTTTCAAGTGTTGTGTGTTTGTTATCTGCTTATGCTTCCTACGTATATTTATTGATCAAAGACCGTTTAGTTCTCAGAACCAACGGGTTCTTTTATTTGACTGAGCCAACAAATGGAGGCAATTGATCCGAGGTATGGCGGGTCCATACAACAACCAGAACTCTTGTACTCATAATCGCATGTCGCGTCCACCCCAAATTTCTCCACTCAAATGCAACTTCACACAAATGGCCGTTTGGAGGTATGATTTGTGTGGTTTCGGATTCTGATCTAATTTCTTGTTGCATTGTGTCTTACTTTGTTGCCTTGTTACGGTTTGTGGCGAGTTGTTGGACAATGCGATGGATGCGGTAATTAAAACAGATTCATCATTGAGCCATACACTTTGATTATTTATACTTAAAGGTCCGACCGGACTAGTTTCGTTCAAATAGATAAAAACCGTGGCGCTACAACAATATTGGTGGACAAAGTCATCGACAAACGGAACGGATCACCAGGCTTTACTAATTCAAGGTTCGGATATTAATGTGATAGTACTTTTACAAGTGATATTGGATTGGATATATAATAAACTAAAATACAAACTTCTAGACTTCACCGATTTTTTATGGTGTTTGTAGGAATTAGAGAGTTTGTTCATGCTTGCACCGTTTGAAGCTTCTTTTAATGAATTATAGGAAAATATGGATAGATGTATGAATACGGAGTGCATTATTTCTGGTTGACATACGGATGATGGTGGAGGCATGGATCCCGATTCTTTCGGGCGGTGCATGTGCTTTGGATTTTCGTGAGAAACAATCGGGATCTTTCATTGGAGAATGTATTGCCAACTTTTGTTTCATAATCTGCAAGTCATCTCCACGAAACCCAATTGTCTAACATTTTGGCATTCATCACCTTAATTAGATGGAAATGGATTTAAGACTAGCACAATGCGGCTTGGGGCGTATGCTATTGTTTTCACTCGTTGCACTAAGAGCGTCTTGCATGAACCTCACATAAATTTCTTTCCTTTTGTGAACCACTTTTTTTATCAATTGAAATAATGCCAAGTTATTACTTGTTTTCAGATTGCCTACACAACAATCCATTGGTCTCCTCTCCTACACTTTCTTGGTGGAAACCGACGGATGATGTTGTGATTCCTATGGTATCTTTGTGTGATTTTATTTATTTTTATTTGTTTGGCATGAGGCACTACATGCGCACCACTTGCCTTATATGTTCTCTTCTTATTAGGTGGATTATGAATGCAATCTAATAAAAGGAAAAACTCAACGATTGAGCCTCATGGTTCAAGAAAGTTCTCCTCAAATTTGACAACGCCGTTGAAATGGTCCCCTTTTTGCAAATGAAGAAGAGCGATGCGAACGTATCTTTGAACCTGCCATCCATTTGAAGTCTACTGAGATACAATACTTTATTTACTCTAAAAAAATGTTATGTTGTTAAATTGACAAACTTAGAGTTAAGTTATAAACAGGATAAAAGTTCTTTTCTATATAAATACTTGACACCCATGTATAGAAAAACATTTAAAATAGTTCAATTCAATAATTTGATGTAGCTACTACAACCTCGTTTAATATTTGTTAGTAATATATAGGTTAAATAATCGATGGTTGTTCCAATGCGGGTTGGTGAATAGTTACGTGACATTGGTCCACATGGCACCAAGATTATAGTCTTCAATCTATGGTTCAACGGCGATGGTAATTTGGAGCTCGACTTTGACACGAATCCACATGTAACAATCAAATACACTCGACCGATTTAACATAAATGTTGGTTTTTATATTGTATATCTTTGTCGAGTGCGTTCGACGGCAATTTTTGGTGTTCTATTTGGTTTGCTCATCAAATTTTCTTCTTGTTTGTTTGTATTTCAGGATATCATGATTAGTGGAGCGCCAAATCTAGAAGAAATTAGAAACCTTGAAAAAAGGGCTAATGAGAACCATTTGGCAAATCGACTACGCTATTCTCTTAGGGTTAGTACCATATAGTTTAAGACTCTGCGCACAATACCGGTGAGTTTGTTGTTGATATAAAGCATTCTACGTGTCTATATTTACGTGTTGTATCTGCGGCTACCACATCACACTAGGATCATACTTGAGGGCAAGAAGTTAAGCAACATCACATTGTCAATGACCTAAAGTGTATTGAATGCATCGCTTATAACCCCAAATTCACGGAAAAAACAAGGTTGTTACAACAACTATTGGATTCTTAAAGGGTGCCCCAAATATCGTGGTGCACGGTTTAATATTTATCATAAAAATCGCCTTATTTTGGTGAGCTTCCCGACCCCTTTCTTTTATATTGATTCACTTTGTTTAAGGATGCATACACATATAAGAATAAGATTTACATAATTACCATTTTCTAATATCTACTACAGCCATTTCATAGCGTTACGAGTAGTGCGGCAAAGAAAGGCAAAGGTGTCTGTGGGGTATTGGAGGTAGACTTCATTGAGCCCACTCATGACAAACAGGGACTTCAAGAAGTCCGCAGCGGTTTTCAGACTGATGACCCGCCTTGAAGGACATGACTAACGAGTACTTGGTAAGTTCTAGGTTCTATATACGTGTTCCTCCCGATTTGAATCCCTAAATCTTTCTATTAGCGGTTTAGCACCAATTCTTATACTTGGCCTCAAATATCACCATTGTAAATGACTCGATTTATTCCCCGGGAATATTTACGATGAGAAGATTGGATTAGTGAAACGTGTGAGGGCAACTCCCACTCCTCTTTTCTCCTCCTCCAGATGATCTTTGCCGACGGTGAATGGCCCCCGTTGACATCTCTAACACGATCCACATCTAGGGGCGGCGCTAGAAATGTATAAATGGTATCTATCTAATAAGTCGACTTAGATGTGGAGTTAATCTCACATTCCAATAAAAGTTAGAGTGGGAAGTTAATAAAGTTAGACATAGTTAGTTATGGTTTATGACTTTGCAACATTATCAATGGTGGAGTTAATCTCACCACGATAGGCACAAAAGCTGTACCACACATTCTAGCATTGCCTCTGAAACTAGTCTGTCACCCTAGCTCACAACGCTAAAGAAATGCGTGAACGGATATTCTTATAATGACACTTGAAACTCTTGCAATAATATAATTACGGTATCGACCGCAAGTGCACGGATAGAATTACCCTATTGTAGCATCTCACCGGGATTCTATCCGGTATCGTATTTATATTCTACCGAAAAAGAAAGGGATGGGCTATGGGTAGGTTGATGATTTAATGTTGATTCACTTGCAAAAGGGTGTAATGTAGAGTAAACCATATGCATCATACTAAACTCAAACGAGGTAAGTCACATAATAAAGATAATAAGATAATAATAATGATAATAACATCATCCAAGTCAAAGATCATCATATGCCACTAGCTAGTATCATAAAAGGCTAAATACCATAGTATAGGTGAGGTGGATGGAATATCCCTAAGTTACTCCTACTTATATGTCAATGCATACTACAATTAGTGCAATACATCTAGTCATCATCGTATGAGAGCATTATATCTACACATGATGAATATTACTAAGGAAGATTAGGAACAAAACCAACCTACCATAGTAACAAAGTTCAACTAGCCCTACATTCGGGGGTGGACTCCAAAGGACTCAATGGGGAGTATCACATCCACGATCTACCACACATCCCGAATATGGGGTGATGTCGCAGCAAACGTTGTATAAACACCACGTTTACACATTGTCGACCACCCACATAGTGTACATCTAAAGGGGCTATACGACTCCATGCTTGAATATAAAGGCAAACATACTAAACTAAATATACAATCATAATAAGCATAGAAGCATATAACTAAGAATATAATCATTAAATAGAATAAAGTCATGGCAATTGTATTCTAACAAATACTTACAAATGAGATACAAGAGAGAAGCCACGTGAAGCTTAAAACTCCCCTACTTCTTGACTATCCGGAATCCAAGACAATACTTGACTTCCTCTAGAGCTAACCTAGATAGCTATTGCTTTAATTATGGTGGAACTAGGGCTTAGGATCTTGACTTGGGGTCTTGATGATGGACTGAGTATGGAGTAGAATGAATTAGGGTTTCACCCAAAGGGTCGGGGGGTCTTGTTATATAGCCCCGAGGATGCACGGCAGCCCTTGGATCAAACCGACCTTGATGGATGGACTAGATTGCTCCTCATAGGCTTGCTGAACCGACCTTGAATGGGAGGCTGACGAGGGGGCCCACAGGCGGCCGCCGCCGCACTACTCGGGCCGCCGCTGGCTCGCCAGTGGGCCCCCGCTTCCTTCCGGTGCTCTCTGGTCTCTTCTTCCGAATGTTCTAGTGTAGGTTCCACGTTGGGTTACGCCACGGACACGCCTTTATGTCGTAAGGCTTGCAAACTCTTGGGCATTTTACGTTTAATCCCTAAAAAAATATATAAATCACCAAAACTAGTGGAATCATGTTAGTCAAGCCCCTATACTATGTTGATATTCATTTTAAGCCCTTATTTTCGTTTTAAAACCTCTATATTTTATGCTATAAGGTATACCAACAAGCTCCCCAAGCTTACCTCTTGCTAGTCCCTAGCAAGACTATGTTGGATCGAGGGAGTTGCCGCAACGCTTTCACACCTCAAAAGTACACATGCTTTCAAACAAAATTTCATCTCCTGATAAACTATTTCAACCTTTAACTTACCCATATTACCTTTAATCATGGAGCTCGTAGCTTTTTCTTGTGATCTTAGGCAATTGAAAGATAGAACAATCAAGTCAAGCACTAGGTCTCAAACTCTTTGTTCAACCATCATTCCGGAGTTTTTACTTGATTTTCGAAATAAAACTCAAAATTCCTTGAGTATGACCCTTTCAAGTCTCTCATATGTGGTGTAATGGTGGATCCTCACTAAGGCAATAAGGTTATCTTGTCTTTCTCTCATAGTATGTGGTATTTTTGGACTAGGACAGTAGGACACTATGCCTTCTTCTCTCTCACCCTATATCTAAAGCTTATATGTGGAGTTCATAGGTGGTGAGAAAACTAAATCTACTTACTAAGCATATATTGTAAGTTCAAGCAATGGATCCAAAGTCACGAGTCACACTGATGCATGTGCATGATGGAATGATATGAATATGATGGTAGGTGTGAATGGAATAAATGTGATGAGAAAAAGTCTAATTCTCTTCTAGCTCTTTGAAAAATCATCTCTTTTTGAAACTTGAAAACACTTGAGAGAACCCGGGTTGCATTTCTTTTCTTATTCTTTATTTTTCTTTCATGGAGAGGCGGGCATCTAAGTACCCATTGTTTTCATTGGACACTTGTCCATTTTTTTTTAACTCTCCTTTATTCTCTTTTTCTTTTTTTTAGGGAGGTAGGCTCTACTCGCCCGTAGGACACTTTTCATGTTTTCATCCCCCTTTTCCTCTTTTCTCTCTCTTTTTTTTTTTTTTTTAACAACCCAAGTCTCTTTTTGTAATAAACTTTTGAGAGATAAACAAGAGTAACAGAGCTTTATGAGATTGTTGACTGGAATGGGATATTTTTGGTTGTTCTTCTCCCAGGATAGGAGTGGAACATATTTGGTGGGTATATAATGGGTGTGTATAGTGGATCGCACTTCCGTGACGGAAGCGGCATATATGAGTGGAGTCTAGTGGAATGAAATATTTGTGGTGGATGGATGGAGTGTACATCAGCATGACAAGTTTCTAAGGGTCGACAAAGGTTGAACAGACTCAATGCAAAGCAAGCAACCTATATATATCAAAAAAGGGTTTTCCTAATCTATGGAGCATGTATATATGGTCGTGGTAGGATTTTCAACACTCAATCATGCGGAACTTATCATGTATATTTTCATAATTTTCAAAAGATAAATCTCCGAAATCTAGTGTCACTAGGAGCAAGAGAAATAGCAGCTCAAAACTTTCATATATCATATCCGTCAATTACCTAGACTCTAGAGCAAGCATATTCAATCCACAGTTCGGGTTTTAGGGTAAATCTCAAGCCAAAAGCAGTTTTACATTTAAGCTTTGAGAGAAATTAAGCTTGAAAGCTAGGTACTTGAAAGACATTACGACGGAGCAACTATTCATCATCTCCTTTATTCTCTAAGTTCTTTTTAGTTGAGCAAAAGCATAAAGGTGTACACTCTCTCTTGATCATTTATTTATACTATAATAAGGACTCTTTAAAGATTATATAGACTCACTCTAAACAAACTAAAGCAAACTAAGCAAACCAAATATCTAATAATAATAATAGTAGTAGTAGTAGAGATACTTATCGGGATAATCTGGGGTGCTCTCCCCAAGCTAGATTGGAATGTCGGGTTGATGATATGGGAGTTGAGGTAGATGGTTGTTGATGGTATTGTCTCCTCATGTCTCTTTTCCTTCGAAATCCTGCTAAGCTCAAATAGACAACAAAGCTAGTGGAACTTGATTAAGTGTTAGAGTTTAGCCACATTGCTTTAGCCACTTTGGGATCTTTTAGCGTATATATTTTTTTTTTTAGATTTTCTTATTTTGTATGCAAAAGAAGATAAGTGATGCATTTTTATTTTATTTTTATGCCACCACAGTAAACATCTCCGAGGGTGTTAAGCCTTAGATTTACTCACATGGGGCTTTCAAATTTTAAACATGCAAAGCACTAAATATTTTTGTTTGTCTTTTTCTAATGCACTTTGGAAGAAGGAAATATGTTATGCAACCTGAGAAAGTAAATATGCAATGCCGGGAAGTAAATATGGATAACTTACGAAATTACCTTTTCGGAAGGTTAGGGGGATTTAAAGTCCTCCGAACAAGACTTTCTTGTTTAAACTCATTACTCCCAAAGGTACGTCCAAGAGTCACAATTGGTGGTTCTGATGATTTGATTGATGTTTCTCCCGATGATATGCTTTGGGAGTTGTCTTTTTTTCTTTATCCACTTCTTGTTTTTGAGGTTCTAGTGACTGCATATCTTTTGTCTTGGGTTTATTGTTTCTTTTTCCCTCTACCTTGATTTCTGAAATTTTACAATCTTAAACTTGTTGAGGTGGATGACTTTTTCTTCGCTAGGTCCTTCTACCTCTTCTTCTTCTTGAATCTTCAATTGTTTCTTCTTTTGGGGGCGTCTGGCGTTTGACTGTTCTTCTTTTCATAATTAGTATAACTATTGAAATACACCCGTACCTTTTCTCAGGGAATTGGAAATGAATTTCTCCTGTTCTTATGTAGATGATGGCGCGTAGTGTTGAGGAATGGTCTTCCCAACACTAGTGGTGGGTCCAACTCTTTTCCCATGTCCATGACTAAAAAGTCGGTGAGGACATAATGATCATTAATTTTCACGCACGTCTTTTCGCAATTCCTTCGGGAAATCGGCATGATGATTGGTCCGCCATCCGCAGACGCACATATGTTGGGTACAAGGGCATATCATCGAATAATAGTTTATATGTTACCTTGGCCATGATGTTGATGCGGATCCTCGTATCACAATATGTATTATTGAAGGTCAAACATTTTATAGTGCATGATATCGTTGGGATGCCCGGATCTTCCATCTTAGTCAAGATTGGCGATTTGAGTAGATGATCATTCTCGTAACCTATCTTGTTGATCATCATTACCTTCACAAAGCCGAGCCTTCTTGTTCTTCTTTTTGTTCTTCTTGGTGATCTTGAATGTAGGTTCCGTGGCATCTCACAACCGTATGGTGTTTTGCGGATGAGCAGGGAGAGGTGAGTGTCTTGTTCTTGAAACTAAATACTTCTTTTCTTCCCTTGCATGCATCACTTATAACCCCCAAATTCACGGAAAAACGAGGTTGTTACAACTATTGGATTCTTAAAGGGTGCCCCAATTATCAGGGTGCACGGATTTAATATTTATCATAAAAATCGCCTTATTTTGGTGAGCTTCCTGACCCCTTTCTTTTATATTGATTCACTTTGTTTAAGGATGCATACACATATAAGAATAAGATTTACATAATTACCATTTTCTAATATCTACTTGCAGCCATTTCATAGCGTTCGAGTAGTGCGAGCAAAAAAGGCAAAGGCGTCTGTGGGGTATTGGAGGTAGACTTCATTGAGCCCACTCATGACAAACAGGGACTTCAAGAAGTCACGCGGTAGTTTCGAGATCGATGACCCGCCAAGGGCATGACTAACGAGTACCGGTAAGTTCTAGGTTCTATTCTATATACGTGTTCCTCCCGATTTGAATCCCTAAATCTTTCTATTAGCAGTTTAGCACCAATTCTTATACTTGGCCTCAAATATCACCATTGTAAATGACTTCGATTTATTCCCCAGGGAATATTTACTGATGAGAAGATTGGATTCGCGAAACGTGTGAGGGCAACTCCCACTCCTCTTTCTCCTCCAAAGATGCCGCGCCGAGATAGCGAATGGCCCCGCCGAACCATCGAGAGGATTGCACCCGCACTTGCTCATGCTATCATGACGCAACCCTTTAGATCGAACGGCAACTACGTGAGTCGCGGTTCCAATCGCCTTTGCCGCGCCCCACGGTTTCCACTCGGCACCTTCGTAAAAGAAGAGGCCGTTTGCACTAGTAGCTCCAATGGGCTACTCCGCGTCGTCCTCGACAAACATGATGCGTAACCATGCAAGTCATCAACTGCACAAAAGCGCCTTCCATGGCGCCTCGGCACCGATTTGGTAGAGACAAGAAAAAGGAGGACCGACGATGCTACCATGAAGGCGGTTGCATCTAAAAAGGACGGCGGTGGAGTCTTTATCGGCAAAGAGCTCATCCGCTACTAATCGATTAGTATATAGTACGTGCAACCTTGCTGTTCGCCCATGTTTGTACCTTTGTTGCGCCGGTGCACTTTGTCGCCTTGATTGTTGTGCAATCTATATATTGTATTGATTGATTTCTCTGGACAAAACAAAACAGGTTTCCAAATCTATGGGAGAGGCCGAGCTCAAGGAATATTCCTTGCCGATGGTAGAAAACAAGAATCTCCCGCGAAGAGTGAGCCTAACAATCTTGCTTTGGTGTCATTTTTCCTATACGGTTTTGGCAAAGCTTCAATACCAATGTTTTATTTTGCAATTTTTTTTTTCTCGTATGTAGGTGTGCGTAATTTGAGACGACAGAGAAGCAACTACGACTCAAGGTAAATTCTCTGCCAACCCCTCGTGCAATCGTTATGATCATCGAATTTACAATTAGGACGCATATATAACGATGAATCATGACTCCACTTTGAGTTTGATGAACCTCTCCTCTCCTTGGCGAATGTGAAATGTAATCTACGGCTCGAGATTGAGGAGGCGCTGAAGCTATACCGGGATCTACCGAGCGAACACGCCACAAATATATTCCCGCAACAAAGGCTACCAAGTGTTGATGTTTCTTAACGTCAGCAAGAATCCGCAAGCGCATCGAATTGTCGTTGTAGCTTTCACCCGGAAATATTCGTGGCATCGTATTTTCCACGGGAAACAGAGGTACTCTCTCCTAACTAGTTCGCCCAAGGACACACAAGGCCAAAGATGGGGAGGATTATTGAGAAGGATTCGTACACCTTTAAGATCTATGGATAGCCTCGCTTTAGAGCTACTTGTTCACTTCGGGCACCCAAAACGCCCAAACCTGATGGAGACCGGCATTTAGCACCGCGCCACACCCGAACATGGGGGATTACAAGGGACCCGACAAGGTCACACAACCTAGCCGCCTACCACCTCAACCATGGGATGCGCCACAAAAAGATAGGCAACCCCTAGCCCGCACACCACGTCTACACTAGTGATTATTACCTAGCGTGTTAACAAGGCTTACCCATCCCCCTCGGGGTCCTTCTACTAGAGCACACGCCACAAGGATCGACTATCAATCCCGCAAAACGAGTAGATAATGCTTGGATAAACATGAGACAATAAAGGTTATCGGAATCGTGGAAACTTTACTTAGCCAAGATCCCATGAGGGAGATGAGCACGAATCCACCGAGGTACAAGTCCGGGGAGTCGCCGACAAGTCCGCACTTCCCCGCTCCCGCCCTCACATCTCTCCTCCGCCGATCTCTACTACTAATGTGAGCGTAAGCCCATTGGAGTGAGGTAGAAGAGTAGAGGAAGAGCCCTACTAAGAGGAGGGAGAGCTCTTGCCTTGGAATGGTGTGTGTTACAAGTGAGGGATTGCCCATCTATTTATAGGACCTTCACCATGGGATCCTATCTTGGCCAAGCCATTTGGTACTAATCCCGCATCGCCTTACGGGCAAGCAAACACCGCCACCGGACTTTTCAGTCGAGATGGGCGGCAGATCTAAGATGGGCCGCTTTTGCCTCCGCGAGGGTGCGGGAGCACCCTAAGGTGCGCGCGCGCACCAATATGATCTCCGTTTGGGCTGAAACTTTGCATGAGCACGTGGGCCTCGGAGTTAGCTTCGCTTTGAAAGTATTCGTCACTGAAATCCGATTTCGTATGAGAAAGTTATGCCCAAAACATTGAACCCATGTCCTCGCGGTCCGTTTATCATTTCATGTTGGATTCGGGCCTCGACCTCTTGGGCTTGTGTTTGGATATTGATATTTTATGGGCTTTTCTCCTCTCTTCTCCTTGCTTTGCTTATGTCCATTTAGGGCCTTGTTATCTTTTATATGTTTTCCTTTGCTTTTGGCCCAAAATGTATATGTTTCCAACATTGCCCCCTCAAGAAAACAAGTGAAGTACCAAAACTTGTGGAAATGGTTAGCTCAAAGCCCTATTGCTATTATGTTTTTGGTAGATTTATACTAATGTTGACGGTATAAAATAGGTAGTTAATGACCGTCAACAAACTCCCCCACACTTAGTCCTTTGCTCGCCCTCGAAAGTAAAGGTTGAGGACTAAGATGGGTCATCTCCTTGATATGTAACCCGCATACAAGTTATTCCAAGCTTCACCTGCACTTGTGAACTTTTTGATGTGTCTACCATGTTAATCTTGGGTAATTGAATTATGGAACAACACAGATTCAAATCCCCTTGCTTCAAATAAGTGCAGAACTTGGGTTTTCATTTGATTTTGAAAAAGGTAAATATAGCTTAGCTCCTCGAATGATTCACTCAGATCACTCAAGTTTGTGTTTGGTTCTCACCAAGGCATATCAAAAGTTTTGCCTTTTTTTTCCCCGCTTCTACAAAGCTTATGTGGATCTTTGGGTAGGGAAAGAGATGAAGGCATACTTACTCGCATATGTTGCTCGGTCAAAGCTCGGATCCGAGGAGAAGGATGGCATACCCCTAGATCAAGAAGTGCATGTGTGTGTGGATATAATAAAGTGGAACCTATACTATACTCCGTGATATGTGTGATCTCTCTTATGATAAAACTTTATTCTTGAGAACATGGCTATCTTTTTTTGCCTGAGCCTTCATGTGCTCATCATTTTTTTTTTTTTTCATAAAAAGTCTTGGACCTTCATGTGTCCAACTCTTTTTTTTTTTTCATGGGACTTTCATGTGTCCCTATTTTTTTCGTAGCCATGTCTCTTTTGAAGCACAAATGTAGAGAGATCACTATCCGGGTAAAGCATGGAGTATTTTATTTCTAAGATATCTCTTCTTCTCTTTTTTGTCTACTACCCAGTGTAGGAGCAGAGCTTTTTGTATGGTGGACTAAGCATGTTTTAGCGTATTCCCAAAGTGTAGGAATAGCCGGTATATGTGGAGTGTACGTGATTCTTGATCTTGGGGGCATGACAACGATCTCAACAAGGGTCAACAAGACTTGACACAAGCTCAATGCAAAGATAAGCAAGATATGTGTGATAGTTTTTTTTTTTTTTTTTGATAAACTTGATATGGCTCGTAGGAATTTGCATATCATTGAGGAGCATGCTATTTGAATTTTGAATTTTGAAAACAAATCCCAAGTTCATATAAAAGAGCAAGGTTCAAATCATCCAGCTATATCACATACTCCAATTACTTAGATAACATGGGGTCCCTATGATAGATAGCTCACAAGTTATAGGAATATTAGCGAGGAATAAAGAGTATGCAAAATTTTTATCAAAGGATAGCATGGAGATGGGGCCTCAAAAGTTTTATCTCTTTGAAATGTTCAAATTTAAACTTCAAAAAACTTTTGTGAGATGTGAGAGAGCGGGGAGGTTTGCACAAACCTCCGTTTGAAGATGAAGGAGTTAATGGTAGTCGCTCGTCTCGGCCCTTCTCCATCATGAATTGCTTGGTGTTTGTGCATTGTGTTGGGGAGATCTCAGATGTTTGTTCATTGTGTTTGAGAGATCTCCCCACACTTGGTCTTGTACCTGGTTTTTATTAAAAACAAGAAAAGAAAAAACAAAAGAAGAAAAAACACATGCTCTATCGGCATGAACACCGTAGAGCCTTTATTGCAATTATTATTATTTTTATTGGTTCACCTCATCATCACTCAAGCAAGACTAACACAAGGAAACAAATGAATAACATAGCCTTTGATTTATCTCCAACATAAAGTACTCCCATAGATCATGAAAGCAAAACTCTAAGTTCATTAATCAAATTTCGACACCATGTCAAAAGTTTGATTAAAGAAGATCATTTCACCCTAAGCACCATGCTTAATGTAAAGATCTATGGATGAACCTATGAAAGTTCATCCCAACTAGAGCATGTATCAAAAACATGAGAAGCATAAAGTTTTGGTTCTATGGAGACAAAATGAGTGAAGAGTGTTGGTGAACATTTATTTCCTTTGCATACCGGATATACTTACCGGGCAAAGATCTACGGATGAAGCATCGAAGTTGTAGCTGCGGTTTGCGTGATGGCTCCTCGCCTGGTGCACCTCAAGGCTAGGCCACACACACACACGTGTGCATGGGCCATGGGTCTTGATGGTAGCAGCAAAGGATGAGAGACAAACACTTCTTGCTTGTTGAAGCAATGATGGGTGGAGTCAGCAAAGACTTTGGTGTGTATCTTGACCATGCGGGGCCAACTCAAGCCTCTCTCTTTATTATTATTATTATTATTATTTCTACATATTTTTTTTTTTTTTTTTTTCAACAACACTCTTTTTTTTTTTATATCTATATTCTCTCTTTTTTATAACATTTTTTTTTTTTTCTCTCTATATTTTTTTTTTCTTTTTTTTTTTTTTTCAACCCCCTTCTCTTTTTTTTTTTTTTTTTTTTTCAACAAGGTAGGGCTGACATCATCTTTTATTTGCCATTGTTTTTTTTTGAATGTCCCCTTGGTGGATGGAACTTGAGATTATTACCATCTTCCCCACACTTAGACTTTTTGTGCAAAGTGAAGTGTGCAAGGTCCGGTCTCCTTGTGAGTGTGTTCCATCACCCATGAGCATCAAAGTTTTCTTTTTTTTTTGTTGATGTAAGCCCTCATGTTTTCAAGCATCGCGTGCCTCTTTTGATCTTCTTAATCGATCCCCACCTGAAATGGTTAGCGACAAGAATACCCAAAGGTGCATACTAGCCCGATAACATGTTCTTGCTTTTATTAATATAAGAGAGAAAGGCTTTTTTTTTTTTTTGATAATCCGTGGTATCCCCCGATTAGCTTAAGTTATGGTCATAAGCTTGACCGTAGGAAAACATCTTTAGGCTAGCGGTGGTGAAGTTCCCGCCACCACTAAGAATTTAGCATTACGCTCAAGTCGTAAGATTAGCGTCATCGTGCTACTACGAGACTTGCAACCATTCTCTTGAAAAGTTTTATAACAAGGACAAAGAGATGGTTGTGATCTTAGTAGAAGCACTCGGCTAGAAGCAAAAGCAAAAACTGAGAACCCAAAGGTGAGCATGTATTATGAGAAGTTTCGAATGAAAACTTAACATGCTCAATAGCAGTGTTCTTGCTTGGTCTCAAGAGTTGTTGCTTCGTGCATGTCCATGGCATATGAGTGAAGGACGAACATTGAATCTCGACCATTGTCAAGAACAACGTTTTGTTGGCCGAGGGACATGACTTGTGTTCGAAAGTGAAGGCGAGGTATTTAGTTTCACTAAGATGCAAAAGCAACTTGGGTGAACCGAATGGAATTATGAACGCCTCCTCGAACATGTTTTGGTTGGGAAGATGCTTCGCTTTTGGGATTTCGGGTGAAGGACGAAAAGCGATCTTTCCCAACTTCTCATCATGGCTCCCTCTATAGGTATTTCGTGAAAAACTTTTCAAGAGGGTAGCCTATGAGACGCTTGAAGTCAAGGATGAATTAGATATGAAAGTCTACGCCACCCTCGGCTTCATGAAAGTCCAAGGTTCCGTCATCATCCTTGAATTCAATCACGAACTCCGAAGACAAAGCATTCCTTCCTTCGGTGTTCGGTGGTTCGGAGAGGGCTCAATAGTCGGTTCTAATGATGGTATGGGAAATAGTTCGACCGATGAGGGCTCCTCAAACTTGACATGCCCTCGGTGTGGAGGGAATAGGTTCTACAATGGGAGAAGCTTCTTTTTAGAGGATATGGTGAAGGTTTTTCTCTATTCCGTTGTAGGTTCACATGCAAACGACCCTCCGACCCGGTCATGTCAAGGCATAGGCAGCGTTTATGTCAAGACCGAACAAAAGAGTTGCAAAAGCACACTATCGGGTAATGACAAGTCTAGGCCAACTTGTATAAACATTATAAACCTGGCCTAGGCTGCACCTATGGACTCCTTCTCATCCTATTTGAAATCGAGGATTGTCCTTGGTAGGCATTGATGGGGAAGAATGCTAGACAAAAATTGTCTTTGAGCTCTTCTTAGTCCCCATTCAAACTTCCTACGACAATAGTGTACTATTGTTTTCCTTTCTCGAAGAGGGAGAGCGTAAACAAATTCCACATGTGAATTTGAATCATGCCAGAATGCCGAGGCATGATTATAGCTCCTCGAAATCTCGTAGGTGGTTACAAAGGTTTTCAAAAATTGTTACCCGAGAAGGAGTGTGCCCTAAACCAAAGTCTTTTTTTTTTTACAAATTAGGGTGGAGTTCATGGCCGGGTGAGGACTTTGATTTTTTTTAAATAGAATGTGGCCTTGTGAACTCTCCCTTTGAATCAAAAAGATTTTGAATTTGAGTAGTGGGCTTCACTTTGGAAAAAAAGGAAAATAAATAACTATTTTGTTTTTTTTAAAGATACATACGAGGACAAACTAGGTTCGAAGATAATAGCAACCGCTCCCGCAACGGCGCCGTAAAGCTTGTTGACGCGTTTCTTAACGTCGCAGAAAGAATCCGCAAGCCGCATGTAATTGTCGTTGTAGCTTTCACCCTGAAATATTCGTGGTATCGTATTTTCCACAAAGTGGAACGGAGGTACTCTCTCCTAACTAGTTCGCCCAAGGACACACAAGGCCAAAGATGGGGAGGATTATTGAGAAGGATTCGTACACCTTTAAGATCTATGGATAGCCTCGCTTTAGAGCTACTTGTTCACTTCGGGCACCGGCAATCGCCCAAACCGGGATGGAGACCGGCATTTAGCACACGGCGCGCCACACCCGAACGTGGGGGGATTACAAGGGACGGACAAGGTCGTGAAATAACCTAGCCGCCTACCCCTCAACCGTGGATGCGCCACAAAAGATAGGCAACCCCTAGCCCGCACACCACGTCTACACTAGTGATTATTACTCTAGCGTGTTAACAAGGCTTACCCGCCCCCTGGGTCCTTCTACTAGAGCACCGCCACAAGGGACGACTATCAATCCCGCAAACGCAGTAGATAATGCTTGGATAAACATGAGACAATAAAGGTTATCGGAATCGTGGAAACTTACTTAGCCAAGATCCCATGAGGGAGCCGAGCACCTAATCCACCGAGGTACAAGTCCGGGGAGTCGCCGACAAGTCCGGCACTTCCCCGCTCCCCCCCTCACATCTCCTCCGCCGATCTCTCTACTACTAATGTGAGCCTAAGCCCATTGGAGTGAGGTAGAAGAGTAGAGGGAAGAGCCCTACTAAGAGGAGGGAGAGCTCTTGCCTTGGAATGGTGTGTGTTACAAGTGAGGGATTGCCCATCTATTTATAGGACCTTCACCATGGGATCCTATCTTGGCCAAGCCATTTGGTACTAATCCCGCATCATCTTCTCGGGCAAGCAAACACCGCCACCGCACTTTTCAGTCGAGATGGGCCTAAGGGATCGAAGATGGGCCGTTTTGGCCTCATGTCGAGGGTGCGGGCGCACCCTAAGGTGCGCGCGCACCAATATGATCTCCGTTTGGGCTGAAACTTTGCATGAGCACGTGGGCCTCGGAGTTAGCTTCGTTTCGAAAGTATTCGCTCGCTGAAATCCGATTTCAGATGAGAAAGTTATGCCCAAAACATTGAACCCATGTCCCGCGCCCGCTTATCATTTCATGTTGGATTCGGGCCTCGACCTCTTGGGCTTGTGTTTGGATATTGATATTTTATGGGCTTTTCTCCTCTCTTCTCCTTGCTTTGCTTATGTCCATTTAGGGCCTTGTTATCTTTTATATGTTTTCCTTTGCTTTTTGGCCCAAAATGTATATGTTTCCAACATTGCCCTCGCAAAACAAGTGAAGTACCAAAACTTGTGGAAATGGTTAGCTCAAAGCCCTATTGCTATTATGTTTTGGTAGATTTATACTAATGTTGACGGTATAAAATAGGTAGTTAATGACCGTCAACACCAAGGATCGAGGAAGCAAAGATTCTTTCGACGGACAACCGGTGTAGGCATTAGCGTGAAAGGCGTGTGAGCTCTTTATATTTAATTTTTCATGCATGTGTCGATATGGTTCACGCGTGAGCGTGGCGGGCGTGTGTGCAGGCAAATGGTGGTGGAAAAAGGCATGGTTCCGGCCAATCTGTTGGGGGGACGCCGTGCGTAGCGCCTCGTGTTTAGTTGGTGAAATATTTTGGGTTGGGCTACTGTAGCACTTTTCGCCTTTATTTGGTAATTATTGTCCAACCATGGACTAACTAGGCTTAAAAGATTCATCTCGCACTTTTCACCAAAACTCGGTAATCAGCTTTTTTATTTACCTACATTTAATGCTCTAAAATATGTTAAGAGATTCGATATGACGGAACCGGCCGTAGTAGCAACTAAACATGGCCACGCCTCGCAAAGGCCTTCCATAACCCGCAGATTGAAATCGCTACAATCGTATGAGCACCTTGGAGGATGGAGAAGTTGATCTCGGATGACAAGCACCGCAAAACCCGAGGCTACATGCTGAATTTGCGTGATGCTTGTAGATTGATTACAATGAAGGGACGATCCCTACAATGAAATGAACCAAGGCAAGAGAGTCTCGCCTTTGTGAGTTTGTGGATGATGAACAACATGGAGGATGAATTTGGAGCCAATCAAAGCAGCCCAAAACCAGCCACAAGCCCGGTGTTTGTGCACCGTTGATCTAGGTTGGAATCAACGGCCGAGATTGCTTGTTGGGAAGCATATACAAAGTAGCAAAACCCTACTTTCCAAATGGGCCTTGTTTTTTGGGCCGCATCGTACCTAGGAGCATATATACTTATGGCACGCCTCACGCCACCTTTCCGTAGGCTTCCACCGCACGCCGCTATCGGACACCGGCTTTTGCTCACTATTCGCTTCGTCACCGGTCGCCGCCGCCCGGTTGCTGATGCCATCTTTCGACGCTACAGTCTCCCGCAAGGTTAGTACGCCATTGGTCATTTGAAATTTGCCGTGTTCTAGTATTCAAGTCACGTATGTAGTAGCCGCTTTGTGTACGCGTCTTTGGAGGGGTTTTTTCGTTAGGGTTAGTTTGATTTGGTAGTTTTCTACGTGGTACACCGACTTCGTTTCGATGGTGTGTGCTTCGACCGCATGACATTTATGTTTTGTAAAGGCAATAGCATTTATGTCTACCTAATCTCTTGTAGATTCCCCAACAAATCCATTCAAATTTAGCGAGGAACGAAGCGTATGAATACTGAGGTGTAATTGCTAAATTTGTTTTGTTTTGTTTTTGTTTCTCGTTCTCTTTGTTTGTTCCCCTGCTCCAACTTCATTGTACCAGTCGGGCATTCAAAATTTTCGAGTAGTCGTGCCATTCAATAGTGTTTGTTCATAATTTTTATGAAATGTAAATTGAGTGGATTCAACATTGTAAATTTAATGAAGTTTCATGTATTTCCCTCCCTATTGGACAGATTGGCAGCTATATATGTTTCAATTTCGTTTTGATGTTTGTTTTAATTATCTAGTTTGTCGTTTCTTATAAGTCTTGACACCTAAAATGCGAGTGCATTTATGAATTTCTGATTATGCATATTTATGTCTCAAATATCCGGAGAATTGAAATGAATTGGGCTAATACGTATTGTGTCACTTTTTTTTTTCTATTTTTTAGTGATGATGAACCGTATGACGAGACACACTATGCTATGTTTCCTCATCCGATTCTTGGTGAAGGCCCTAAGGAATGGGATGAAAAGTTATGTGATGAGAGTCGCATGACAAGCCCAAAGATTCTCCTTCTTCGAGTATTTCCACACAATCAATCGGGTTCTGGATGTATCGTGGAGGTTTGGACAACGTAAAAATGTACAACAAGCATAGGTGGGTGTCTTGGTCTCACGTGAAGAACTCGCCCGAGATGGTTAGTGTTCTCAATGCCTTCCTCACGCCCGGATTGAGCTCTATGATGGGCATGAAGCAAGACTGAATGAAAGGGTCATTCGACAATTCTATTCCACACTCGAGGTTCGACCGAGGACAAGAAGTTGATCTCGATGACAAGTACAAAGAAAACCGAGGCTACCTTTGCTGAATTTGCGTGAGGCTTGTCGATTGGATTACAATGCAATGAAGCAAGGCATGAGAGTCTCGTCCCTCCGTCTTGGTGTGTTTACGCATGATGAGGAATAGATTCTTCATTACCCCCGTATGAGAATGGTCGCAAAGGGGGTTTGAGGAGGATACCTAAGTTTATCTCGAAGCTTCTTAAGCGCACAATTATGCCCGATGTGGACGACCATGATACCGAACAAGCGTGGCCTGTCCCGTGAGTTGATTAATGCAATCATGACCGGTCGAAAGTTAACTTTTTAGACCGGATGATTGAAGAGATCATTTCCAGCAGGCGGCTTGAGGACTATGCTCTTGAGTTCCAGCCCTACATAATGGCATTGGTGCCGGCGAAGGTGCCTCGCCTTCAAAAGTCCCCTTGAGACAAAGGCACCGATGTATAGTCTATGCACCCGCACGCCACTTTTGTTGGAGAGGGAGCCGTCGCCCGATAATGATGCCCGATAATGACGTGGAGGAGCAAGGATTTCTTTTAGTTCTAACTTTTGCTAGCCCCCAAGGCTCGATGATGTAATATATATATGTGGGCATGCAAGGAACTTATGGTCGTGATGAGCTCACGTGGGCAGAACTCATGTGGTGGTGTATGGACAACTAATTATTATTATTATTATTATTATTATTATTATAGAACAACACTAGCGAGAGGAAGCGAATCGTATTTTTTTGTTACCTACAAACCCGTAATATCTAACCGACGTGTGTCAATCCTCTTAATCTTTTCTCGTTTTTGTTTGTTTTATCGTTCCCTTCATTTACCTACTCATTTTAAACAATTCTCGACATGCACGCATTAACTGTTAAAACAAATAACTACCGACTCATTTTAACATTTCTCACATTTACCGCGCAAAGATGACAGTGACTACCGATTGAACACGATAAAGTATGTTTACAACCCACATACATAAAGCAAGACTATAGCCAAAGAAAGATTACATGTTCAAGAATTGTTTCACGAGGCCGAGCTTTAATTTCGTCCCCGATGGCATCATCAACCTCGCCCAAGTACTCCTTATCGCCTCAAGCCGAGTTTGAAACCTCTTTAGCTCGGCCTTGATAGCATTACCCTCCTTGACCTTGGACCGAATTTCTTTCCGTCCTGTGTCCAATAAGGTCACAACATCGGCAAACATGATTCTTGTTCCCGAAGATATTTGGTCATCGCCGCAAGTTGCCTCTCCAGCCTCGGCTTTCTTGGCTAGTTGCCTCTCCAGCTCTTTTCTTGGGTTTAAGATCTTTGGTCACCCTCCAAGTTGCCTCCAGCTTCGCTTGGGTTTAAGATCTTTGGTCACTTTGCTCCAAGTTGCCTCTCCGCTTACGCTTCTTGGGTTTAAGATCTTTGGTCACTTGCTCCAAGTTGCCTCTCCGCTTGAGCTTTCTTGGCTTTAAGATCTTTGGTCACCGATGCGAGTTGCCTTGGTAGCTTTTTGGCCTCATATGTAGTCTTTGGCAAATGATTCTCGTGGAGGAAGCATATCCCCGAGCACCTCTAGCAATTGTCTGAAGCTCTTGTCGGGCCCAAAGATTCTCTTCCTTCACCGAGAAGCGTTAGTGTACCTGGATAGTAGGGACAACTTCTCCGCATTCTCAACAAGAGGGACGAGGGGCTCGCAAGCAAGCTCGCTACTTCATCATCATCAATTATTTCCTCATCCCCAATTGTTGCCGCCTCGCCACCGGCATCGCCAGGATCCCGCACTTGGTCTTGGTCGTTGTCGTTGACACCTTCTCCATGCTTGTTCCAACTTGTGTACCCGTGCATGAAACCTCGAAGGATTAGGTGGGCTTGGACTAAAAACGAACTTCGAGTATTGCACCTGTTGCCGCGTGGACGCATGGGCACCACATACCCTACCGGCCGGGTCTCGCGCACATGGGCCTCCGCAAAGCAACTAGGAAAAGATTGCAACCCATGTAAGTACTTATTATTACCGCGTCCTCACCCGGGGTACATCCAAAGGGCTTCGATCCCCCATCGCCTACAAAAATAAGGAGGGTGGAAATTGAAGAAATCCTCGACCAATTTAAGTCAAGATATTGCCGCCAACAACTAGATGCACTATTCTATCTCACCATATGCATTAATCGATGCGTAAGCCGGGATCTTAATATATTCCCTTTTCTTAAAAAGAAGAAATTAGAAGCGTTTGTAGCTAGGTTTGCTCACCTACGCTTTCGTAGATCGGCTCGACCACCGTGCCGGGCGACCCCCTCGCAGAGCCGGGCGGAGCACGGCCCGCCACCGGGTGAAATCCCGCAGGGTCGGCGGAGCACGCCGACACGAAGATGGCGGCCGGAGCACGCGTCCCGCCCTTCTTATGCGCTTCCGCCTAAAAGGCACAAGCACCAATATAATATAATGCCGGGAGAGGAACGCGGTGACAAAGGAGGAGAGCTCGATATAGCGGAGCACAAACCAACGCAGCCGCCGTCCCGCGTCGCCGCCGGGTGTTTCTTAGCGAAAGCAAAGAAAGTCCGCAAGCGCACGGAAATACCGTTGTAGCACTTCACCCGTGATAAACAGGTATCGTATAATTCAAGGGACGGTTGCGTTGAGGGCTTTACGGGCCTGTGTCTACCAAAGGCAAGGTTAAGCTTCTAAGAGGAATGAGGTATCTTTATGGGTTGACACTCTCGCACGATCCTTCCCCCTCTTGCAACCACTCAGCTCATGATGGCCGTCAATTCCTTAATGGACTCCTTGAGAAAAAGTTCATCAAGGGGTTCCTTAGGACGACGGGGCTGGTGGTTTCTTCCAAAGATTCGTAATTCGAGGCTTTACCGAATTCTTCCGTAAGATTGGCCTCGAAAAACGAGAGATCCGAACATGCGGTCTCTTTTTGCTTTGGTTTTGGTTCAAAGCGAGGGTTCCTCTAGAGGTGTGTCGGGTTTGGCTTTGGCCGAAGAGATCCGAACAAAGTGTGGTTTTTAGCGAGGAATAAAATGTATGCACATCATATATCAATTGGTAGACTAGAGATGGAGTATTTGCCAACTTTGTTTAGACAATGATTTACATAGGCAAGGAGAGGAGAAATATGTCACAAGTCAAAGTGAAAAATGATACAATTTATTTTGCGTACCTTTGACTTGTGAGAGATGTGTGCGCCCCCCACACTTGTTTTTGTACTGTCTTTTATGTTTTCTTTTTGCACAAAGGACAAAAATAAGTGGAGACATGCACAATTTTTCAATGACAAGTTTTATTGAATTTATAATTTAATAAAAAAAGAGAAACACTTTTTTTTGGCATCTTGATAATTCATAAATCATTTTTGAAATAAAAGTCTATTCTATCAAGCTCTTGGTTGAGATCGAGCAACGGCTCAAAGAAAGGTTTGAGGCGTTGACCATTTACCTTGTGTATTTTACTGCGTCGTCTTGGATTGTGATTGCACCATGTGATGAGGTATTGATGACAGTGTATGGTCCTTTCCACTTGCTCCTCAACTTTCCTTCGCCAAATAGTTTCACCCGGGAGTTGAATAAGAGTACCTTATCACCCCTGGTGAATTCTTTCATCTTTATGCGCCCGATCATGCCATCTCTTCATGTGCTCTTTGTAGAGCTTTGAACTATGGTATGCCTTTTTCTCGCCATTCTTCAAGTTCGGAAACTTGCTTTTGTCGATTCTTTCCTACGAGTTTGACGTCCATATTCCATCTCTTGATGGCCCGATGAGCTTCGATGTTCCAACTCAACCGGTAAGTGGCGTGGTTTTGCCATATACCAGCCGATAGGGTGACATGCCGATGGGGGCTTTGTATGCCGCTCGATAAGCCCAAAGAGCATCGGGTAGCTTATTTTTCCGACCCTTCCCCATCTCGCTGACCGTCTTCCGCGGGATGTTCTTTATTTGCTTATTTGACGTTTTGGCTTGCCCGTTGGTTTGCGGATGATAAGGGGTAGCTATGTTGTGCTCGGTGCCAAGTTCTTTTAGGAATGTTCTGAATGCCTTGTCCTTGAAGTGTGATCCTCCGTCACTTATTACCATGCGAGGCATTCCAAAACGGGGGGAAATAACTTCATGGAACATCTTCCGAGCATGTTTGGCGTCAGCAGCTCTGCATGGTAATGCTTCTACCCACTTCGACATGTAATCCACTGCCACCAAGATATACTCGCAATCGCCCACTTTGGGAATGGTCCCATGTAATCAATGCCCCACACATCAAATATTTCTATTTGAAGGTTGTAGTGTAGGGACATTGCGTCGCGAGTGTTATACCTCCATCTTTCCGCAGCTATAGCATCTTCGATGAACTCCTTCGTGTCGGGCGCACATTGTTGGCGGAAAGAACCCGCCTTGCCAGATTTTGGCTTGAGTGCGAATACTCGAGGTGGCCGGCATAAGGTGATGCATGCCATTTTTCTATGATTTGCATCCCTTCGCCCTTGGTACGCATCTTCTTAGCAAGCCATCTGCGCACACCCCGCATGCATACGGGTTGTCCCAAAGGTGACGTCACGCTCTCTACTTGAGCTTTCGCCGATCCTCCCCCTGGGGGTACATAACCTTTGTAACCATGAAGTTGACAATGTTTGCGTACCATGGGTTGGTGTCCGTCACCTTTAGTAGCATGTCGTCGCTGGTAATCATTGATTGGTAGTTCCTACATGTTAGTTACCCGCATACGCGACAAATGATCTCGCAAACGGTATTCTCTACTCCCTTTTTATCTTTTATTTCTAGATCAAATTCTTGGAGCGTAAGAATCCAAATGGATCAAACGAGGTTTCGCGTCTTTCTTAGTGAGAAGATACTTAAGGGCGGTGTGGTGGGTGTAAACGATTATCTTTGCACCCACTAAGTAAGAACGAAACTTCTCTATAGCAAAGACTACCGCGAGGAGCTCTTTTTTCTATGGTAGCGTAGTTCAACTGGGCTCTGTTGAGTCTTGCTAGCATATGCGATTGCATGTCGCTTCTTATCCTTGGTTTGGCCTAAGACCACACCAACGGCATAGTCGCTAGCATCGCACATGATTTCAAACGGCAAACGACCAATCCGGGGTTGGATGATCGGAGCCGAGATAAGTGCTTTCTTAAGGGTTTCGAAAGCGTGCATGCACTCATCTGTGAAGTCGAAAGGTGCATCCTTAGTTAGCAGTTCGTGAGGGGTCTAGAGATTTGTGAAAAATCTTTTATGAACCTCCCGTAGAACCCCGCATGACCTAGAAAGGTGCGAATTCCTTTGATGTTCACTTTGGGAGGTAGCTTTTCGATAACATCTATTTTAGCTCTGTCTACCTCAATCCCCCTCTCGGACACTAAGTGTCCAAGAACGATGCCTTCCCGACCATGAAATGGCACTTTTCCCAATTAAGCACCAGGTCCTTTTCTTGGCATCGTTTGCAAGACCCTGTCTAAATTCTTCGCACGGTATTGAAAAGTCTTACCATAGACGGAGAAATTGTCCATGAAGACTTCCATGATCTCTTCAATCATGTCTCGAGAAGATAGACATCATACACCGCCGAAAGAAGCGGGGTGCATTACATAGCCCAAATGACATTCTACGATACGCATAGGTTCCGTATGGGCATGTGAATGTGGTCTTGCTTTTGGTCATCGGGGTGGATCGGGATCCGGTGATAGCGAGAATACCCATCAAGGAAACAAAAGAAAGAATGTTTCACTAACCGCTCCAACATTTCATCAATGAATGGAAGCGGGAAGTGATCTTTCTTAGTTGCCTTGTTAAGTTTTCTATAGTCGATGCACATTCTCCACCCCGTGACTTGTCTTTGTGGAATGAGTTCGTTCTTTGAGTTCTCAACGACCATCATTCCTCCCTTTTTAGGGACCACTTGGACTGGGCTAACCCAATCGCTATGTGGTACGGGGGATAAATTATCCCGGCGTGAAGAAGTTTGAGAACTTCCTTCTTCACGACTTCACGCATCGCGTTATTGAGCCTTCTCTCGGGGTTCGTGTGATGGGGTACCGGAAGGGTCAATAGGTATGCGATGTGTGCAAAGTGTTGGGCTTACCCCTTTTAGGTCTTGCAAAGAATACCCAAAGACCGATCTATGCTTCTCTAAGACGGCGATGAGTTGGGACGTCTCCTGGTCACTAAGTTTATCACTAATGATAACCGGAGTTTGTGTGTCGCCGTTTAGGAAGACATGACGTAGGCCAGGGGGGTTTTAAGCTCAACTAGAGGCCGAGTCGCCTCTTCCTCTTGAGGAAGTTCTATGGTTTCCCGAGTCGCCCTCTTCCTCTATGAAGAATTGGGCATCAAGTTCTAGGTCCGTCTCGGGGTTATCATAGAGCATGACTCCCATGACCTCCTCGGGCATGTCATCATTGTGGAGAGGGTCTCCTCACCGAAGTTTTTAGCTCGTGTGACCGAATCGAAAATGAATTTCTCCCCAACTTGACATCTAGATCCCCGGATTTTGATAGATCAAGAATCTTTTTCCAAGGGATGCCCGATTAGGATGTCAAAATCTTGGACATCAAAAATATGAAAATCCAAAGAAAATTTGACATCCTTATCTTTGAAGAATTTGGTCATGTATAATCTCTCGGCATTCTAAGGTGGTTCGAGGTGCTGTGCGCAATGTCTGAAAGGTATGGGTTATGAAAGGCTCTCCTACGAGGCATTGCGCATAGGTTTTGGACATGATGTTTACACCTACCGTAGGGTTATACATGACCTCCACCAAGTCCCTTTGATGTCTCGCAAAGAAATGTGTAGAGGGACAAGTTATCTGAATTTCTTCGGGCGATCCTTCCCCCTCTTGCAACCACTCAGCTCATGATGGCCATCAATTCCTTAATGGACTCCTTGAGAAAAAAGTTCATCAAGGGGTTCCTTAGGACGATTGTGGCTGGTGGTTTCTTCCAAAGATTCGTAATTCGAGGCTTTACCGAATTCTTCGTAAGATCGGCCTCGAAAACGAGAGATCCGAACATGCGGTCTCTTTTGCTTTGGTTTTGGTTCAGGCGAGGGTTCCTCTAGAGGTGTGTCGGGTTTGGCTTTGGCCGAAGGGACCTCCTCTAGGATCTGCTTGGGTTCTACTCGGATGGGTTCTAGCGGGGAGTATTCTCAAGAATACGGTTTAGGAGAGCTTCTCCTTCCGCGTGGGGTTTTATGTGAGAACAACGCCCGGCGCTTGTGTCAAGCAAGAGGGGCGCTTGCTCTATCCAAACCTAGCCAAAAATGCTATAAAAGCACATGGTTCGGGATGGACGGTCTCGGGCCGGATCCGGTAAGAGTGGAAAAACGGTCCCAGGCTGCACCTATGGTTTCACCCTCTATTTGTCGGAAGTTGAGTACCTCTTGTCACGGGGCCGCGATTACGGATAAAGGATAGAACGCGAGATGAGAATCTATTCCTTGATTCTTCCCATTCTCCTTTTACCAACCCTACGTTATGGGCATACCATTGTTTTGCTCTCTCGGTGAGAGAGAACGGAAACTTGATTTCCACCGCAATGTATCGTGTGTCATGCCCGCAATTGTCGCATGCACGTAGCTGCTCAAACTCCCTTAGGTGATGGTATGGATTTTCATATTCCAAGCCCGAAAAGGCTTGGGCTCAACCATGGCTATAAAGCCGGGGCGGAGCTCATAATCTGAAGCCGTGATTGGCTTCGAGGATTGGCGTGGTTCTAAGAGCTCGCCCATAGGAGCGGAAAGGGTTTGTAGGGTAGGTTGCTCCATGGGTAAAAAGAAAATGTTTTTGTATTTTTGTATGGAGACGCAAGGCACACGGGTCGACTAGGTCCGAAATACAACTACGACAACCGTCCCCGAACCCGGCGCCCGAAAATGCTTGTTGGTGTTTCTTAGCGAAAAGCGAAGAAAAGTCCGCAAAGCGCCGCGGGAAATACCGTTGTAGCACTTCACCCCCGTGATAAACGGGGTATCGTATAATTCGCAAGGGCGGTTGCGTTGAGGGCTTTCGGGCTGTGTCTACCCAAGGCAAGGTTAAGCTTCTAAGAGGAATGAGGTATCTTTATGGGTTGACACTCTCTCGGGCGAGGGGATCACTCGTGCGTTATCTTCTCACTTCGGACCTAAGCAATCGCCCAAACGGGATGGAGACCGGCAATTGCACCTTTGCGCCACACCCGAACATGGGGGATTACAAAGGACGGACAAGGTCTGTCACAACCCGGCCGCCTACCCCTCAACCGTGGGATGCGCCACAAAAGATAGGAAATCACTAGTCCAAACACCACGTTTGCACCGCTGATTACTACTCGAGTGTGAATTCAAGGCTTACCCGTCCCCGGTCCTTCACTAGAGTACCGCCCGAAGGAACGACTATCAATCCCGCAAGATTATAACGGCTAAGATAATATGCTTGAAAGTAATAACCGAAAGAGGAACACAACCTGTCTTACCAAAGTGTAAGTAGATTGTAGAGGTACAAGCGCGGGCGGGTGCCGACAAATCGCACTCCGACCTCCTAGGAATCGCGGAACACCGGGGAACTCCGACAACTCGGGTAGAAGGAGCCAAGTCTCCTTCTAGCTCTCCCTCTCTCAATCTCTAGAATTAGAATGGGGATAGAGGTAGAAAACTCTCTCTCTCTTGCTTCTCTTGTGCTTGTAGCTCCTTGAGGTGTATTGTGTTGTGTAAGAGAGGAGAGGACCTCCTTTTATAGCTTGAGTGGAGGGGTGTCTTTGCAAATGTGCCTACTCCCTCCATTATGGCAAAACCGACCAAGGGGAGGCGGTTTCGAGGTTCAACGCACCGGGACAACAACGCCACCGACGTTCCTCGGAGTAAAGGAACCTCCACACGAAGACCTGCCCCACCGGCCGAAAGGGACGGTCTTGGCACCCCTGCTGCGGTCGCACCTGGTCGGGCCCGATCCGCCCAATTTTGTCGTGGTCGTCTTCTTTCGTTGTTTTGGGCCCGGTGACGATGTGGAAAACCTGAGTTCATGGCCCATCCGAGGTAAGTTGACTTGGCTTGCCATTTGTCTTCTTTGGGCCTTTTTCTATTTATTGTTTTTATTCTTCTTTTCTTTGTATTTTGGCCCAAAGTGCACATATTCTTGATTTGTACCGCAAAGCCAAATATACACCAAAACTATGGAATTTGTCAATTTATAAACCCTATCTCTAGGTTGTTTTGGTGTATGTTGACGGTGTTTGATTTGTAGTTGGTTACCGCCAATCGCCTGATCCTCCGCCCCCCGCACCCACCCTGCGTGGTGCCACCACCAGAGAGAGAGAGAGAGAGAGAGAGAGAGAGAGAGATGGTGTTGAAGTGTGTGGCAACACATTATATATATAATATGTCCGCGGTGTTATAACCTACGCAAATGAAAACGGCCCGGCTTCGTTGTACCACAAGAGAACGGGCCTAACATGCGGAGTCCAAAGGAAGGCCGGCTTCGGCCGAGCGGCGAGGCCCATTCAAAACCGGATGCAGGCCCAGCCAAATTTAGTCCGGTGCGTACGCTATGTCAACATCCATCGCCTCTAGCGGATCGGGCGATCGTAAGACTCGAGACAAATACGAGGCGCTGCGTACCGCTGAGCGCTCACACCGACATGTGTCAACGCTGCGCATACCACGTGATACCGTGGACTATGGCAAATAACGCCGCGATCGTAATATGCGACAGTTACAGGCACGCCAAGACGCGCCGAAGTGTGCGTTTACCGATACGTGTCCGCAATACCAAAGAAACAAATTGCATACCGGGCGATAACACACGCTCTGTAAATGACCGCGCGTCGACGGTAGCGGTTATGACATGTACGTACACCGCTAACACATCTTGTCTCGAAACTATACGCGCGCCGCTAGTGGCCGCGACATGTAAAAACACCCGCTAACACAACTCGCCCGAAAAATAAACGCCACGTGTCGGTAGTGGTTACGCGACATGTACGCACACCTCCTAACACAACTCGCCTGAAAAATAAACGCGGCGACTTTAATTTACGTGGGCTACTGAGACCCTTGTATGTTCCAAGCGCCGGTATCGCACGACGCTGCGTGCATTACCGGTCAAGCAACACGGACGGTTATCGACCACGTGAGTCCGTGAATCCACGCGGCGTCGTAATACTCGTAACGGTACGACGGCGCCGAAAAAGGTGTCTCGTAAGCAAAACGTGTCAATTAGGGGTTACATTCTACGGTCGACGGTCTCGAAAATGCGCTGTGATGAAACACGGTGCGAGATACGTTGAATTACGCAGACACCGGTTTCAAAAGCGTCCGCGTAGCCGCTACGTGCGCCCGCCCAAAAAAAACGCTGTGCGGATTAAGAAAACGGGCGCTGCTACATGAACACGCGTCTCGTAATGACCTCCTATTACCGGACGTATTGGTCTTGTGGGACCATCCGACGCCTCGACGCCTTCGCCCGGCCACCGCGTCGGTAATGTCACAACACAAACGCTCGTTATTAGCGGCGTCTCTCGGGCTCACTTGGCGGTTATTAGCCTTTTTACATGGTGTTTGGCTTGACCGAAATTGCGTCGTGGTGTGGTGTCAATGTCCCGAGGGCCTTCGGATACGTGTCGGGAGGCGGAGCGTAAAGCAAACGAACAATGTGATCATGGTTCCTCGTGCACCGGTGGCGTGTGAGGTAACCGCCTTTACGTCCCATCAATGAGGGATGCGAAGAGACAACGAGGCGGGGGATCGACAGGGGCAATTGATTGCCCCTGTCACCGCGCCTTCGAAGCAGGAGCATTTAATGCGACTGCCCCCCACTATCCGGCTGGTATTCCCAAGGCGTGCCCGAGGCTGTATGACCCGAGGGGGAGGAGAAATCAAGTAGTTATGGTGCCCCTAGCCTCGGGCATGGCGGAAAAGCCTCGCCCGGGAGTCTCGGTCCTCGAGCGAGACGGGGTCTACCCTCGGGGAACTTTGCCCTCGGGCGAGTCGGAACTCGGCTCCCGGGGTTCTCCGGTCCTCGGGTTATGAGCAGGTCGTGGTTTAAACAAGCCTTGTGGGCTCGTTTTGTCCCTTTATGGGCCGATTTGGGCCATATGCGGATGGGGCACAACAAGCCTGTTACATAGACTGTTTCTCTAGGTCTTTTTCTCTGTATTCTCGATGGCCTCAATGATATCGTTTCTAGAGTGTTTTGTCGTCACCCTGGACCCTCCTGGCCCGGCTCGGGGTGATTTGATGAGTTGGGCTTCGTTGGATGAGTATTTGGAGATGGGCCATTTTGGGCCTCTTGTTGGGCCGAAAGAATGTTCCTTATGTCGGTTTCTTCTTGGTAAGTCTGTTGGTCAGGGGCCAGTCCTCGTCCTTCCGGCTGTCTCCTAGCCTAGGATACGTCTTGGGTCGTAAGACCCGCCGTCCCCTCCCACCGCCCTTCTTTTTTGGGCCTGGGGGCTGCACCAACCCTCTTGGGCTTATTTTATCTATGGGTCGATTATTTTTCGTCCCGACAAGGTAGCCCCCAGCCCCCGAGGGAGTGAATTGACTCGTTCGGGGTTGGCGGTTGCCCTTTGATTTTGGTCTACTTTTGGTCTCGGGGCGGGTGCGCGTGAGCGCACTGGTGGGTGTAGCCCCGAGGCCTCGGAGGAATATTTAATTCCTCGGAGGGCTTTTCTTACGCGCTGGTAAGATCTGAACTACCCACTAATTTGTGCAAAATGTGCAAGGGATGTCCGAGATGCGGGGGCAGTCTAGAGCCCGCGCTTATGTGCGCAAGGTCGTTCCAAACCTCCCCGTCTTTTTTTATTTACGCTCCTCTATCGCCCATCCCGGAAGGGAGGTGGAGGGAGTTGTGCCATCTTGCCTCGTGAGCCGAGCATGGCACACCCCATTGAGCGTTAATAACGGAAAATCTAAGCGGAGTGCAGGTGCCCCTGCCTCCCGAGAGTCGGTTGTGTGGTCTAGGGCGCATTCCATAAAAACCCTCGGGCCTCTTAGCGGATCCCGGTCCCGACAGTCGTCCCGAGGGCGGCGGGCCTCCCACGGATGGGACATCTCTATAAGAGGTTACCAGTGAATCTTAGATACTTTTCAGGAAATCCTGGGCTCGAGAGCTCAGAGGCTTGGCGGTGTGCATTTCCTTTTAGTCCCTTGCTCGTTTGCCCCGAGGCAGGCAGAGAGAAACCCGGGGGCCCAGCTTTAGAACCCCGGACCATACGGTGAGCGCAAGGCTCGGCGTTTCCCTCTGAGAGGGTTACGCATTGCGGTGATGTTTCGTTCTGCCTCGGGGCTCTGGAAGCCCCCCTCGGGAGGGCATTTGAGTTGAGCATCGGCCGACATTTTTGCCCCTGGAAGGGTCGGGCGCGGTCGGCACGCCTTTTCACGCCACCTCACCGGTGAGGTGACCGCTCGTGATCGATGGGGCGGCTTCTTTGCGGGGCGTTCGCGAGAGGCCGCCGCTGTCGATTAACTGGGGCCACGGCTGCACGGGTTGCTCGCCGTTGGATACGCTGGTTGATCTCCTGCAGCGCCGGTTGGGCTAACCTGACGGTTTCCCGTCTCCCCCTATATATCTGGGGGTTTGACCGTGGCGCACGGCTTCCCTTCATCTTCCTCGCATAGTGCTAGTTCTCGCATTCCCCGCCATCCCTAAAGCGAGAGGAAGGAGAGCGTGGAGAAGGAAGGAGATAAGGGAAGAGCGAGAGGTAATCGTACTTACTTGCCATTGCCGGTCCCGTTGTTGCGTTCTTTGTGGATAGGAGGATGTCGTCGCAGAGGAGGAAGTCCTCCTTCCTCTAGATCCCTTGCCTTGGCCGCGGTCGTGGTAAATCGAGGCGAAGCTACTGCGGTTGGTGGATGAAGGTCTTACGTGGGTCGTGACGGATGACGCCAGCGGGCCGGAGTGGTCGGTTCCCGACACGCCTCACGAAGAGCCGCAACCTCCATCCGGTGCGTAGTAAGTCCGATGGATCCCCATAGGTGAGGTTTTGGTGTGCCGGCGAGTCGGTTCATGCGGGTGATCCCGCATTGGTATGGCGTCAAACTCCACCAAATTCCCCCCAACTCGATCACCCAGACGTCGATCTTTGTGGTCCTCTGTGAGGGTTTCTTGGGAATCGAGCCCCATTGGGAACTCGGAGGTGGTTTTCAAGGCGGAGTTACCACGAGCACCGCCACCCGGCTCACCGCGACAGGCGGTGCGGGCTGGATCTTGTGTCATCCAGCTTCGCCCTTATGACAAACATGGGGTAAACCGAAGCGGAGGAGTACATCCTCTCGCGGCTCACGGGTTCGAACAAGGGATGGCGGGAGGAATGGTTCTATCTTCGGAATGACGGAGGGGGCTTCCTAATATACCGAGGCGTGATAAAGGTGAAGCCTGACCATTGGCACTATGGGCGCCGCAACATGAGCAACATCATCCGGATGGCCTTCGCCCGCCATTCGCGGCCGAGACCGTAATGTGAATGCGGCGGCGGTTGTGGCCGCTTTCTCTCGTCGTCAAGTCCTCCCCCTCATGGAGAGGCCTCTCCGCCTACGGAAAATGACAAAGGAGGCCAACCTATCCGGCACTCGGATGGCGTTCGAGATCTCTGCGGTGAGGCCCTGAAGCGCCGGGTCCGTATGTTCTGGGTGACAAGACCCCCAAGACATTCCTGGGGATCCCAATGCGCCCGGTTCGGGATACATTTACGTGGTGAGCTTTCCTTGCTAACCATGCTTTGTCTCGGTCTCCTTTCCATTCTAATGTTTCGGGCTTTTCACCTATTTCTTTCCCTTGTTCGGGGAGGTTGAATTACAAGGACTCATTTCCTCCGATCCCAGAGGACCCGGGCCCGACGGGGGCGCCAATCGTGCTTTCGTAACGAGCGCGACCGTTTGAGGAAGGCTCGGGCGGATGAGAAGAAGGCTCGAAGGTGGCCTTGAACAACCGGCGCCCTTGCAACGGAAGCATGGCGAGTCAACGGAGTCCTTGGCTACGGATTCCGCCTGCGTCGTCGGGGGGGCAATGACGCCCTTCGGCGCCCGGAGACACTTTCGATGGGGTCGCCGTCATGACCCGAGGAGATAGCGGAGTTAATTGAATACGCCAAGCACCGGGCGCCGGCGGCGAGGAGCTTCAAAGGGGTGCACGTTCGTCGCTCCGGTCCTTCCGGTTTGGGAGGACATCCAGGCGAGCTCGAAGATATGCCCGGACATGATCAAACACCCCTTAAGCCTGAGGTAACGGGAGGGAGCCTGAGACCCCACCGGGAGCTCCGATCCTGACATGGCAAGCGGCCGGCGGCCTCTGCTGCTGGGAGCCGGTCGACACCCAAGTCGCCGCAGATCTCGGGCCGCGGCCACTCAAGGCTGCCCCAAAGTCTTTGTGAGTCGATCTTACGTCTCTACTCGTCTTAAGTTGTTCCCATCCTTGGCTGACCGTTTCTGATTTTCTTCGTATTTTATGATAGGAAAAGAGTTTCCGAAGCGCTCACTCTTCATCCCCGGAAGCAACTCAAGTCCAATGCCCAAGCTTCGCAGTCAAAGACGCCGCTGCCATGGTAGGAGTTTCTTCGACGCCAATGCCTCCTCCTCCCCTGCGATCCTTCGTGGTGACCCGGTGATTCGATGGTGGATGTCGGCATCGGCCCAACTCCTACTCCAGTTTCTACCGAGGTGCCATCTTCTGGAGTACTGGATCAACCTGTGAAGGATTCTTAGGCCCGATTGGAGCCGACTTCTTCTCCCCTTCCTCGCCATCTCGTGGCGGGGCAATGGAAGGCTTGATCTCTGAAACAAGATGCGGTGAGGGGACTCGGCAATGGATGCTTTGCGGGGAACGATCCCGTCGGCAATCTTAATCCCCTTGTCCCGAGGCATTCCAGATTCCCTCGGAGAAGTTCCCAAGATGAGTTGTTTGGCGTAGCTGAAGCCTTCTTTGCCACCCCGGGCGCCAACAAATGTTCACCAGCTGGCGATCTGCTCGTCGTCGGATTTGATCACTTCTCTTGTCCCAAGGGGGGCTTCATGAATCGGGCGCCTGCACTCCGGATTGCCGTGGACAAGTCATGAGGGCCCCCTAGACTTCTTCTGGTCAGAATTCCCTGGTATAAGGGAGGACTCGGGGAGCATGCCATTTTCCAGTGATCCTTGTGCCTGGGGAGGTCGTGCGGTGGTCGGGCTTGGAAGGCGCTAGAAGGAGGCTCCTCGGCGCTTTGTGATACACGACAGCCCCGAGGTCGCCGCCTGGCGTAATATGATCGATCAAGAAGTGGGCGACCAAGGGCTTGGATATGATTGGCCATGCCTCAAGGTCACCGCTTTTGTCCCAAAGCGAATGAGGTTTGTTTCTCCTCCTTTGGATTTCCTTCTTACTCCGATGCCGGTTTTTCCTTTTTTGATTCCCAGAACGTCTCTGGGGTTTGCAGAGTCTGAAGAGGTTCGCTCGTGAGAGGTCCGAGTTGCTGAGGAGGAATGTCATGGGCCGGAATGCCCTTAGACAAACCCAAGCCGAGCTGCGTGAGACAAAAGGGAGGTAACCCGCCTTACCGAGCTCATAACCGGCAGAGAGTCGGTTTCGATTCTTGACAATGGATCTAGAATTGACCAAGTCCATGGTCATTAAGGCGAGGTCGGACCGATCGGGCCATCCGTGATTGTGAAGAAGGCCGGGTTGAATCCCATAAGCTGTTGGAGGAAGCTCGAAATGAACGTGACCGAGCTCAGGAGGAGGCCAAAAAACAATCGGAGATGGCTAACTCTTTGAACACTCGGGTGGAGGAGTTATCCAGGAGGTGGACTCAGCGAAGAAGGACGCCGAGCTGGTGCGGAGTATATCCATTAATGAGCATAATGAGATGCTCAAATGGAAGGAGTTGTATGAAGGTATGATTTTTTTTTGATCGATGCTGTTTAACTGGGCTTGGGAAACTGGTCCCTTTGTTACGGTTCCAATCTTGTTTTGCTTCTTTGCAGAAGCGGAGAAGTTCTACGAGTCGAGGCGATGGAGGCCGCCGCTAGCATGTCACAATGCCCGAATGCCGAAGAGAACTCGCAAGAAGGACTTGGAGAAGGTCGTGTTGGACCATATCAATCGGTTCGGGCCTCCGAACTAGTGTCGGGTACCTCCGTCCCGAGCCGGGCCGAGCGCCTTCGAGGATACGTCCGAGGTGAGATCCGAGGCGCATTCCGTAACGGGTAAAATGCTGCCTCGCGGTGATGTGCTCGCATTTCTCCTTGTCGGATGAAACCCTCGGGATTCTTAACAACGGCTTCTTCTTCCTACAGCGCAATGATGATGAAGAAGAAGGAGTTCCCGATGAGAGGACGGATGAACAAGATTGCTGATTTCCATGCTCGGGCGGAGGGTCCGCAGCGCGTGCTGGCCACCCACTTTGAAGATGAAATTGCTCCCCCTTTTTAAGCCCGTGGAGTCCGAATATGAGGCGGCCCCTCGAGCCCACGTAAGCATCCTCCGGGGACGTCTTCGCAAATATCCCGAGGGGAGGGTGATGAAGAGATGAGTCCGTCGGTGAGCCTTCACCCCCACCCTCTGCGCTACCATCTTTGGGTCGGAAAATGTTCCAGCCCGTGGAGTTCCTTGGGGCCAAACTTTGTAAATGACTTGTGGTAGGTGGCCCGAGAGGCCTTTTTGTAACTAGGGATCTTTGTGCTCGATGCCTCGTAAAAACATGTTAACCTTTTTGCTTCGTGCGGCTTAAGTGCTCACTTGAGTTGCTTTCGTATTTTTTTCTTTCCCGAGTTGATTTGGCTATGGATACCTCTCGGGGTGGTCCTTGAGCCCTTTTTTTGCCTCGTTCTAGAATTTCCACGGAAGGTTCTTGCAGTTTAAGCGTGTCATAAGCGAAAAAAGGAGTTTTTCAAAGCATTCATATTTCTTAGTTTTTCCAAGGGGTTATCGTAAGGGGAGGGGTTCCCCCTCCGGTAGCCCTCGAGGGAGGTTTTTGTCTTTGGAGTGGTTAAGACAAAACCTACCTAAGAGAATACTTTGATTCATAGCTTTTTCGAAGAAGAAGAAGATTTTCTTTATTGCTTTTGTACAAGATGTGTATGTACATGGCATATTTCTTGGTCCTAAGGATAGAACCGGCGAAGTTGCTCTATATTCCGTGCATTTGAGTAAACTTCACCCTTCTCATTTTTAAGCTTGTATGTTCCGGGCTTGAGCACTTCAGCGATGAAGTATGGCCCCTCCCATGGGGGCGCTAGTTTGTGTCGCTCTCGGCTGTCCCTTCTTAATTTCAATACTGGACCGCCGACTTGGAAGCCCCGGGGCTTGAGTCTTCTTGCATGATACCGTCTAAGTGATCGGCCGGTAGCGGGCGTAGTGTATCGGTCAGTATGTCCCTTGCTTCTTCTAACCGGTCTAGTGAGTCTTCCCCGCCCTTTGGTTGCCATGTTCGTTGTAGGTTCGAAGCCTTGGGGATCCATACTCTATATCGAGAGGGGAGTATGGCTTCGGACCCATAGACCAAGAAGAAGGGTGTGAATCCTGTTGCCCTCGCTTTTGTCGCTCTTAAGCTCCATAGAACGGATGGTAGATCTTGGTACCACCTTTTGCCATACTTGACCGAGCTTGTTGAAGATTCTTGGCTTGAGGCCTTTCAAGATCATGCCATTGGCTCTCTCTACTTGACCGTTGGTTTTTGGGTGTGCCACCGCGGCTGTGTCTACCCTGATGTTGTAATCCTCACAGAAGTCTAGGAACTTTTTTCCAATGAAATTGGTTCCGTTGTCCGTGATGATAGAATTTGGAACACCAAACCTTGAAAGCAGATCTTCGAATAACTTTATTGTTTCTTTTGTCCGAGGTGTGACAACTGGTCGGGCTTCAATCCACTTAAAGAACTTGTCTATCGCGACCAGCACATGAGTGTAGCCCCCGGGTGCTTTCTTGAGGGGTCCGATCATATCCAAGCCCCACACTGCAAACGGCCAAGTGATTGGGATGGTTTGTAGAGCCTGCGCTGGGAGATGAGTCTTGTGGGCATAGTACTGGCAACCTTTGCAGGTTTGGACTGTATGATTTGCGTCTCGTACCGCTGTCGGCTAGTAGAAGCCTTGTCTGAACACTTTTCCCACTAGGGTGCGTGGAGCGGCATGGTGCCCGCACTCTCCCCCATGGGTATCTATCAGTAGCTCCTTGCCTTGCTCCCGGGAAATGCACCTTTGGAATATTCCTGAGGCCCCCCTTTTGTATAATTCTTGTTCGTCCCCAATCATCGCAAAGGACTTCGCTCGCCGAGCTATTCGTCTTGCTTCGGTCTTGTCCTCTGGTAGCTCTTCTCGGGTTAGATAGTTTATCAGGGGTAGCCGCCAATCTTGTGTTTCCTCATCAACTTGCATGGCCTCTGGCTGTTGTTGGGTTGTTTCCTGGGGGAGTCCTTCTCCTGAGTTTTGTTCTTGATTTCCTGAAGAGGGTTCCATAGCCCCCCGAGGGGCTGGATCAGCCCCCGAGGGAGTCTCCTGGTCTTGGTACTTGACGGAGGGTTTGTAGAGGTCTAGCGTCAGGATATTTGGGGGCACCGTGGCCCTTGTTGATGCAACCTTTGCGAGCTCGTCCGCTGCCTCATTGTACCTCCTTGGAGTGTGCCGATGTTCCAGGCCATGGAACCTGTCTTCCAGCTTTCTTACCTCTCGGCAATATGCTTCCATTTTGGGATCGTGGCAGGCCGAGGCCTTCATCACTTGGTCCACCACGAGCTGGGAGTCCCCCCTTGTTTCCAGGCGTCGGATTCCGAGGTCCACCGCGATGCAGAGTCCGTTGACCAGTGCTTCATATTCTGCTACATTATTCGAGGCCTGGAAATGCAGCCTGATTGCATACCTTATGTGAACCCCGAGGGGTGAGATGAAGAGTAGGCCTGCCCCCGCTCCCGTCTTCATAAGGGACCCATCAAAGAACATCGTCTAGCATTCTGCTTGGATTGGTGCCGAGGGCAGTTGGGTATCTGTCCATTCTGCAACAAAGTCGGCGAGGACACGAGATTTGATGGCCTTACGCGGGGCATAGGTCAACGTTTCACTCATGAGCTCTACCGCCCACTTGGCTACCCTCCCTCGTGGCTTCTTTGTTGTTTATGACTTCCCCGGGGGGAACGCCGACACCACCGTGACCGGGTGTGCTAGGAAGTAGTGTCAGAGCTTTCTTTGTGCCAGCACCACAGCGTACAGTAGCTTCTGCATCTGAGGGTATCTTGTCTTGGTATCTAAGAGCACTTCACTGATGAAGTAGACCGGTCGTTGGACTAGTAAGGAGTGCCCCTCTTCTTACCGCTCGACTACTATGGCCGCGCTTACCGCCCTCGGGTGGTGGCGGCTACGTAGAGGAGTAGTTGTTCCCCGGGGTTTGGCGGTACCAACACCGGTGGGTTGGTAAGTATTCTCTTTAGGTTCTCGAGAGCTTCTTCTGCTTCGGCGGTCCAAGTGAAGCGCTCGGATTTCTTCAATAGTCGGTACAGGGGTAACCCTTTTTTCCCCAGCCTAGAGATGAATCTACTGAGAGATGCTAGACAACCCATGAGCTTTTGGACTCCCTTGAGATTGGTGATTGGTTCCATGTTGGTCACCGCCGCAACCTTGGTTGGGTTGGTCTCAATGCCCCGTTGTGAGACAATGAATCCGAGAAGCATCCCGCTAGGGACCCCGAATACACATTTCTCCGGGTTAAGCTTGACTCCCTTTGCATTTAGGCATTTGAACGTTGCTGCTAAGTCTTCAACTAGGTTCGCTGTCTTTTTGGATTTTACCACGATGTCATCAACGTAAGCTTCAACTATTCGGCCTATGAGCTCGCCAAACACATGTTGCATACATCGTTGGTAAGTGGCTCCTGCGTTCCTCGGCCCGAAAGGCATGGTGAGGTAGCAGTACATCCCGAAGGGTGTGATGAATGAAGTCGCGAGTTGATCGGACTCTTTCATTTTTATCTGATGGTACCAGGAATACGCATCAAGAAAGGACAACGTTTCGCATCCTGCAGTAGAGTCGACGATTTGATCGATTTGAGGTAAAGGAAAAGGAACTTTGGGGCATGCTTTATTGAGACTAGTGTAGTCAACACACATCCGCCATTTTCCATTCTTTTTCTCTACTAGTACAGGGTTAGCTAGCCACTCTGGGTGGGACACTTCCTTGATAAACCCGGCCGCCATTAGCTTCTGGATCTCCTCCCCGATGATCTTGCGCTTGGCATCGTCGAATCGCCTCAGCCGCTGCATCACAGGTTTAGAGCCGGCTCGGATGTCTAGGGAGTGCTCGGCGACATCCCTCAGTATGCCTAGCATGTCCGAGGGACTCCATGCAAACGTCTTTGGCGTTCGCGACGGAGAAAAGTCAACGAGCACTGCTTCCTATTTTGGGTTGAGCTCCGAACTGATGGTCAGCAGCTTCTCTCCGGGACACTTGGGGTCAAGCGGAACAACCTTTGTTGCTTTGGAAGCTTCAAAGCTGCCTGCGTGCCGCTTGGCCTCGGGCTTCTCACACATTTTATCAAAGCTTTTGGAGACTTCGGTGATAAGTGTCTCTGATATGGCGAGCACTTCTGCGTACTCGACGCTCTCGACGTCGCAGTTGTATGCATGGTGATATGTCGAACCGTGGTGATTACCCCCTTGGGCCCCTAAGATCTTCAGCTTAAGGTAAGTATAATTAGGTACAGCCATGAACTTGGCATAGCAAGGTCGGCCTAGTACGGCGTGGTAGACCCCTCTGAAACCGAGGACTTCAAAGGTCAGGGTTTCCCGATGAAAGTTCGAAGGGGTGCCGAAGAATACTGGTAGGTCAATCTGCCCGAGGGGCTTTACTTGCTTCCCGGGGACAATGCCATTGAAGGCTGGCCCCCCTCGGCGGATCTTGGACTTGTCAATCTGGAGCAAATCGAGGGTCTCCTCGTAAATAAGATTGAGACTACTTCCTCCGTCCATGAGGACCTTAGTCAGCCTCGTGTTACCAATGACTGGATCCACTACCAATGGGTAGGCCCCCGGGTTCGGGATATGATGTGGATGGTCTTTTTGATCGAACGTGATTGCTTGATCTGACCATTTGCGAAGCTTGGGGTGGCAGGCTCTGCGAGAAAAGACCTCCCGTCGCTCCTTCTTTCTCTATCGAGTGGTCATGTTGCTCGTTCGCCCTCGAAGATCATAAAGCAGTTGTCGACCTTTGGGAACTTAGAATCTTCCCCGTCCTCCCCCTCGGGCTCTTCTTTTTTCTCTTCCCCTTCCTCGGGGATTGACCCGAGCTTGTTAAAGTGCTTGCGGAGGGTCTTGCATTCCTCTAGGATATGCTTGTAGGATCACTGGACACCTAGAGGGGGGGTGAATAGGCCTGTTTCAAAAATCACTTCAAATCACTGTCAGTTTCCTGAGCGGCACCGCCGCTCGGGTCAAGCGGCACCGCCGTTCCAAGCGGCACCACCGCTACTCTGAGCGGCACCGCCGCTCCTGCAGAAGAAGGTCAGCTCACAGTTCAAAATCTGTCCAATGAAAAGTAGATCGAGTAATTTTTCTTGGATCCTGGACAGGTATAGACTGCAGATCGAGAGCTGTAACAAGCAGATCGAGAGTATACAAATAGATCGGCCTCAAACCCTAAATCCTCTCAACAACAACAATATGGATGCAATAGAAAGTAAATCAAGCACACGGAGACACGAGGATTTATCCCGTGGTTCAGCTCGCCACCAAGGCTTGCCTAAGTCCACGTTGTTGAGGTTTCACAAAGGAATGAGCTCACCACAAAGGTTTGCCTCTTTGCCTCGTTCACAAGTCTAGGAACCGAATCCTAGAGATGTGGGGTAATGTATTAGATGCAAGAGGGTGTTACAAACCTCCCTAGGCTGCCACCACACAAGTTGGCAAGCTCAAGGGCGACGCACTAGCCGGCTAGGAGCAAGCTCCAAGAGTAAAAGACCACAACCGCCGGCCAAAGTGCGAACCAAGTGCCTCTAGAACGATGAAGATCGGTGGAGCTCCCTTCCAATCGAAGTTTGCAGCCCTCACACTCAAGAATCGATGGTGGAATCGAAGGATTAGCTTGAGGGGGGTGAGGAGCTTCAATGGAGGAGAGAGAGCTGAGCACTTGGATGTTTTTTCGTCGAATGTGAGCCAGGGAGCACGAAGAGGTGACCGTTTGGGGTAGAAAAGGAAAGTATAAATACTATCCTCCCAACGGTCGGATCACGAGCGGCACCGCCGCACATGATCATGATCACTTGCCGCTCAGCTTTTTAGTCACAGGGGAAGTAGAAGGTGTTTGAATAGCTGACTAAGTTTGGAGCCGGAGGTTATGTGGTGTGAAAATGAGCACTTGGTTGCACGCTTTGACACAGTGGTTCTAATCCCTCTTAGTAGTACGGCGTGTCCTATACTCAAATTCAAAATGTAAAAATAAATATAAACCTCCTTTCTTGAAGTACCAACAGCAATTCGAATCGGGGTACTCCTCCTTTAGATTTGCAATGTCCTCTTGGCTTGTTGCACGCTTGTCAACTTCGATAAATCTCATTAGTCCTCTATTTAGATTGTTATCAACGCCAAAACCCACATTAGAGGTTGATTGCACTTACAATCTCCCCTTTTTGGTGATTGGTGACAACCTAATTAGAGCTTACAAAAGATAGTCAAATAATAGAGATTTTTTCGAGCAATGGATATAGGTACCTCCCCTAAATATGTGAGTGAGCCTTGAATGCTCAAAATGATCTCTCATTATCAAGAGTCACATATTTAGGCGGTGAGACCTCCCCTAAATGTGTGAGTGAGATTTGAATTCTCAATTTTGACATAAGAGGTCAAATTTCACACGCTTAGGTAATGTAGGGACCTCCCCTACATCCATGCCTACTTTGTGGGGTGTCAAGTGCCAACAAGAGTGTCGGAAGAGTATACGTGATGCAAAGATGACAAGGTTTAAGCACCCGAGCAAGCAGTGCGACATTTTTGACTGGCGGCACCGCCGCTTCGGCCGAGTGGCACCGCCGCTCACATCAACACAGTCCGCTGCCAACAAAAATTCCACAAAGATGAAACGGTATAAATATGAATGAACAAAGATGAATATGACAAGCTTAATATCACAGATCAAACACATGTCCATAAACCATACGAAAAGAGTCAAATAGGTCGCATTATTACAAGTTCACAAATAGTTTTGAAACCTACTCTCAAACTCTAACTCTCTAGGACATGCTAAGAAAAATAAACAACGACAACCGAAGGCACAAAAAAGATTGGACCCCTCTAATTTTCTCCCCCTTTGGCACAAAGCACCAAAAAGGAGAAAAGAAAAGAGAGATCAAGTCACTCTGAAGAACTGCCCTCCTCCTCGTCCTCCTCGTCGCCGCCCTACTCCTCCTCCTCCTCCGAAGTAGAAGATATCACAGCCCTGCCTGCGAAGTGTGTAGTAGAGGTGAAGCGCGTAGAGCGTCGAGGTGGTGGATCCTCTGGAGACTGTGGCTGCTGCTGCTACCTCCGCACGAAGTCACCAAGCGTCTCATCCCAGTCAAGCTCCTGCTCTAAAGTGGTGTCCTCGACTCTGCCGGACTCGACAACAAGCCGGGAAGCACAAAAGCGAGGTGGAGAAGGAAACAGTGAAAGTGGTGTGACTCACTGCACGCTCTCTGTCCTCCCTCTGCCTACGCTCAACTCTGTGAGCAGACGCTGCGGAGTAGGTGCAAGTCTCAAACATGGCCTTCATCCATGTAGTCATCTTCTTCTTGAAGCTACTCTTGCCCCCTCCTAGCTCTAGCATGAGAGCTCTCTTGAAACCCCTGAGGGGTGAAGGTGGAGTATCCTCTCTAGGCTGGTGCCTCAAACTAAGCACTTCTTTGGCATGATCCGCTTGAGGTTGTAAGCCTTGTGCTCATCTGTCTTGTTGAACCTCAAGCCGGATACCCTCTCAATCACATACATGATGTAGGGAGCATAGGGCAAGCTCTTCCTACCATCATCCATAGCATCAGCCAACTCCATCCAAAGGTATGCAGGCACATTGAAACTCTCACCTCCTGGAGCAAGTCCAAGCAGCGCATTCTTCACCCAACCATGCAAGTTTGAGGCTGCACCATCCTTGGGATCAATGGTGTTCCTGAGAAGGTTGTTGAGAATGTAGTAGAAGCTGCTCAACCCTCTCACCAACCCATCTGCCTTCCTAGGATCCCTCCACATGTATCATTTGCCAGAGCATCAAACTTCTTCTCGGCATGAATGGGAGTGAACTTCCTATGCTTGTTGCCAAAACCAAGAATCCTGGAGAAGGTGACAAAGTCAACTGAGTAGTGAACACCCTCAGTCATCCAATGCATAGTGTTCTCATTCTCCAGAAAGTAGGTGGCATGAAACTGTCCAAGTATCTCGGCATTCCAATCATACTGAAATTCCATCAAGTTTTTCAGCTCATGCTTCTCACAAGCCCTGATGGCCCTGTTGATCTCAGGCTCACCCTTAGCCTTCAGAAGGTCCCAGTCAATATAGTGCATCTGTCTAATGCTGGGCTCCCTCTTCTTGAGAACGGCTGAGGCATAGAAGTCAGAATGGAAGACATTCCAGAACCTGTAGTCAACTCCTAGGTCCTTAGGAGTGGTGTAGGGATTCACCCTCCTAGCCTCAGTGCTCAACTTACTCCCTGTGGAGTAGTCAACCCTCCTGCGAGCCACACTGTCATCTGGAGGTCTCCTCATCTCAATCTGCTCCTCATAGTTTCTCATATAGGAGTCATCATAGGTCCAGATGTCAATGGGAGTGCTGGGGCATCCAATTTCGGGGAATCTTTCGCCATACCTTAGCTCACGCCTCAACTCCCTTTCCCTTTCCTGCTTCTTTGCTCACTGTAGGTCTCCCGGATGGAGTAGAAGCTCTGCCTCTGCCCCTGCGAGGAAACCGCTTCTCCAAAGCCTTCCTCTTGGCTCCTCCACTGCCTTGCCCGTGCTCCATCTATGCATGCAAAGGATCTAAATCAGATTCTTGAAGCGCTGGTGTGAGAGATAGATATGCATGGGTGTTAATTATTGCATAAGATAGGTGTTCAAGTTGATCAATGGGCTGGTTGCTTGAATCAGCCCTTCAAGCGGCACCGCCACTCGGGTTGCTGTCAACTACTTCGACAACCACCTTGTGCAATAGTTAAAACACATGTATATCTACCTACCATTCCAAATTTCTCAGAAACATGACTCAAATTGAAAAAGCGATGAAGGTTGCCATGGATTTAGGTTTTGAATGAATTTTCTAAGATTATGAGATTTGATTCAATTTGCTTCACTCATTGATTCAAAGAATATTAGAGATGACCACAAAGATGCTTGCTTTTCAACCAAAACCGGGCAGTGCCGCTTGGTCAACCCATGCATGCCATGGATGGGGTTCATCCCTAAACCTCCAAATCAAATCAAACCAACAATTTTCTCATGATCTAGAACCTTCATTCTATCACAAATTGCAGAAATCCATGACCAATTTCATCACAAGGCATAGATCGGGGCGGTTAGGTTTTCTCACGAAGATTGAAGAGGGAAGGAGAGAAGCTGCGGCCCCCTGCAGCAGTAACACCGGCGTCGAGGTGTAGGCCGGTGTCACTGGCCTTGCCAGCGGCAAAGGTCTTGCCGGCGGCGGTGCGAATGACGGCGCGGCGAGAGGTGGCGGCGGCGTCCGTCGCCCTCCAATCGCCCACGAGAGATAGAAAGGGACCGGTGGTGAGAGAATGAGAGAGGAGAGAAAAGATACCATGGGCCTGTGAAATAGGTCCCACAAGCCCCGATGCAGGGGTCGATTTTCGCCAGAAAATCACCGAAGGGCACCGCTCCCCCGGGCGAGCGGCACCCACGCTACCTAAGCTCCCCTCATGTGCGAGGTTAACTTTTCATGCTTCCTAAGTGACTCTCCTCATATGCTATATAGACATATGTGACTCAAATTTCATGGCGAGATCAGATCAACAATCAAAAGCGGTGACCATGCTCTTTGAGTCTAGCTTTGAATCAAGTATATTTAGTTCACTACGCAAAGCGCCAAAACCTTGTCTCGTCGAGAGGCTTGGTGAAGATATCGGCTAGTTGCTTTTCGGTGCTCACATGGCGAATTGCGATATCTCCTTTGAGTTCGTGGTCTCTCAAAAAGTGATGACGGATGTCTATGTGTTTTGTTCTAGAGTGTGCTACCGGGTTATTTGCGAGCTTGATGGCACTCTCGTTGTCACAAAGAAGAGGTATCTTTGTGAAATGACATCCGAAATCTTTTAAGGTTTGCTTCATCCAAAGTAGTTGAGCACAACATGCGCCGGCTGCAACATACTCGGCCTCGGCGGTGGATAGGGCTACACAATTTTGCTTCTTAGAGCTCCAAGACACCAAGGACCGTCCAAAGGAATTGACACGTCCCGAGGTGCTTTTTCGATCTACTTTTGCAACCGGCATAATCGAATCCGAATAGCCAAGTAGATTGAACTTGGAACCCTTGGGATACCACAAGCCAAGGTTTGGGGTGTGAACTAGATATCTCAAGATTCTCTTAACCGCCACATTGTGACATTCCTTTGGATTAGCTTGAAATCTAGCACACATGCACACACTAAGCATAATATCGGGCCTAGATGCACAAAGATAAAGAAGAGAGCCGATCATGGAACGATATACCTTTATGTCTACGGCAGCCCCTTCTTCATCAAGATCAAGATGTCCATTGCTTGGCATTGGAGTTTTGATTGGCTTAGCCTTAGCCATATCAAACTTCTTCAACATGTCTTGGGTGTACTTGGTTTGGCTAACGAAAGTCCCTTCCTTCATTTGCTTGACTTGAAAGCCAAGGAAGAACTTGAGCTCACCCATCATGGACATCTCGAACCTCTTTGTCATAGTCCTACTAAATTGCTCAACATACACATGATTAGAGCTACCAAATATTATGTCATCGACATATATTTGGCACACAAATATATCACCATTAACTTTATGTGTAAAGAGAGTAGGATCGGCCTTCCCTATGACAAAACCTTGTTTGAGCAAGAACTCCTTAAGGCATTCATACCAAGCTCTTGGTGCTTGCTTAAGCCCATAGAGCGCCTTACGAAGCATGTAAACATGGTTAGGATACTTGGGGTCTTCAAAACCCGGTGGTTGCTCAACATAGACTTCCTCTTGCAAAGGGCCATTGAGGAATGCACTCTTGACATCCATTTGATATAGCTTGAAGTCATGATGGGCAGCGAAGGCTAGAAGAATGCGGATTGCTTCTAGTCTTGCCACCGGTGCATATGTTTCATCGAAGTCCAAGCCCTCTACTTGAGTGAAACCTTGAGCCACCAATCTTGCCTTGTTTCTTGTAACCTAACCATCTTCATCTTGCTTGTTTCGAAAGACCCATTTTGTGCCAATGATGTTTGTCTTTGGTCTTTCTACCAAGTCCCAAACTTGGTTTCTCTCGAAGTTGTTGAGTTCTTCTTGCATGGCTAGCAACCAATCGGCATCCTTGAGAGCATCTTCTACCTTGGTAGGTTCCAAAGAAGAGACAAAGGAGTAATGTTCACAAAATGCAGCTAGATGTGATCGAGTAGTTACTCCCTTTCGAAGACTCCCAAGGATGTTCTCAACAGGGTGATCTCGTTGAATGGTTTGTCGTAGCCGTGGGTGATCAACTTCGTCATCCTCAACTTCTTCTTCGTAGTCATCCTCAGCTTCAAGTATAGGAGCAAGATCAAGTGCTCTAACGGGTGATGTAGGTGTTGGGTAGATGCTTGCTGAGGTGGGGGGAGCGGCACCGCCGCTCTGCTGAATTTCAGCAGGTGTGGGCTGCCCCCTGTCATCGAGTACGTCAGCGGAAATTGGTGCAGCAGCATCTTGATGATCCTCTTGTTCAGTGGCTTTATCTTCTTGTGGTCGAATGTCACCAATAGCCAATTGCTTGATAGCTTCACAAGGTGGATCCTCCTTTCCTACAACACTTTGATCAACTTGCTCTACTTGAGAGCCATTAGATTCATCAAATGTCACATCTATAGTGACTTCAACCCTATCGGAGGTTTTGTTAAAGACACGATAGGCATGCTCATTTGATCCATAACCAAGAAGAAAACCCTCATCAACTTTAGGAGCAAACTTAGAGGTTCGGGGCTTTTTGTTAAGAATGAAACACTTGCACCCAAACACCCTAAAGTAAGACACCTTCGGCTTGTTACCGGTAAGTAGCTCATATGAGGTCTTCTTGAGTTTCTTGTGGAGGTAGAGGCGGTTGATTGCATGACAAGCGGTGTTGATGGCTTCACACAAAAAAGATGTCCAAAGTCTTGTACTCATCTAACATTGTACTTGCCATGTCAATGAGTGTTCTATTCTTCCTCTCTACAACTCCATTTCGTTGAGGGGTGTATGGAACCAAAAACTCATGTTTGATGCCCTCTTCATCAAGGAATTCTTCAACTTGGGTGTTCTTGAATTCACTTTCATTGTCATTTCTCACTTTCTTGATTGGAAGATCAAATTCTCTTTGAGCCCTTCTAATGAAAGTTTTCACCTTCTCTTGTACCTGGCACTTATCAAAGACAAAGAAAACCCAAGTGAAGCGGGAATAATCATCAACAATAACAAGTCCATACTTATTACCCCCGATGCTAAGGTAGGCAACCGGTCCAAAGAGATCCATATGAATCAACTCCAAAGGTTGTGTAGTGGTCATGATGCTCTTTGGTGGGTGAGGTACGTACCTACTTGCTTTCCGGCTTGGCAAGCGCTACAAATCCTATCTTTGTCGAAATCAATATTCGTTAGTCCAATAATGTGGTTGTCCTTTTGTAGTTTGGCCAAGTTCCTCATCCCAACATGAGCTAGTCGGCAATGCCAAAGCCAACCCATGCTAGATTTTGCCATTAGACAAGTCTCAAGCTTAGTCTCACTTTTGTTGAAATCAACTAAGTAGAGCTTATTCTTAAGTTTGCCCGTGAAGACAATAGAGGAATCCTCCCTACAAATGACTTCCACACCAACATCCGTAAAGAGACAATTGTAGCCTTTCCCACAAAGTTGTGAGACCGACAACAAATTGTATCCTAGGGATTCAACATGCAAGACATCGGATATAGAATGATCGGTTGTGATAGCGATTTTACCAAGACCCATCACACTTCCTTTGGATCGGCATTAGGAGAGTATGATGAAAACATACTCCTTTCTCTGGTCATATGATTTGTACATCCACTATCAAGCACCCAACTTGATCCACCGGAGGAGTATGCCTGCAAAAACAGTTAGTTCACAAGTTTAGGTCCCCAAGCTCCTTGGGACCTTTCATGTTAGTCACAAGAATTTTGGGAACCCAAATTGAAGTATGCAAATAAACATTTCTGTCCTTGCCAACATATTTGGCATAAACCTCCCCTTGCTTGTTGTTCTTCAGTACAAAGCAAGAACTCAAACTTTGTCTTGTTGATTGAGCCTTGGGATGGTATGCAAATCTATTTGGGTTGGCCCAAATTGTTTTCTCATTGTTTTACACACAACCTTTGTTTTTGCTTGACCAACCTTCTTGATGGCCGTTTTTGGACAGGAGGTCGATGAGTTGCCTTCCCTTTCTTAGGGGCAGCGGCACCGCCGCTCGTCCCTAGCGGCACTGCCGCTTGGCTTTGCTTGCTCAGAGCTAGCCTTGATGTGGCGGCCGGTGCGTGTAGGCATATCTCGTACTCATCTTCCCTTTGCTCCCGGAACTGGACACATTCATAGCCATTCACAATTTTTCTTCCATTTGTCTTGGCTCCTCTAGTGTGGCCCTAACCCATCCTTAATTCTAGGATTTCTTCCATCAATGTATTGTGGCCTCTTTGGTTGAGTCTCTTTGCCACTTACTTTGCTTTTCTTGACACTTTGTTTCTCTTTTCCAACCAAGGTGTTGAGCCTAGCAATCTCCTTCTTCATTGCTTCCATGTTTGCAAGGTTTGTGGCATGACTCTTCAAGTCTAGATTAAAACATTTACCACATCCATTGCTTGTGGAGGGAGTAGAGTTGTCCTTTGTGGATGAGAGATGTGAGTTGCTCTCCCAAAGAAGACTATATTTCCCCTCAAGTTGCTTGTGCTTTTCTTGTAAGTCACAATACTTTTCATTGAGGGTAATAGTAGCTTTCTTTGTGAGGGCATGGTCCTCCTTTTCTTTTACAAGTTTCTTTTTGTAAAGAGGCCACCTCACTTCTTTCAAACACAAGAGCGTCTTTGTTGTCAACATAGAGCTTCTCAAGTCTAGTAAGTTCACTTTCTCTAGTTTCCAACTCGGCTTGAACACTCTCTAAATCCTCCATCATCTTAGTGATAAACATTTTGGTCTTTGGATCTAGGTTCTTGGTCAATGTATCATACTCTTCATCACTAGACCCATCATCACTTGAGCTATCACTAAGTTCACTAGATTCATCACTAAGGGTTGGAGAGGCTTTAGTTTTGGAAAGTACCTTCTCAAGCTTTGCCATAAGACAAATGTGAGGGGAGTCATCTTCATCATCATCGGACATGTTGGAGAAGAGCTTCGGTGTGGAGGTTGTCTCTTGCATAGCAAATGTTGCCATCTTCACATCCTCCTCACTTGACTCTTTAGTTGAGTCCCACTCATGCCCGATGTGTGCTTCTCCCATGTTCTTCCCTTTTCTCTTGTAATCTTACCTCTTGTCATTGTTGGGGTTGTCCTTCTTGTACTTGTTGTTCTTGTTCTCATGTGGACAATCCGCGACAAAGTGCTCGGTGCTTCCACAATTGTAGCAAGTTCTCTTCTTCTTATTGGGAAACTTTCTTTGCACCATCTTGTACCCATTTCTCTTCATGGCCTTGTGGTATTTCTTGATGAATAATGCCATGTCATTGATGTCCGCCCCTCCTTCATCTTCATCTTCACTTGAGGAAGAGGTAGAATCAATGTGTTCTTGCATTTTCTTCATTTCTTTGGCTTGATTTCAGGTTGATTGCTTGCTGCCCTTGTTCTTGTTGGAGGTGCTTGGCTTGCTTGACTTGCTTGCTTTGAGAGCAACATCCTTGATCTTGATGCCATCCAACTTGGCTTGCAACTCACCAAGTTTCTTCCTCTCATTTGCCTCTTCCCTTTGCATATCAAAGGTGAGCAATCTTCCAAGCACATCATTAGGAGTGAAGTGCTCAAATCTCTTCTTGTCTCTTATCAAGGTGACTACGGTCTCATTTCTAGGTGCATAGGCTTCAAGCATGACCTTCACCACCTTGTGATCATCAAGTTCTTCATCTCCATATCCTCTAATTCTTCCAACTAGAACCATCAACTGGTCAAACATCTCTTGGGCACCTTCCCCTTCAACTATCACAAACCGGTTGAGCTTTGCCTTCAACAAGTCAATCTTTGCCTTTCTCACTTTGTCAACCCCTTCATGAGCAATGTGCAAGGTGTCCCAAATTTGCTTGGCCACATCAACATTCATCACTCTATTGTATTCATTGCCATCTAGAGAGCTCAAGGTATGCTTGTGGCTTGCCCGTTGAGGTGGATCATGAGTAGCTCTTCATTTGTTGGTGCTTGATTTCACCCTGGTTGAAAGCCACTACACACAATTTCCCAAAGACCGGGGTGAAGAGCAACAAGATAGGCTCTCATCAAATGCTTCCACTTGGCAAAGTTAGTCCCATCGAAACGAGGTAACTTGCTTGGCGGGCACGCACGTTGATGAAAGACTTCTTGTCATGGTTAGTCAAATATGAAGAATAGTTAAAGGATATAGCGGCAAACTTCTTGTTGGTGCTGCTGCCCTCATCCTTCTTCTTCTCATTCTTCTTGTTCTTTGGCACCTAGGACTCATCATCATCACCGCCATCGAACTACTTGATAGCTCACTTGATTGAGCATCAAGTTCCACCACTTTCTTGCTTCTTTCTTCTTTTCTCTTGAGTCTTGCTTCTCTTATTCTTTTTTTCTTTCATCTCTTCTTTTGAGCTTCTCAATGAGCTGCATACTTGCATCTTCCTCTTGTTTCTTGGCTTTCTTACGCCGACCCTTCTTGCTTCCTTGGCGGCTTTTGATCTCTTTTCATCAAGTCTCCTTGCTTCTCTTCTCTCCTCTTATCGGTTCTTGCTTTTTTTCTTTCAAGACGAAGAGGAGAGCTTCTCTGGGCTGGAAGCTGTAGGCTTGGCGTGGATGCCTTTCTCACGCTCCACCTTGATTCGAACCACCTCCAGTATCCATACTTCCCGCTCTGAAGCGCTGGTTGAAGTAAACAAGCTCGATACCACTTGTAGGATCGCGTGGATGCCTCAGGGGGGGGTGAATAGGCCACCTTTCAAAAATCACTTCAAATCAACAAGGTTTTTCTGAGCGGCACCGCCGCCGGAGGAGGGGGGGTGAATAGCCGCTTCAAATCAACTCAAGCGGCACCGACCAGCGGCACCGCCGCTCCTGCAGAAGAAGTTCAGCTCACAGTTCAAAATCTGTCCAATGAAAAGTAGATCGAGTAATTTTCCTTGGATCCTGGACAGGTATAGACTATAAGATCGAGAGCTGTAACAAGCGGTCGAGAGTATACAAATAGATCGGCCTCAAACCCTAAATCCTCTCAACAACAACAATATGGATGCAATAGAAAGTAAATCAAGCACACGGAGACACGAGGATTTATCCCGTGGTTCAGCTCGCCACCAAGGCTTGCCTAAGTCCACGTTGTTGAGGTTCCACAAAGGAATGAGCTCACCACAAAGGTTTGCCTCTTTGCCTCGTTCACAAGTCTAGGAACCGAATCCTAGAGATGTGGGGTAATGTATTAGATGCAAGAGGGTGTTACAAACCTCCCTAGGCTGCCACACAAGTTGGCAAGCTCAAGGGCTTACGCACTAGCCCGGCTAGGAGCAAGCTCCAAGAGTAAAAGACCACAACCGCCCGGCCAAAGTGCGAACCAAGTGCCTCTAGAACGATGAAGATCGGTGGAGCTCCCTTCCAATGAAGTTTGCAGCCCTCACACTCAAGAATCGATGGTGAAATCGAAGGATTAGCTTGAGGGGGTGAGGAGCTTCAATGGAGGAGAGAGAGCTGAGCACTTGGATGTTTTTGTCGAATGTGAGCCAGGGACGCGAAGAGGTGACCGTTGGGGTAGAAAAGGAAAGTATAAATACTATCCTCCCAACGGTCAGATCCACGAGCGGCACCGCCGCACATGATCAAAAGACTGCCGCCGCCTGGCACTTCCGCCTCAGCTTTAGTCGGCAGGGGAAGTAGAAGGTGTTTGAATAGCTGACTAAGTTTGGAGCTGGAGGTTATGTGGTGTGAAAATGAGCACTTGGTTGCACGCTTTGACACAAAGGGTTCTAATCCCTCTTAGTAGTACGGGCGTGTCCTATACTCAAATTCAAAATGTAAAATGAATATAAACCTCCTTTCTTGAAGTACCAACAATAATTCGAATCGGGGTACTCCTCCTTTAGATTTGCAATGTCCTCTTGGCTTGTTGCACGCTTGTCAACTTCGATAAATCTCATTAGTCCTCTATTTAGATTGTCATCAACGCCAAAACCCACATTAGAGGTTGATTGCACTTACAATGCTTGACGGGATATTGGTGATTCGATGCGGGGGCTTTTTAAGCATGTCGCCGAATTTTGCCTGGGGGTGCCCGAGGCCCCTTTCGGTCCAACTTCTTTGCGACGAGGTCCTCCTTGAGATCGCCTTGTGCCAATCCTTTTGCCACTGCTGTTCTTGTTCTTCTTCTTCATTTTGGTGTGCGGGGGTTTGATCCCCTCGGCCCCGTCCTCCCCTAGCGCTTTCCTTTCTTGGAAACTTGGTCAAAAGCGCCCCTGACAGCCTCCTCGCCACTTTCGCAAACTTGGTCGCAATGTCCATTAGGTCATTGGCTTCGGTCGGGGTTCAACGTCCCAACTTACCGACGAAAGCTCGCAGGTGGTGCCCGCCAAGAACGCCCAATGACGTCGGAGTCCGCCACGTTAGGGAGTTCATTCCTCTGCTTCGAGAAACGCCGGATGGGGCGCGCAGGATTGCCGGGCTTCGCTAGCCGAGGTCCCAGGAGTTTCCAGGGCCAGATATGTGCCTTGAAATCCTCCTGAAGACCCTTACCGTGTCGCCCGCCATGATTTGATTAGAGAGGGAAGGTGCTTCTCGAGCCAAGCCTCGCGCCGATACTCGGAGAGGTAAAGAGGTAAGCCAAGGTGGATGATGACCTTGTCGTCATGGGCACCTACAAAATCGACAGGCCAAGCGATAATCATCCAACCAGACTGGGATGTGTTTCGCCGGAGTACTTCTCAATATGGCCTCGGGGTCGAAGCGCGGACGGAGTGGTGCCCCTTCGGATTTCCCGGTGAAGACTTGCGGCCCCGTCGTGAGCCGCCTCGCCTGTCACGGCGGGTTGCTTCGTCGTTGTTCAATTTCCTTCTTCCCCTTGTGGCTCGGGGAGTCGCTGATTGTCCCGCTGGCTCCGCCCCGATTGTTCCCTCAAGTCGGGCCGCGTTCGGTGGTTTTTTCCTCGAGACGCTCCCTTTACGCTGTTGTTGATCGATTGTCGACTAGACACCTTCGATGGGTCGTCACGCCTTGGGTTTGGCTTTGCTCAGCCCGCGTGTTTCCGTCGACCGTGTTGGCTCCTGGATGCCTTGAAGTCGCCAGAATTCCTAAAAGCCGAGCCTCCTCGCTTGTTGGATCGTGTGATTCCTGTCAAGGAGTTCTGAGACCGCCTGCAATCTCCTCCCTCGGTGGTGGAGGGTTCGGGGCATTTCTCGAACAAGCATCGCGTAGCGAGCCACGCCGAGGTCAGCGGCTGAAGAGAGCTGGCACCCTCGGGGAGCGTGAGCTGGTCCCGTATTGGCCTAGCCACTCAGGCTTGAGGCGCTCGTGGGTTTCTTTTTTGTTCTAACCTTCGCACTCACGCGCCCTCGGCTGGTCGGGCCTCGAATGTCTCGTAGCCGCGCACTTTGCTCGCCGGGACGCGACCGACGCGTCGGGCCGACACACGTCGTTGCCGGCGGCGCGTCGTCGTGGTGGTACCTCTGCGTTGTCATCACTTTCCTTGGGGTCGCAGAAGATGACCATCTACGAGCTCAACGTTATAGCATTCCCGGAAGGATCATAATATTCATTATTGAAAAACTGAAGTTCAGAGCTTTCTACAACACAAAGTTGCCCTAGGGCGATACCTAAACTTGGATGCCCATCATGAGCTCCCGAAGTAGGCGCCGACCGTTCTTGGTGAGGGGTACCCTCGGCCCACGCCGGGCGAACAAGTTGTCCCAACGGACTAGCGGCGCCGGGGAAGTCGTCGCCGTCGTGCGTGCTCGCCGCCAACTTCGAGCGCCTGGTGCGGAAACTCCTGGTTCACCGTGGGCGTCATGGCTTGTAGATCACACGGCGTGGTGGTTGCCGCACCCAATGCCTCATGGATCTCTCGGGCGTTGTCGCCGTCACGGCGCTCGCCCACGCGTAGGCTCCCTCCCGTGGGCCGAATGGGCGCCGCCGCCCGGGCTCATGGGCTCTCCAAATGCCCTGCTTCTCTTCCCCCCTCCCCTCCCTTGCAGGGCGCCATTGTGGCTGGCCGCTTCACCGGAAGCGGCCCCTCCTCCTCCCGGGCGGTGCCGACGAGCACGGAAGAGGTCGCAGCCGCCGACTGCCGTGGCCCAGCGTGGCGTTAGCGTTGCGCCCTCCCGCGCACGACCGGCGGATGGCGGTTGCGCCCCTTGGCGCCCGGAAGCGGTTGTCCTCCGGTCGCTCGGGTAAGATTACCCGGGTGCCGTGACCCGCGTGCCGAACTCGAGGCCGCCCAAATGCAGACGGCGTCCCTCGACCGTATCGCCCGACGAGCAGATCGCCGGGCGTGAGAGATGTCGCCATCTAGGTTTGTGGAAATGATCTTCGCATTGCTCCCTAATCGGCGGCCAGCCAAACCGGTGTTTTGAGAACAGGGTATCCCAAGCACCGGCAATAATTTATAGGCTATGCGCTCCCCGCCCCGGCGTGTGCAGCGAGTTGGGAGACGAAGAGTTTATCCCCGTTCGAGCCATGGGGCCCCACGTCCCAGCTAGCTTGTGTCCTTTTCGTGTTACCTCGCACAAATGTGCACGGAACCAAAAGCGGTTACAAGTTGTTCTTGGGAATGAAGAAGAACTCCAATCCCGGATGAGATGGCTAAGTGTGAAAACCTAGAAGAGTCGATCCATTCTATCAGGCATTACTCTCCCTTTATAGTGTAAGGGGAGATAATGTGTACAATACGTGTCGTATAAAGGCTAAGGTGTCTATCGTCCGGGGCCGTTGGCGTATCGTGTCCGAGTCCGGGACCTCGGCTCCCCGAGGGAGTGTCCCCGTGAGGACGCGGCGTCCTTGCATCTCCCAAGCGGCGTGTTCGTTGTCCGGGGGTTCTCGAGGACCCAATGGGGATCCTCGGATCCCGGATGAGCTTTGGCTTGACTGAAGTTGCGTCGTGGTGGGTGTCAATGTCCCGAGGGCCTTTGATACGGTCGGGAGGCGGAGCGTTAAGCAAAACGAATGCTCGCGATCATGGTTCCTCGTGCACGGTGGCGCAGGAGGTAACCGCTCCCTTTACGCCCCATCAACGAGGGATGCGAAGAGACAACGGGGCGGGAATCGACAGGCAATCGATTCCTTCACACGCTGACCTTGAAGCGGGGGCATTTAACGCGGCTGCCCCCCACTATCCGGGCCGGGTATTCCCAAGGCGTGCGCCGAGGCCGCATGCGACCCGGGGAGGAGAAATCAAGTAGTTCGGTGCCCCTAGCCCTGGCGAGGCGGAAAAGCCTCGCCCGGGAGTCTCGGTCCCTGCGAGACGAGGTTCTACCCGGGGGAACTTTGCCCCGGGCGAAAGTCCAACTCGGCCCCTGGGGTTCTCCGGTCCCCTGGTTATGAGCGTCGTCATTTTAAACAAATAAGCCTTGTGGGTCAGGTTTTGTCCCATTATGGGCCGATTTGGGCCATATGCGGATGGGGCACAACAAGCCTGTTAGCATAGACCGCTTTCTCTAAGTCTTTTTCTCTATATTCTCGATGGCCTCCAATGATATCGTTTCTAGAGTGTTTTTGTTTGTCGCCACCCCGACCCTCCCTGCCGGTGGGGGTGATTTGATGAGTTGGGCCGTTGGATGAGTATTTGGAGATGGGCCATTTTGGGCCTCTTGTTGGGCCGAAAGGATGTTCCTTATGTCGGTTTCTTCTTGGTAAGTCTCATGGTCGTGGGGGCGGTCCCCCCGTCCTTCCGGCCGTCTCCTAGCCCGGGGATACGCCTTGGGTGCGTAAGACCGGCGTCGCCCCTCCCACCGCCCTTCTTTTTGGGCCAGCGGGGGCTGCACCAACCCTCTTGGGCTTATTTTTATCTATGGGCCGATTATTTTTCGCCCCTCGACGAACGTTTGGGTCCAAACATTCGATGGGATATGGTGTAAAGTTTTTAGGTGAAAAATAAACAGGTCCTTAAATAAATCGGCCGCCACGCTTTTGGCAAGGGCCCCGAAAATGAACCCGAGAAGAAGCCACACCTTTAGTAAAATTCTATTCATCTATGTTCAATTAAACAATATGCACTTTGTGAGTCAAATTGAGTAAATATTTGAATAGAAAATCGAATATAAGACGTTCATTTTGCATTCCTATTCAAAAAGATTTGTATCCGTATTCAAATCCGAATTAAAAATGCGGTAAAAGTTGATATCCAAATCCGATTCCACGCAAATTAGATCCGTTTCCATCTCTACACAATACAAAAACTGGATAGATCGACGATTTGCCACTTCTGGTAGGCTGACCTGTGGCCCTGGATGTCAGTGAGAAATACTAAGGAGAGTCCGACGTCATTACAGGCTGTATTCCATTTTGCGTGTTGTCAACATGAGAGGGACATCTTCTCTCGTCTCTGTACTTACTCTGTAGTCAACATAAGATAAGCCAAATCGTTGCGCTATTTTCCTTGTGCGTTCCTTTCGAGATCTGTCTCACTTGAGTATCCACCACCAACAGTGCTGACATCTCTGCCTCTACCCTCTGGTGCACCACGCCACCATGTACTCCCCTCCGTCCCAAATAGATGTCATTCTCGCCCCCGGTAGTCAACGTTTTCAAACTGCCGGCAATTATATATTAAAATATATAAATATTTGTGCTAAGTAATTAGTATCATTGAAAAGATCTTTAACTTTAGTTTTTTAATAAATTTATCCGAGATATAAATGTTGCACGTATTTTCTACAAACCTACCAAAGTTGAAAGTTTGACCGCACGCACCCCACTTGACATCTAAAAAGGGACGGAGGGAGTACGTGCTTGTCTCGTCTTCCTGAAGCAGCTAGCTAGGTGAAGAGAGCAGCTTCAGTCACACATGTCGTCGTCGTCACCGGCGGCGAGAGGCGGCGGCGCAACGGAGGGTGAGGCGGAGGCGGACGTCGAGGAGACAGGGGAGAGGCACGTGGCGGCATGCGGCCTTCCACGTGGCGACGACGATCGCCACGCCGGCGGCCTACGCCCCCTTGCCCTTTGCTGTTGCCTCCCTCGGCTGGCCTCTTGGTGTCTGCTGCTTGGTTATTGGGACACTGGTTACATGGTGCTCCAGCTTGGTTGTGGCCTCGCTGTGGCGCTGGAATGGGGAGAAACACACCAGCTACCGGCTCCTGGCAGGGAGCATCTTTGGTCCCTGGGGCTACTGGTACGTCTCCTTCTTCCAGCAGGTGGCATCTATAGGCAACAACATTGCAATCCAGATCGCAGCCGGCAGCAGCCTCAAGGCCGTGTACAAGCACTACCACACCGCTGACGACGGCGCAATGACGCTGCAGCACTTCATCCTTGTCTTCGGTGCATTAGAGCTGCTCCTTTCCCAGCTCCCTGACATCCATTCGCTCCGCTGGGTCAATGCTATCTGCACTGCCAGCACCATTGGATTTGCAGGGACAACCATTGGTGTCACCATATATGACGGTAATTAATTCAACAAGATGGGGGAGGAATTGTCACTGATGAATATGTATATATGGTTACTGAGTTAATTCATGCAGGATATCGGATCGAAAGACAGGGAATCAGTTACAGTCTACAAGGAAGCACCGCAACTAAGATTTTCAGAGCCTTCAACGCATTGGGCACAATAGCATTCTCCTTTTGGCGACGCCATGCTGCCAGAAATTCAGGTGCCCATCTGATCCCCATGTAGTGCCATTCTCAAGACTGGGGACTGAAAATCTGAAATGCAGAGCACTGTGCGAGAACCGGTGAGGGCAAACATGTACAAAGGCGTCTCTTCAGCGTACACGATCATCATCGTGTCCTACTGGACCCTCGCTTTCAGTGGCTACTGGGCATTTGGCTCAGGTTCAGCCCTACATCCTGTCCTCCCTGACAGCTCCAAGATGGGCAACTGTAATGGCAAACCTGTTTGCAGTCATTCAGATAGCAGGCTGCTTTCAGGTAAACTAAACACCTGCTGTTTCCATCTTCAATCAATTTGTAGCATAACAATCAAGTGAAGTAACACTACTACTTCGCCCGCCAAGATATACTGCAGGCCGACATTTGCGCACTTTGAGGAGCGAGTTCGGGCGAAGAACAGGAGCTGCAGATCCTGCCTGTGCCGGCTGACATACACGTCTGCATACATGGCCCTGATCACCCTCGTCTCGGCAGCAATGCCCTTCTTTGGGGACTTTGTATCAGTCTGCGGGAGCAGTTGGGTTCACCCCTTTGGACTTCGTGCTGCCCGCATTGGCACTTCTCAAGACCAGGACGATACCTGATAACCCAGGATTGCAGTGTGCTGTGAAGATGATCAGCGCTGCTATCGCCATATTGTTCTCCATCATAGGTGCCCTGGCATGTATCGGCGCAATCAGGTCGATCGCGCTCGATGTGAAAACCTACAAGTTCTTCCATGATATGTGATGAACTGATGATGGTTTTGCAGCACCAAGTTACCTTGTTTCCCAACATCACAACAAAGTGTACTGATCAGAATCAAGTTGCCTTGTTTCCCAACATCCAACAAAGTGTACTGATCAGAATAATGATGAATATTTCATCTATACAGATCATTATGTCTACAGTAGCTCCCAAACAAACACGAAACGGAAACATATTAATAAGCGAATAAATAAGGATGGAAAGAAATTTGAAATGGCTAAGACTTACACCGAACCATTTTCTTTCTAAGCAGAGTACTAGCTTATTTAATGATCTAGCTCAGCTAATCACAGCTAAAATCCTTTAACCTTCTCTTCAGCACATCCAAGTTTTCCTAAAACTGAGTAGTAGCTTATTTTAATGATGTAGCACAGCTAATCTCAGCTAAAAATCCTTTAACCTTCTCTTCAGCACATCCAAGGATTTCTTCCGGCGCTCTGCACTGTGGCTCGGCTTGAAAGGCTCCCAAACAAACTGTCTGGGGCATCCTTGAACTTGTCACAAATTATTGCCACCTTCTTGTGGTCTAAGGCTCCATAATTCTGCTCCCTGGTTACAGGATTCACGAAGCTTTCAGGTTGGTTGCTTAGCAGAAGATTTATTAGCTGCCTTATTTCAGCTAGACAATCTCTGAAACTTGTTTCCTTCCTCAGGTCCGAAAAAACCCAGTCATGCGGTATGTGTCATCAGCAAACCCCTCCAACACTTTCAGATCAATGTCAATACTAGCAACAGCATTTGCATTGAACCTTTTCACCCGTCACTAAGAAGTACTGTTGTTATAGAATCTGAGATGTGGCTTAGTGCACCAGATACAACCTTGAATAAAGCATCCCTGGGTACAATCTGCTGCCCAGAAGATACCACGTCATGAAGATAGATAATAACTTCGTTCATGTAGTCATTTGCGTGCTCTGGAGCTTCCTCCAGAGTCCAATTGATGCTAGTCAACTGCAACATAAATTCATCAATCTTGGAATTGACCAAAAGTAATTAATCCATTGTATGCGCTGCATTCTGGGAGGCTTTGAGCACAGCTCTAGCAGTCAAAAACCAGAATGGGGCTTCTCAAGGAGGCTCCTAGGGACACCACAAAAGTCGAGCAGCATGCCAAAGGAACATATCACAGGACTGCTCAAGAATGGCAATGTTTCCTGCAATCTGCACCACCTGTGGAAATTCAGGAACCACCATGTATCAAGTTCAGAAAACCATCATTCAATGTCTCAATCAAGAACTTGTCTAAGTAACCTTTCACCACATCATAGATGTTTATGCTACCACTGTGTGACAAGTAGCTGACCAACTCCTCAATGAAATAGCACACAATACGACAAGCATTCGAACAGAGGAGGGAAAATGGAGCAACATATGGCAAATTTGGTACTCCACCAACAGGATCAAGTTGGAATGTTGCTATATTTGTGTCATATTCATTTTCCTTCTTTATAACTATCCTCTCATATGAGTCCTTAGAAAAGGCATAATTGAGCTTCTTCCGGCAGTCAGAAAGAAGAAGTTCAAGATACTTCTCCCTAGTTTTGTCAAGAATTTCAACCAGTGACATGGATCGGTATCCATATTTCTTCAGGGTTGCACCAAAAAGACTGACATATCCTTTTATGAGGAGAAGGTGGTTGGCGGCATCAATGCGGAGAACTGCTCTTCTAAGATGAGAGTAACTTTAGAAATGGCTGTTTCCAGCATTGTATCAACCTGGCTCTCAGATAGAAGTCCATCTGCAGTTCGAAGGACACGGTCCTCAACAATAAAAAAGCCAGCTACCTGAGCAAGGAAAGGTTGATAGGACTCAACAAAGGGTTGTGATGTAGAAATTTGCAAGTCCAAATTCAGTTGCATGAGCCTGTTATTATAGTAATATTCTCGAAACTTCTCCCCAAGACCAAGGCCTATATGGATATGGTGTGCTCTGTACACTGGTGCAAGATCAAATTCCAGCATTGCTTCCTCAGCCATGTGCTCCACATCCAAGGTGTAAGCATTCATGTCGAACCCAAGATGGCTAGATTCTTCTGCTTCCCTCTGTCGGGCACACATTCCCTCATCTTTCAGACGAGTCAGAGATGTCTGGTCTATTGCGATCTGCCCAATCTCCTTAGCAGTCCTTCTGATATATACAAGCCACTCATTAAACTCACTACAAACTTTCTTCTCAATGTACAGCTTTATCATAGGAACCTGTTTATGAATAACCTTTTTCAGAAGCTTCAGTGGAATATTTTGCAGGTACTCCTTCTCAATCAACTCCAATGTTTTCAATGCTGAAAGAAATTTTGCTTGTGCAATGTCCCTGTTGCATATCTTGCAGAGACTGGTTACTTGCAGACAAATCTTCAATGTAGCTAGGGCTTCCCCAACATTACTGTTCACAGAATAGATCTCAAGAAGTTCATCAAGCTTCAGTAGCAAAAGCACTAGCAACCTCTTGTAACCGCGAGGTTCTCATCGAGACAATGTGCCCTTAAGCTCATCAGCATCAACCAGGACACTACGAAGCTCATCAACTGCAAGGATGAATTCCTCATAGTGGAGTCTACAAATCTCTTCAATCTCAACCTCTTTCATCTTCACGATGTTCTGGAGGCTGCGCAAGAGGGATTCAGGCTTCCCGATTCAAAAGCATGCCGGACTATGGGACCCACATCCTCATTGTTTGCAATGAAGGCAGCAAGGCTCAAACCAACACCATCCCCATTTTCCGTAGCCCCCCTCTTCTTTGTCTGAGCAGTCATGTTTTTAACTGCAAAACAAAAGGAAAGACCAAATGAGATGGTGCACATTGTAAGACATGCTTGAACTATTTCAAAATATTAGATGCCACAAATGTATAGAATAGAACACCACGCAAGCAGGGGAGGAATGGGAATCCATGAAATTCGCATCATTTGTGAGAGAGAGGGCCAAAATTCTGAATAGATTTGCGCTTACAGCCTACAGGTACTTAATACGGTTGCTCCCCCAGAGGAGTCATGCTGGTAAAAGGAGCCTGGAGCAGATGCAAATCTGGGTGACTGCATAGTGGAGTCTTACATGCAGAAGCATTGCACAATGGAAGATACTCAACAGTGCACAATATCCAGGCACCTCACTACTGATGACAGGCAGTGTATTAAAAATTGCTAGGCAAGCAGTTGGGCTCTGCCTATAGGAACTAGATGTGCCTAAGCCTTTATACTTTTATGTGGATGGTTAGAGAAATGTCATATATAGTAAATAAAAGAAACTTAGCATATTAGGTTGAATAAAGTTGATGTTATCATGCACCCATGAGTAATATTACCATGATTAATTTTCGCCGATCTCTAAATTTTCCTAATTTCATGAAATACATAAGCCAAAAACATTTCTATGCGTGAAAGAGCCTAGAAATGGATCTTGGCACCGCCTTTTAAACAGAGATGACAGGTAAGGCTGTCCTAATAAAAATGGAAAATTTCATGAATACATAAGGCCAAAACATATCTTTGCGTGATGAAAGAGCCTAGAAATGGAGTGCCTTTTTAAACAGAGATGACAGGTAAAGCTGTCCTAATTCCTAAAATAGGTTATCAATATTTCATCCCATCCGCACCACAGTCACCATTGTACTGACACAGGTACATCACGAAATAAAATGGGAAAACAGATCCAAATATAAGATGGGGAAATCGACTTGATGCTCCATCCTTTTCTCCCTCTCTGTCTGATGTCGTCAACACGCTGTGCAGAAATCGGAACGAACACAGTAGGACTAGGATCACAGCCACTCAAGCAGGCAGGCAGGAAGTACTAGTGGGCTCCCATCGGCTGGTTGAGGCTACGGATTTGGTCCCAAACGCCCATCCGGACTCGGCGGCCGCCCAGGTAGCAGCCGCCGCCGCTGTCCCGTCCCGTCACGCGCATACACAGGTAGAGGACGAGGCGGGAGGAGGAGAGGAGGGCGAAAGATTAAGGGAGATCCTCACCTGAAACAACGGAGAGCAGTGCGCTTTTGCCGGGAGGACCTGAACGGAGAGTAGTCCTCGGGTCGAGTCGAGTGGGGCAGGATTGACGGCCGGCGGGCGGGCGGCGGCGGCCTCCTGTGCTGTGAGGGAACGGGATAGGGCGGTGTGAGGGAGGGCTCAGAGAGGATGGGGGGGTAATGATGAAATGGGCGACGGCGGCCCGTACCTGGGTCGGTTGCCGGCGGGGTGCGCGAGGCCGGCCGGCCGGCGGACGGCGGCAGAGAGGGAGAGAGACTAAGAAGTGACCAAATGGATTTTAGCGGCTTCGCTTCCACTTCCACTGAGGTTTTGTTTGGAGAAAAAAAAAAGGTGAGCATGGGTTTTTGGGTTCCAGCCTGCTGCGCGCCGCCGGTACGTCCAATGTTGCCGGCCTGCGTCGGCCGTGTCATCTAGGGAAAAAAAAAAGTTTTCTTATATTATTAAAGACACTTTTTACATTGATGAAAAAATTTCTTTTGTTGCAAAAAGCATTTCCAAAAGGATTTAGGGAAAGTGTTTTCTTCAATGTATTTTTTTCTATAAAATAAACGATATATGAAAAATAAAATTTTATGATCCCTTTGTTTGAAAGAAAAAATCTATGAGCACGGGATTTTTTTTTTTAGGGACTTTTTCCCCTATAATTTAGTTAAAGTTAGAGTTAGTTTCTAGCTCTAACTCTCTAAACTAAATCTAACCCTAGGTGTTTTGGATGGAGGGGTTAGATTGACATTAAATGTCATTTTGCAATCATTTGGTGTGGGTGGAGGGGAGAGAGAAAATGTATTTTTTAGTGGACCCTAATCTGAGCTAGCACCAATTAACAGGTGAGCTAGTTTTTTTAGGGTGGGTTAGATACAACTAGCCCCACGAAGTCTCTAACCCTCTTGTTTAGATCCTTTTGGATTCGTTGAGCACAAACTAGCTCAAACTAAGGTTATGTTTGGTTTCCATAAGTCAGGTGACTAAAAATCAGTGACTTATAAGTCATGCCTGTTTGGTTACAACTGACTTATAAGTCAAGAAAAAAAGAAGAGAAAATGAGTGACTTATAAGTCAGGGTGAAAAAGAAAAGAAAATGGTTGCAAGTGACTTATAAGTCCCATGACTTATAAGTCTCATCCCTACTGTTTGGCAAAATAAGTCACTTATTTTGAATTTTTAACTTATAAGTCACCTGACTTATGGAAACCAAACAGGCCCTAACTCTAGCATCTGGATCCAAACAGACCCTATGTCTTATGATTCTAATATTTTTTTTTCTAAAGGTGAGCAGAGTGGCCAGATGTGAATTACCTCATTCGACAAGAAACCCACTTTTTGCAATCTCATTGGTGAACCTATTCTATGCATATTCTTTTCTTATGTCATTGTCTAACGAAAGCAAATATGATTCTCTGTTACAAAGACTTGGGTTATATATTTTAGTAGCATTTCCTGACACCTTCTCTAGTTAGTGGCGTCTAGTGACAAGCTAGAAATAAGTAATAGTTTGTATATTAGAGAAGGCCAAATACATCATAGGAGGATTGGGTGGGTGGGTGGGGGGTGCATGGAGCATGGGAGGGGGCTCCCAAGCACTGTACTTGTACTTGGTGTTTGTGTTACTTCAATTGTGGTGGGGGTGGGGGGCACCGGTGATTCATTTGGCATGGGTGCATGCATGAGAACTTGGGAAAATCTATACTTACCGAATGATTTTAAAACAGGCATTGGAGCCCTCATATACCGTGTTTGGTTTGCTTGGCTAAGGACCACCCAGGGCTAGATTGGGCCAGAATTTTAGTGTTTGGTTTCCTAGTCACGGGTTGGCGCTAGCTAGAAGGAGCCACCTACACTTGGCTGGCTGGCCCTAGAAAAATGGATCCCCAACCATTTTTCTAGAGCTAGGCTTAGCCAGCCATCTCTCCTTCGTGTGTCGCTCCCCCGCCATCTCCTCGTGGTGCGTTCCTCGCATCACGCACGTGCGCCACCGCCCGGCTCCTCGCTAGCGGCGGTCACCCTTTGTGCTCCTCCGCGTGTGCTCTCCTCGACCTTGATGGCAGCAATGGCCTCGTTTGGATGCCATCGCTTAATTTCGCGGGTCGCTCGCTTAGATCCGCCACGACGCAGGTCTACCGCTGGTGGTGGTGGTGGTGGTGTTGACCACGCCATGACGCTTGAAGCCCGGACCGAGTGGTGGTGGTGCTCTTCAACGGCTAATGCGGACGGCGCGCCCCCCACGAATTTGGGGAAGTTCTCCAACATCCCCGAGTACCGAAGTGAGTACGCCGGGCGTTTGATGCCGCACACCTATACATGGCGCCCCGCCGGGGCGTAGTGGCGGGCCTCGCCACCTGGCAAAGGCGCCACCGCCATATGGGAGTCAAGGGGCCATCGACTAGCAGAGGAGTGCGCTCGTCGAGCACAAACGCAGGTCCGCCTTTGCCGCGTGCGCCGCTCTTTCACCGTCTGGCCTTTGCTCGCGGTCGCATGTTGCCATGTGCTCTTGCTCGTATGTCCACCATGTGATCGATGAAAATCCTCATAGGATGTAAAACTTACCAAATTAGAGAAGATGTGACTATATTAAAAGAAACTAGATAACCAAACATGTTCTAGAACTAACCAAAGTTGACATAGTGTAGATAACCAAACAACTAAAGGTTGGCTTGATGTGTGTTGACACCCGATATAGCATAATATTAATAGTCAACTAAACATGAAATAAGGGCTTAAAATGAATATCAACATAAGTCTAGGGGTCCAACTGATATATTTCCACGAGTTTTGGTATTTCATAACTTTGTAGGGATTAATCAGATAAAAGAAGATAAGAGCAAGTGAGAAACCGAAGAGTTTGCATCCCATACGATGAGAAGAATTGACCGTGAAGCAACTCAATCCAAAAAGTGGACTAAAACATTCTAGAAGACACCAGGAGGAGGGAGAACTCGTTGTGACACAAGGCCCCGGCGATCGCCAAAGCCCATAATCGCAACCACCGTGAGTTGGAGCCCAAATCCAAAACCCCACTTTGGAGGTCGGTTTCTAACCGACATTGAGGTTGTATCTACGCCGCTTGCTCAAGGTCGGTTTGATCTAAGGGTCCTCGCTTCATCGCCGATGGCTATATAAGAAGACCACGACCCCCCGTGGGCAAAACCCTAATTCATTCAGCTCAAGCCCCTCCTCTGTAGTTCCAATCTAGATTAGACACCATATAGAACTAGAAGCCCTAGAGTGAGTTGAGAGCAAGCATCAAGAGAGATTAGAGTCATAGTTCCCATGAGAGAGACTAGAGCTAATCTTGTTCCTAGAGCTAAAGCGTGGGTGAAGGGAAGAGCTGCTGAGGAAGCACCGGACCTGTCGGTGACTCCTCTACATCTTGTACCATCGGGATCAAGTCCCATTAGCATTGGGGCCTGATCCTGAGATTTCTATGGTGGATCAATTTCTTGTTTGAGTAAGTAATTGTTCTTATTGTTCTTATTATTCACAACTCTTATTTGAGTACTTTAATCTGTGGGAATCTATAGATTAGAGGGGTAGCTTAGGTTTAGGCGGTGCTTAGACCGAGGTTACTTGTGGATGCACCCTACATTCCGGAGCGTGGTAGTTCGTGGTAGTGACAAAGTACCATTGATTCCTTTGGAGTCCACATCCCGAATGATAGGCCAAGTAGGACCATGTTACTGGAGGATTGCACGTTTCGTCCCTGCTTTCCTTTGAGTATGTCCCCCTAAGACAATATCAACGTAACTTACAAGGATAAGAACTAGACAACCGTAGGAATCTCCTTACCTCTTTATCCTCTCATTCCTTGATTGCCGTTCAGCTTATATGATTTAGTTATATGGGTTAGTTATATGCCTCGCTTATCCTCACATCATTCTCCCCGTGGATTCAATATTAAAACCCTCTCTCGGGTGAAGTGCTCACCGTATCCGTTAAACTATGGATTATACAAATTATAAATATTTCTGTAGGCTTAACAAATACCAACAATGTGGCTAGTTCTAGAGCATGTTTGGTTATCGGGCTTAGTTTTTGCTAGTTAGGCTCATCTAGGAAATCGAACCAAACACGCCCATATGGACAAGATTATGCTATGTCCAATTCAAGTGTGCTAGGGATTAGAAGACATTGCAAGATTCTCGCAATGTCAAGGAAAGTTTACTTTCTTTATTTTTATACTCCCTCCGTGTCACAAAACATGTGAATCTTGGTTTTCAATGCCACTTTAGCAAAAGTGTTTATGCCCATCGTCCCTTTATCCTATCTAGAGAATTCCTTTAAAGTTTGTGGAGTGTGGAACAATACCAACCACACAACAATACTAAAATATAATAGGGCCCATAGAAAAAAAGCTAACTAATATTTGGATTTACATGATTTTTAGGCAAGATTTGAACGCTAGAATCACATGTTTTGTGAGACAAAAGAGTAGTGAAATGGCAAAGGCTATACATCAGTAAGAAAAATCAATAAATAAAAATGGACATAGGAAGATATTATTATTGTAAATGTTTATTAATGTGATTTCCACTTAGGTCATATCAAGTGGCATCATGGTGGGTTTTTCTCACAGGAAAAATATTTGGAATGGGATGTTACGTGGGTTAGTGCATTAAAGTGACTTGGCCTATGATTTAGGCAATGTGATAAGGGCTTCATGTGACTTAAAGATGGTGATTGTTGCTGTCATAACCTGGAAGCAAATGGCACATCGTTCTCTTAAAAAATTTATTTATTTCTATACATTTTTTTAGTTTCTTTCTAGTTTAAAGGTTCAAAGTAATCTCTTGAAATATTAGAAAATCCAAAAAAATATATTCTCAACATTTCATAAATATGTTATTTTAACATGTCTTTTCTTATTAGTGCTTTGATACCTATGAAATGTATTTTGATGCCAAGAAATTAGAGAAGTTCTCCAAACAATTCAAAAGGTTATAGGAATGAATAACTGAGATAACACTTCCCACATAAAACGATTATTCAAATGAACACCTCTCTCAACAATACGATTACTTATATAGGAACATTCTTGATATTACAAGTACACTAATTTCCATCCTAAATGACTACCAAAAAAACTTACAATTGCATGTTTCCACTACCGGTACTCCTTGTGGTACTTTCTTTATGTACACATTACAACTAAACCTAATGATCTACCACTTAAGATTTTTTAACAGGCTCGAAGAGAACCTAGAATTTTTAAACAGGCTCGAAAAGAACCCTAGAAACATGTCTATCAATGATATGTTGTGGGCAATGAATAGCATAGTATGAACTTCTTAGGACATCCCATAAGGTTTGCTTGGTCTTCTTATTATTGACGGTTTTCTCATCAGATCTCAGCAGTAGAGATTGAGCAAGTTCTTGCATATTGAACTCAATTTCCTTGTCAATGCAATTTATTGTTGCTTCATTCTTATCAGTGTCCTGCACAAGGTATAATTAGTTCGACATGTTGCCATGCAAAAATAAATTAATTTTATGGAATATGTTATTTATATGTACAAATTTCCAAAAAATACTTTATTCTACATTATTGTTCACAAAACAAATTAGAATTCATGATTGCTTTGTTGAGAAACAAAGTATCTATAGTTTCCTTTTATAAATACATATTACAAAAAAAAAAAAAATAAATATTTGAGGTTCCACTGGTCATGTACCATATAGAAAATAAAAGGTAAATAAAACTAATATTTAATAGCATTTTAAATATAATTTTACTAACTTGTCCTTAGATGGGTATATGACTTAAGAAACAAATTACTTATACATGTGAGGAATATCCATGATGAAACTATAACAATATGTGAAATTTTAATTACCATCTAAATTGAAGGAAATAGAGTTTGTTTATATGATTTTGCACTTTGAATAAGGTTGAGGTAGTTTGCTAGTGTAGACATTTTCAAGATTTGAACGTATGAAATATTGAATTTTTTTAACCAATATAGTCATAAACTTGAGGTTCTGAACTCACTATGCCATGGAAAGTATAGAAAATCTACACAAACAGTTGACCTAACGCCTATCTTGGGGCCGCAAGGAACAAGGAACAAATTCTAGTCTTCAGTGGAGGATCAAGGTGCTAACAATAGCTATATATATACAATGGGTTGATTCTGAATTATTATTATTGCCCCTAATGGAAGAAGCATTGTATTATACATCTAGCTATGCACAAAGAGTAGAAATATTTTTTTTGTGGTAAAGGGTATACCTGGGATAGTAACAATTTATGGTTAAGACTGTCACAAGTATTGGATGTGAGTTGAATAAACCAATCTTTATCCTTGTTGTTTATCACTGATATAGCCTCACCAATTCGTCCAGCACAAATCTCAATAACCTGGACTAAAAAGCAAATATGTTTGTCTATCGTGAACCATGAATCGTGGTTCTATATCACTGGATTTGTGATATTTGTTTTTCTTCCTTATTTGTCATTTGCACCATCCATTCTGTCCACTGGATGTTTAGACAAAGTATTAGAATGGTGGAAGAGAAGATGCCATTATAATCTAATAAAGCACAAGTGAGGATAACTTACTGCAAGACTCATTAGACTGTGTATGAACCTTTGTCCTTCATGAATTGGCAATGCTTCTTGTGTCAATAAGTTAATAAATCTCGAAGTGCCCTCTCTCGAGAATAGCATCATTAGGATTTCTTTTAAGCCTAAATTTATCATTTATGTCAAAAATTAATCTTCTCTTAGTTTTATATAGTGCATAATAGGTATCATAGTGAACATGGGAAATAAATGTTAAAATGAGACACCTATAACAATCAAATATGTCAATGTAAAATGCAATGCGAAGTTAAAGATTACATATCCATATGAAAACATCTAGAATACATACCAACAATAAACCTATCAAACTTTTCATGGAGGTCATATATAACTTATGAAGCATTCATAAATCAAAATTTTAGGTGATGTGCCATATTGATAACCAAAGTATAGCACAATCAGTCCACATGAGTTGATAAAAATCAAGGTTAAATGGATTCCACAATCTTTACGTCTTCTGTAATATATGTAAGCAATGCACATAGTATTGACTCATGCAATAAATAATAAGTGTGAGGATTGAAATTTATAATCAAAAGAACAATAATGTACATTATGAATGCCAAAGATCAATGGTAAAATTAATTGTTATATCCATCATGTGATGAGTATGCCAAATATTGTGTAAGTACATAATTCTTAATAGTTAAAATGATCATTATTGGTATTCCTATAATTATCAAAGTTATTTGTTCTATTACTTAATTTACCGTTCTATTTTTCATATTAAAGAAATAAACATCAATATTACTTGGTACATGACATGTGCCACATGGTGATTCATAAATGTGTACAACGGTCAACTAAGGTAAGGTGTAGTACTCACCATGATACATCACTTTCTTCATAGAGACAGTGCACGAAACATTCTAATCTCTTCTTGTCTTTTGAAATTTCATGAAGATGTGTAGAAATGGTATTGGCAATAATTGATGTTCTTGCCCATGCAAGTCGCTCAACAGCACGACTAGGTTCATAAATGCAAGACGCAGCTAAAAAATATGCTCTTAAAACATCTTGTGGTTCTACTCCAAAAGTGTCAAGGCAATTCTCTATGCACCACCTAAATGTAGCGCCAAAATATTTCATATTAATATTAACATTAACCTTCTCAAATAAAATTCATGAAATGAAAATGAAATTATGGTGTTTACATTTGAAGCTCATTACACTCAAGCTGATGTAGAGCTTGGCAACGGTTGAAATCCATTATCGCCAACTCAAGATATGTGTCGTTGTTCACAAGAGGCATCCTGCCAAAAATGGCCCACACATATAGGTAAAACATCTCTCTTACTTTCACTAATGAATATGCATCATAGATCTATGAATGGTTTTTTGGCCATGAAGTACAAGTGTGCACCTGTAGAGGGTCTTTCCAATCCAAACATCATCTTTACCGCCATATTGATCTAGATAGGTTCTTGCCTCTACACGAGGCAAGCTTGCATACCAAGGGAAGTCTAGTGTATATTGCACCTATCAATCAACACAAACATATGTGTTGTTATATATTATTTGGAAAAATATTTCTATACACATATAGCATGTCGGTATAATCATGACCATACTAGTCTCAACACATGATTGTGTGAACAAATATTATGTTGTAGCTTATGCAGCATAAATTGCATTGTTTAGGAAAAGAATCATAACATGTATCCTTTTGAATGCCATCATTCTCTTTTATGTTGCTTCCCTTGATTTGATTGTTTTTATTAACATATATTTAGCTAAACTGATGTAGGCCTGGTATACAAATAAAAACAAGGTAAATCATACTTCAATACCTTTTAATATACACACCATCAAACATTTTTGGTTTAGTCTAAATAGGATAAGACAAAGATTTCTAGTATCTTTGTAGTATAGTACCTCATTTTAGTTACTTCTAGAACTTACAAAATTGCCTATGTTTGTTTCTTTTGTGTTCAAAACTTGTATATCTTTTACTTCTTCTCAGGTGGGTTTGAGAAAAAAAAGCCTAGCATGCGGTGTTTTATATGTATCATAACAGAAAAGATCAAGACAAAGACATAACCCCCTGAAAGCATAAGACACCATTTAATTTTTGCCTATATATTCATGTTTTAATCAATCTAAGATCATCAAATGGTAGAATGGTTTGGATTACCTCGCCAGCTAGATCCTTCGCAATGATCCATTTGTCACGGAGCATGCCTTGGGCTTCTCTTTGTCTGAGAAACTCGTATGAGAAAATCCCAGCACGGTGCAATATATCCTCCCCTTGAAAAGCTATCTGAGAGGCTCTGCTGAGGTTGTACATCCCAGTGACGGCTTGAGTTGATTGCCCCACAAAACAAAAGAACTCTCCATCTTTCTCAAAATTCTTAAACACACCTACAGAACACGAGACTTATGTCTGAGATGTAACAACTTAATGAAGTTTAAAGAGCAGAGGGGATCGAGTGAAATACTTATTGACATTTATATCATATTGTGCATTATATTACTTCACTAGTTAGCTGAGCATCGGTTGGTTCACCAGAAACTTGCTACTAGCTTTATGACTAGCCTATTTAATTTGTGTTTATTTGTACTTAGCTTCTAGTAGAGGCTAGAAGCTTTTCGTTCCAAACTTGTGTATCAACTCGATGTACTGCTCCTAGAATGTAATAAAATCTTCCGTTTCCAAAAAAAAAAAAAAAGCAAAGTCAATGAGATATTTAAATTAAACAGGGAATGGTCTCTGTACTTGGGGAGACATTGTATCCATGTAGCCTTAGTAGTCGGAAAGCCATAGCTGTGTCATCCACATCTTTTACATTAGAGTTCCTAGCCCAGCAAATCCCATCTTCAGTCCAGTGCCTACAAAATGAGAAGACAAGTCAAGAATTGAAATTCATCAGAAGATTCGGTGCTCACTGTCACTGAAGCTTAGTGTTGCCATGCATGATATATCTATCTTTAAATGAAAAACAATAGTACTGAAAAGACAGATCGATCGCAGAAGAAAAAACCTGTTGACATAGTCCATGCATTGCTTAATCTCTCGTTGAAGTAGCGGGAGATCCCGAGTCGCTCTAACCGATCAACGACCCAGATATGCTCGAAAAGATCAACCGGATAAACATTGGGGACTGAAAATGGTGATGATAAACAGTTTCAGATGAGACACAGATAAAAATGCTATCTAATTTTGTGAGCATTCATATATATCGTGGACGATCGACTTACCTCCTCCATCAAATTTTTGACAATCCTATCAATATATTCGAAGCACTTCTTGTCACCAGTTTGCATAAGTGCATATGCAGTAGATGAAGGAGAGTACAAGAAGGATCCATCACTCGATTGGAGATTCAGAAGCCTTGCCCAGTCCAGATCAGGCATTCCTTCAAGGCTATGCAGAATGGACGTAGGGACTCTATGCATCATGTCCTTTGGGATCCTCTTCAGCTTGATGTCTCTGTTGGAGTATATGCTCTGCAAAGCCGGGTGATCATACGGAAACTCGACGCCCAGGTTTCTAGCTGTCTGAATGAGAGAAGGGAACGCGATCTCGAAGCCGATGGGCATCGACTCCTGCTCTTCCTCTGCTAGCCTCCACATGCTCTCGTGGAGAAACGAGAGCCCTGCCTTGCATTCTTCAGGCTCAAGCGACCATTTGGTGAGTGCAACGACGCAGGCGAGGGTGTTGATCATGCGGTCATAGGCAGAGAACAAGGCCGAGTCGCCCCAGGAGCCGTCAGGCTGCTGGTGGTCGACGATCCAACGCACGGTGGCCGGGAACTGGGGCTGGGGCTGGGCGCCACCGCCGGCGTCCAGCTTGGGCACCAGCGCCACCCACGCCGTGTCGTACGCCGAGATGCTGATATCCCCGTCGTTCATTGATCTTAGCATCGCCCTCACTTGATCGATAAGTGGCTGCAACTCTGTCTCATCAGCCTGCTATATAATAGATGCAAATTTGATTTCAGCAACAACTAAACTTATACCCATTTGTCGTCCTTGTCCAGAAAACAAATGTCGTTCAGAATTCAGAAAGAATGAAAGAAAAGAACAACATCTGTAAAAGGAAGACGTACCTCAGGAATCACTTGGTAGTCATCAAGATCTTGTGGTTTCCCTAACCATTTGGCAATTTCAGTCTCGGTTTCGACACGGGTGGTCTTGAACACTGCAGGTGCTAACAAATTTTAGTTACTTTATTTGCTTCAAACCCAACACCAACAGTGAAACATTCCTGAACATTATTATAAGTTTTACTATTACTCTAGGCCATTGGGATAACCTGAAACTGAAACTCATGGAAATGAACTAAACTGGATTTAATCTCAAAGCAAGAAAACTGAAGAAAATGATCTAAAAGGGAGTGCTAGATGGAGCTGCTGTTGGTCAGTTGGTGTTGGGTACCCAAATCCACTTACATCAATAAAACAGCTGAGACATGCATCAAAGGATCAAGAATATGTCCTGAGCAGAGTAGTGCCGTCCAATGCCCAAAACCAACTATAGTACTGTATAACATTAGAGCATCAGAACATTCAGCACTCCACTACCGATTTCACTTGTTTTTCTCCCCATACAACTACAGTGTAAGCTAGACATGATCCCAATGGTGATCAAAAGTTATGTTCGCCTGATATAAGAAACCACAATCAATTAGATTTAACTTTCCTAATTTAGGTTCCCAGCCCGTCTCCAAATTTTTTTCCTTGCAAAATGCTTTCCTCAACAGTTACAGTTATATAGTACCAATCAGATTCTCTACTTTGTGCGCGAGTACATGCATGATCTTGGCAAAAACTAAAGATACCTCTGCGGTCCAGTCTCATCATTTCTCTTAGACAGTTAGTTTTAAGTGCCAAATCTACGATATTCCTGATCAGATATTTGATCTTTGTGTAGATCAATCACCAAGTTGGTCCTCTGGCTACTTGGCTAAAAAAGAACATACAGCGGGGTACAATTAAAGAGGACAGAATCCCTTAGCATGCTGCATCCACACATAGAGATACCTTTGTGATTGAGTGAAGTCCACTAAGAATTTGGGCTCAGGACAGTTAGAATCAATCATCCATCAAGAATCTTAATTTCGCAGTCCATTACTCTTGAGCAGTACGTTTGATAGCGATCAACGTTCCCTCACCATCAAACGATCGCTGTGAATGGGTTAAAGTTCCCCTTTTCACCTTGTCAAAAAAAGTTCCTTTTTGTTCTCAAATAAATAAACTGGCAGTATGGATATAGTGTAGAATATACCAGGTATATATTAATGTTACCATGATTAGTAGTAAACATGGTACGTTAGTCCCTCTCCATCCTACCAAGAGTGCCATCCTCACTTTCCGAAGTCAAATATTTTTAACTTTAACCAAACATATAGAAAAAATTATTGATATCTATGGTGCTTAATAGGGATTATTAAATTAATCATTAAATATACCTTTATAATAAACCTATTTGAAGAAACAAATAATGTTAATACTATTTTATAACTCTTGTCAAACTTAAGAGAGTTTGACTTACATATAACCTTAAGTGATATCTTTTTCGGGACAAAGGGAGTAGCTATTCTTAGATAATTTGTATATTAACTAGTCATATAGGACAAGTTACGAGCTTGTGGTAAATTTGAGGGAATGAAACTATTGTGTAGTAGTGTTGATGATCATTCTAGTACTTGTGCTAGAACGTGCATACCATAGGCATGCTTGAGGAATGAAGCAATCAGTCCCATTATTTTATATTATTACTACTTGGACTTGGAATTTGGAAAGACAGAAAATAAACAAAGAAACCAAACAAAGCAAAAGACGATGGACGGCCAAGGAGAAAGACACAATATTTAATTACCTAGATTTTGGTGGGGAATGCCACTCCGATCCTTCGGTGAAAACACACTATTTTGGTTGTTCGGGTGACTATTTTGTTGTGAGTGTATTATGAGATAAGTTCAAGGGCATTTCACTTGCTTGGATCCCCTGCTATAGTTATTTCTTTTGGTTTCAAAAAAAATAGATCTCTCTTTTTGGATCAAATAGGTGCAGCCAATGCAATAAAATAGCTAGCTAATTGTTAGGTGGACCTCTATCTAGACAATAACTGTTTTACTGGTTGCATTAGCCCAAATCAGTTAATAGCAGGTATGTTAAGTGCGCTTCAAACACCCTCCAGCTAATTGGTAATATTAGATATGAGCTATTAATCAGCTAACTATATATTAGCGCAGATAAAATGATCCAAACAGGATCAAAGCAGTCTTGAGGCTAATAAAATAATAAAGGGCATATTAATATATAAACAAAACGGGTTGATTAACAAGAAAAGCGAAAATTACGAAAAGCACAACTTTTTGTTTTGGGCTTTAGCAAAAAGCAGCGGCAGGAGATATAGTATAGCAGGAAAGCGACAAGCCAGGTGCAACATGGCAGAGAGAGGCTAGGACGGGCGCAGCGCAGCATCTGCGACTACGTGTTTCGTTCATCCATCCATACGTATAATGCAAGAAAAAGGAAAAGAAAAGAGGTAGTATAGATAGAGCATCTATCCGTGGGATGGATGATATGATGAGAGTCAAATGACTAGCAACGCACCTTTGGCACTGGATACGTTGTCGGGCTGCTGCTGCTGCTGCGGCGTTGTGGTCGCCGGTGCCGGTGCCGGGGCCTGGTGATGCTGCTGCGTTCCTCTCCACCACCCGCCCAGGCCGAGGCTGCTGCTGCTGTTACCGCGGGGCCCCGTCGAGCCCGCACCTCCAGCTCCAGCAGCAGCAGCACCTGCTTTGCCATGGATACGGGTACGGCATGGACCTGATTGATGAGCTGCAGCTGCAGAAAAAGCAAAAGCAACGGTGGTGAGGAAAGCGTCGTACAGGAGTCAGGGGCCGGGAAGGACAGAGACAAAGCAAACCCTACCACTAGCGAGCTACAGGAGATACTGAGTACTAGTGATTTGATTGGGCAGATCGAGCTCTCAGGGCCTGCCTGCTGCTGCATCCGGGTGTTTGTTTCCGGTTGCCCATCGGCCTATCCGGCCTAGAGGATCGGACGAACCAAACCCAGACCCAGATCATACTACCGATATGGAGTAACTTATTTATGTAGTTATTTAAACCCAAGTGGGAGAGAATGCTCGTATAGCAGCCGAGGACGTACAATGCAAAACTGATGTTTGATGAAAGAGAGGTTTTTAGCTCAGGTTGTTGGCAGCCATGCTCATGCCAAAATATATATGTATATGATTCTTGTACCAGGAAGCAGGGGCAAGCAGGCATAGCGCGAGCTCAACGTACCTGCTTTGCCTTTGAGGACGACGCGAGGTGAAGAGGAGGATGCGGCCGGCAAGAGGAGGAGCTGCATGCTGCCGCCGCCCCTCGATCGTTGCAGTCGCAATGCAGGCAAGCACCGGTCGATCGGCTCAGGCACCGGCGCGCGCCGACGACGGGCTCGGCCGCGAGAACGAAGATAAAGATGGATGGATGTCTAATTTGTGCCGCGCCAGGTAGAAAACGCTGGACCCCGGCCGGCCAGGAGGTCAGTTAAAATTAAGGCAGAATTGCTGCTATTAATAGGCGGATGATCGAACAAGTATGGCAACTAATCACTTCTCATCTATCCAAATCATTTGGAGAGCTATAGCGAGAGGGATAGATACAGAAGAAGCAGATGATATCTAGTGTGAGCAGCTATGCAGCCAGCCTTGCGTGTATATATAGCAGTGTAGCACAAGAGGCAAAGAAGCGGTGGGTGTGAGCGAGTGTGCCCCGCGGGCGTCTCGTGCTTACTGCTGCCTGCGAGAGGGCCGGGCCGGGAGGACCTGATCGTTCGTGATCTCACCCACCTAGGAGTTTGGACGACTAGCAGGAGGAATGATTCTTGTGCGGGGACGCACCGGCTGAGTGGACAAAAACCACCACCGTGTTCCATAGCTCCGGCCAGAGCTCTTTGTGAACGGAACCGGGTGGTGAGACACAGACATTCGTCACCCCGTTCCAAACAAGATACCCTCCATAATCCGTCCACAGCTGGCTAGCCGATCGATATACGTATAAATATATATATATACATATATGTTTATTTATATATACACACACGTACGTAGCGTATGCACACACACAATGACACAAACCGATAGCAGCAACATCGAACTGAACTTGGACGGGTCCTTTTTTGTTACTAGGAGACGTACGGGTCCTTGTTGTTTTAGGAAAGATGCCTGGCAAACTAGTACGTACAATGGGACACGGATGTAATAAATTTCATAAATAAAAATGCTTCTTTAACTCAACAATCGTAGACTCTGGAAGCTGGTTCCGCCCGGGTAGCTTTATTTTAATCATGGAAAAAAAAAAAAGCGACAGCTAGCTGCATGAAGCAGGCAGCAGCAGCTAACGCAGAAATGAAAAGCAAGCAAGGGATCGGAGTCGGACACCCCCACACACCGCTGCCGAATGCATTTTGCTTTAGCAGATACGGCATGGAGCTGATTGAAACTCAACTCAACCAGTTGCCAAAGCCAGCAAAAGGATGGAGATGAGCACAGGCCGGCCCCTGACGATGCGCTAGCTGTCGATCGCACCGCAAATCCAACATCAGGCACCTCATTCTCCTTCCCGTTTCGCCAACATTGATCCTTCAACTTTCGCTCCATCGGTTCACTTCGCTGCCCCTCGATCCTCTTCCTAGATGGTGTATCATCATATATATCGCGTCAATCTCTAGATCTATTGGTTCAGTCCTAGTCCTTTGTAGGTGCTTACATTACGTACATCTGAGTGTATGTATATGTATGACTAGGAGCGGGCACCACGGCACGTGACACGTGGCCTATGGCCTATCCCATATATAGCAACACCACTACCATCACGTGGACGGCCAGGTTAATTAGGTTGTAACTCTCAAGACTTGACGGTCGTTACAAATTCAAGATTTTTTAAAAATGACTCTCTTGGAGATAGTTGTAGACGCGTCCAATCCATCCAAGAAAATCTGAACGATTAACCTAAGAAATTTTTTTTTTTGAGATATGGCCTCGAATGTTCTCTCTAAGCTCAAATAGGTATCTAGAAACTCTTATGACTAAGGCTCAACTCCCAACCTCGACCCCCAACTTAATCACAAAAACCAAAATCTCTCTTGATGTTCACTCATATGGTTATAACGTGCCCATGAAATGTTACATAGACCAGGTCAAACCCAAGTTGACTAGTCAACAAGACAAAGTAAACAAGGCTGCCATTTGTCTGCCTACTTTGCAGAATTTGTAGCTAGAACACTTATGCAACAAACATGCAATTGGATGATCTATCCTCCTTTCTCTCCCCAGGGCACCTCAAGTCAAGTCGACCTAACACCTAATGGATATATAAAAAACACAAATGGATATGGCCATGTTCGCTGAACATGTGCATCAGGTCAAGGTGTGCTGGTGCAAGTGGATCACCAAAGTCATTTTAGCATCACTTCGTCTTAGATTTAATTTTGGGTTTATTTGTTCTCACAATTATACATATCACCAAATTACCAAATAGAAGCACTGGAATTTAAATCCAATTGCCATTGCTTTGATTCATATAGAAACGGCAGCTTTAGAGTCAAAAAACAAGGGCAGATATGCAAACTTGAAAAATAGGAGCAAGCATGCAGTTAGAGTTGAAAGGAGGGCAGTAATGCAATTGTACGAAATTTATACGTTCTAACTCTTAGTATCCAAATGAGTTCAAGAAAATGAACACAAAAGCATCTTTTTTTGAAAACATAGCATATACTCAGAAGTACATACACGCTCACGCCTACTTTCACCTTTTATGACGTATGTACTCCCTTTGTTATTCAATAAATCAATTCTTAGAGTTGTCTTAAGTCAATTTTTTATGTTTGATTAAATTTATAAAAAAAACTAGGACTTTTGACACCAAATAGTATCATTATTAGATACTCCATAATCTTTGTTTTTGATGTGCTCATTGATGTCACAAATATTTGTTCCTTTTCTATAGATTCGGTCAAATATACATAAAAAATTAGTTTAGGGCAGCATTGCAAATTAATTTATTCAGAGATGGATGTAGGTGTCCCGTCCGAGATAGGGAACCGTTCCGTTTCAACCACGGCAACCACAACACGATGCTTCTAACTCTTAACAAAAAGCCAACCATGGAGCCCCTTATCAAAAAAAAAAAAAAAAAAAAGCCACCTTGAGCCGACGAGGTGCTATGAGCTGAATAGATTTTTTTTAATAATGGATAACAATATCCGCCTCTACATCCCAAGGATGTACACAGCCCATTATTACAAGCTTTCAAGAACAAGTAAGAGAGAGCCTCGGTCTTAAATCGACCAAGAAGCTAAGTCAAACAATATAAATGTTTCCATCCTTTGTTGGATATCTCTAAAGCAATAAATTCTAATTTCTTGCTTATTGTTGAGAGCGCTTCCTTGGCTATCTCGTTACTGCTTGCAGTGCCCTTGATAGCGTAACCAATACGCACCTCTGAAAATTACCTGCAAAATAGAATTAGATTTCTTTTGATTAAAAACCACATCATTTCGGCATCTCCAGAGAGCCCAGCATATGGCAGCCACCCCCACCCAAATCAATTCTCTAATCTTTTTATTTTGATTAGTTAGCCAATTCCCGAACATATGGCTAATTGATCTAGGTTGAGTCAGTCCAGTAGCAAAAGAGATAATCCTCTAAATCATTCTAGTAAGGGGGCAGTCTAGGAATAAGTGTTGAATAGTCTCATTCTCATTAGAGCAAACACACTTTTGACTCCCTTTCTAGTTTTTTTAGCAAGATTATCTTTAGTCAATACAACCCCCCTGTAAAACCAGAGAAAGATTTTTAATTTTTAGAGGAATCTTTATCTTCCAAATCATCCTATGTCGAAAAGGTGTTTGTGTATCAATAAGGTCGAGGTACATTGAGCGGACAAAGAATAGTCCCGATTTGGTTAGGCTCCATCTAAAATAATCCGCCCTTCCACCAATTCGACATTTGAGATTCGTGCTACTAGACCAAGCCATTCTCGTAAGTTTGTTATCCACCGAGCCCTCCTAAAAAGAGATGTTTAGAGGGTTGGAATCCATCACTTTTACAACGGTTTGCGTGAGGATTTCGAACTATATTATATAAAGATGGATAGCAATCTTTGTGAGGCTTATCTCCTACCCATTTATCGTCCCAAAATCTAGTGGTAGTTCCATCTCTGATATCGAAGGAACCTTTAGCCAACACCTCATCTTTGATATGCATTAGGCCTCTCCAAAAATGAGAGTCATTGGGTTTGGGCTGTCACTTGAGTTAGGGATTTGGATTGTAGGTATTTATTCCTTAAAAGCGGCTCGCCACATGCCCTCTGTGTTCAACAAATTAACTAACCATTTGGCTAGAAGGAAATTATTTTGCAGTTCTAAATTAAGGATACCTAGTCCCCTTGATCTTTAGGGCGACCGCAGGATGTCCCATCTAGCAAGTCTATATCTATGTTTTTTCTCAAGAGCCTTGCCGTAAGAACCTTTATCTATAATGATCGAGGTTTTTAATCACCCCTTTAGGGATTTCAAAGAAAGACATCATGAAAATCGGTAGGGTCGCTTTAGGACTGAATCAAGCGAATTAGTTTCCCCATAAGGCGTATTTTGCTTTCCGCCAAAGAGAGTTTTACTTTGAAATGATCTTCTACCTTTCTCAATTCAGAGTTCAGGAGTTGTCTATGGTGCATTGGGATTCTAAGATATCTAAAAGGATATTCCCCATATTGCATCCAAAGAGAGTAGTATAAAAGGATTCCATCTCCTTAGCTACACCATAGAAAAAGATTTAGCTCTTATGGAAGTTGATCTTTAGCCCAGATAATTGTTCAAAAGCACAAATCAATAGTTTAAGATTTTGTGCTTGCTCTGGGTCATGATCAAGAAAGATAATGGTGTCATCTGCATATTGAAGTATAGACAACCCATCATCTATAAGGTGAGGGAGGACACCTCTTATTTGACCATCGGGCTTTAAATACTATTAATTAGAAGAGCTAACATATCCGCAATGATGTTGAATAAGATTGGTGACATAGGATCTCCCCGCCTAAGTCCTCGCTTGGTCCGGAAGTAGGGACCTACGTCATCATTGACTTTGACCCCTACGCTTCCTCCAGGACCATTGTTTCAACCCGCCTACACCATTTGGGGAGAAACCTTTCATTCGTAGCGTTTATTGATGGAAAGACCACTTCACTTTGTCGTATGCCTTTTCAAAATCAGTTTTGAAGATGACACCGTCTCTCTTTTTGGTGTGAAGTTCATGAATGGTTTTAGTGTAGGATTACGACCCCTTCCATTATATTCTACGCCGGGCATAAAGGCAGTGCGTGTTGGCCTCACCACGGTTTTAGCTACCAAATTAAGCCTATTTGTGCTTACTTTTAGTGAATATCTTAAAACTCACATTAAGAGCACAAATTGGCCTCAGTATTGTTGAATTTTTATAGCATTATCCACCATTGGAATTAAGGTGATAATACCAAAATTTAAGTTGTACAAATCAAGATCCTTCCTATGTAGCTCAACAAATAAGGATAAAAGATCATACTTGATGATACCCCAAAACACCTGGTAGAATTCTATAGAAAAACCATCCGGGCCCGGGGCTTTGTTATGTTCCATTTGGAAGACCGCCTCCCTCACTTCAGATTCAATGAATGGGCCGATGAGGATATCATTTTCCTCGGGTGAAACCGTGGGAATGTCCGTTTTTGGTCTTCGCTAAGGGAGATATCGAAATTTTTCTCGACCGCCAAAGAGGTCTTTGTAATAAGACGTAATATGACTCTTGAGCTGATCATCACCAAATACCACACCTTGATCATTTTCAAGTTTATAAATATGTTGCTTACGATGTTTTCCATTGGCAACTAGATGAAAGAACCTAGTATTAGCATCCCCTTCCAATAGGGTTTTAACTTTGGCTCTCTCATACCATTTTAGTTCCTCCTCTCTTAGGAGGTTAACTAAATGTTCTTTTAGATAGTGCTTCATATCAATCTCTTGTTCGGATAAGGGAGAGATCTCAACTTTCTTGTCTATATTCTCTAAGATAGCCAATAGAGTCTTTTTTTTTTTTCTATAAGACCTCGCAAGATGTTTTGCCCAACCCCCTTAGATATTGTGCGAGCCTATGAATCTTGAATTGCCAACGTTCAAGATGGGTGAGCTCGAGCAAGGAGATTGCCAAATATTTGCAACCATGTCATAAAATCCATCTCAGTAACAACCATCCCTCTCAAATTTGAAAGGGCGGTTGTGGGTTAGGTGGGTCGAAGCACATGTGCCGAGAACTAGGGGAGTGTGGTCGAGATATTTCTATCCCTAGGTTGTATGCAGGTTGACAATGGAAACATGAGTTCCCATTCCGTGTTGACTAGTACTCTATCCAACTTTTCAAAGGTTGGATTATCCCCTCGTCCCGCCCATGTGTATTGACGGCCTGCCATTGAAATCTCTTTTTAGATTCGAGATTCGATGACAACATTAAAGAGGTTTGGCCATTTATGGTCAAAATCCCCGGAACTCTTATCTTCTAGCCCTCTCATTATGTTGAAATCTCCTCCTATCATATATGGAAGAGTTTCTTTGGAGCACGTGTTGGCGAGTTCTGCTAAGAAAGCACTCTTATTCTATAGTTATGCTGGTCCATAAACCGTATATAGCACAAATTTGAAGTCATTTGATTTGACTCTTAGGGCTAATTTTACATAAAAGTCTCCTCGAAGAATGGCTCCAATGTCGAAGACATTCAAGTCCACACCTAGCGAGAATGCCCCCCGACCTTCCATGGGGTGCCATGGTGTGCCAAATAAAATCATGCTCGCACAAAAGTTATTTAAGGACATGATCCGGGAAGGAATCCCGGCCTTTGTTTCTGAGAGAGCAATAAAATTAATTTGCTCTTCCTTAACCAATTCCGCCAAAAACCTATGTTTAGCCAAGTCACCTGACCTCTCGCTATTCCGAATATTCCCTTCATTTTATATTAATTTTGGAGGGGGTTTTTGGTTTTCTTTGAAAGTTTGCCATTTTTTTATATTTTTGGCATTATGATATTTCTTCCTTTGACAGAGTGGAGAAAGATCTATAATTTGATCATTCTCCTCCTCCCCGCAAGTTCTCATTTAGATTTCCACAGTGCGTGGTACGAGAACTACATCAATTTGGTTATCCCGCTCATCCTCACTCTCAAGATTGAAGGATTTAGGAACAGTCCCTTTCTTTCTATTAGCACTAAAAGCTAACATATCAATCTCTATATTTTTCTATTGAGATTACTGGCGATGAGCCTTTTTTTTGAAAGCCCCGATGAGCCTAGGTTGATGCCTACCCTACCAAGGTTTGATAAAACTTTAGAATCTGGATAGGTAGTGAAGGAGTTACCCGGGAATTCAAGGTTCTTCTTCGCTGCCATCCGGAACGCCTTTGTGTAGGGTGTGGACGTCCGCCGCTGCCGCTGCGTTCACGGAGCTACGACGCGGCACTTTGATAGGTGCTGCTGTAATTGCAGGTGCACACTCCACCACCGGGGAGGTAGCGGCGCCCGAAGGTGTTGCGAGTAGACCACAAGAGTTGCGATGTTGGGCCTCCCGCCGCCGGGCGGGTCGGTTACGGCTTCTTCATCGTCGTCCACCGGTAGGGAGGGTCCACCAAGGTGGTGTCCTCCCCGAACGGCGAGCCGTCCAACCTCTCGCCCTGTGGCGCGGCGGCGGGGCAGTGGGCATGCCCCCACCTCTGCGTCGTCGAGGCGCATCCGCCCAAGGGGCGAGGGGTAGAGCCCCCCACCTCCAACGTAGACGGGGGGGGGCGGTGAGCGTGCCCCTCCGGGTCGGCCCCGGGCGGTGGGCAAGGGACACCCCCCATCTCGGTGCAACCCGATGGGGTGGTGAGCGTGCCCCCCTCGGGGCGTCGTCGCCCGGGTGCAGCACGCCGCCCCTCCCTCCTCCTCCGCGATCTAGGCAAAGAAGGACCGGCGAGAGTGCCGGTCCCACCACCACCGTGAGTAGCCGGGGAAGATGCCGGTGGCGAGCCCACCTTCTCCGTAGAAGTAATGCTGCCTCCCCCGCAGGGGCGGCGAATGCCTCCAACACAAGTGGTGGCGAGGTAGCGGGCAATGGCGATGTAGAGCCCCCAAGAACCTCGCCGCCCGTCGGGCCGGCAACTGTAGCAGCATCCCCGCCGAGAGCTCCACCGTTTGTGACAAAACAAAAGATTTGTTAGAGGTAATATTATAATCAGCCCCGTCTTCATCTGTCGGGTGGAGAGTTCGTCTTCCGTGGAGACCCATTGTCCGACTCAAAGCATAACTTTGAGGCTGATCTCATTTAGAGCTGCTCACAAGCCAAATCCACAATCTCATTCGCCAAAGCAACCTGTTTTTGAGGAGGAAAATCCTGGGAAGGAAGTGGGGGTTCCTGGGTCGTGGTATTATCAACCTGAGGGTTCCTGAGCTGAATAGATATAGCGAGGGATATAATGGCCGGAATGTCCATGTAGATGCCGTGGTAAAATGTACATGTCTGAGACGTACAAGCCACACCATCTGCTCGATCATCATGGCGTCATAAACAAATATAATGTATGTAGTAATACGCCAGCGTGAGAAAAACAAGTTTGCATATTTTGGGAAGGTGGTTGTTTACCGTACCATGCAGGCGTATACATGTACTAACTGATGTCAGGAAACCACAATTCAAGGTTGACATGCGACTGCTAGTGACCAGTTAAAGTTTAGTCAGTCCTTTCTTTTTATGAGCCTAGATGATCTGTAATTATATAAAAAAAACCATTCTTTCATTCTAATAAAAATAGGGAGGCCCTGTTAAGGTCAATAAAAGAAGAAGAAACCACAGTTCAAAGTTTCAGACTCTCGTTCCACATTATTAGCAATTGAAAAGAATAAGCATTACATCAACACACATTTTTTTTTTTTCACCGGGCCATTCACCCGTTTTTCATTAAGAGGAGGAAAACCAAATCCAAATACAAATAGAGTTCATGATGCCGAGTGGACATCAAAACAAACGAAAAAGAACGAACAACCTATCTACTGGAAATAAACTTGACGATTACATGATGAACAAACTCTGCGACTAGACCGGGAGGACAATCTATATCCGCTCAGGCCCCGAGGCACCGCTTCTTGCCTAGAAGGAAGCGCTCCATGCCCTCCCTATTCACCTCAGCAAGAGGCCCCGTGAAGGCAGACTGCAGCTCGTCAAAGGAGACCGCATCCTCATGCTCGGCCTCGACCTCGATCCCCATCTTCTTGAGCAAAACTCTCCTTGCCTGGTCCTCTGGCCTATGGAGCCTAGACCCCACTCTTTGCAGCGGCGGCGTGCGCCGCGTTTCGCATTAGCAGAGAGGCGTCACCCCGGCGCGTTTTTCCTCAAGACCGGCGTGGAGAGTATGGATGGCTCCAGCGGCCTCGTGAAAGCGGCTATGAACTCGTCAACCGACGGCACGAGCACCGAGCTCGAAGGGTGTGCAGTGCACCCATCTTCGGCCGCCACGAGCACGCGCCCGCGTCGTGCACGGTAGGTCGACCGACTCAGTTGCAGCGCAGCTCACCGCGCCCCCGAACCCCGGGCGGCGAGGTCAGGGGCCTCTGGTGCAAATAGTCCAACACGACGCTGGATCGGTGGGACGCGAAGCCTGCCTCAACCAAGTCACCCACCAGTCCATCCACCGCCCCGAGCGGTGGCTGAAGCGAGGCGTAGAAGCAACTATCGTAGCGACCATCGGCACCTCCAAGAGAGGCGGGCGCCGATGAGGGCAAGCCGCGAGCTCATCTAGCATGGGGTCCACCCGAAGAGGGGGGACAGCCTCGCCGGGGCACCGCGTAAGCGGGGCGGCCGACGGCCAACGGCCGGTGCCCACCGCAAATAATCACCGGCCGATGGTGGCGCCGAAGTAGGCTCCCCGACGCATGGGGCCGGGAGCACCGCTTGTCGCCGATCCAAAGCCGGCTAGAGGGCCCGTGAGGTGGAGCCACACGGGCGAGAACAGCACCACCGCGCCCGCAAGACCGGTGATCGCGCTTGGCCTCGTGCCTTCCGCCCCATCAACGGGCAGCGACGCGCCCGATGCCCTCACGGGCGCAGCGTAGCGCCACACGGGAAGGTGCGTAGAGCGTGTACATGCTTGTCGGAGAGGCAGTTGAAGCTTATCGCCCGACCAGGTCCGGGCGGGGACGGGCCTGGGCCGGTGAGGGCGACGGTGGCCGGCGCATGCGTACTGCTGGGGAGGACCTCCCCGCCGGCAAAAGACGGTGCGGAAAGGAGGCGCGACGGTGGGGGTCGGGCGTGGGTGGGACGGGACGCGTCCTGCCGCCACCTTTGCGACCGTGTTGCCCGTGGCGCGTTGCGCTGGTAGACGGGACGCTGGTTGACCGGGGGCCCAGGGCGCCACGATGTACCGCGCCTTGCCGCTCGGGTTGGCGGCGGCGCAGTATGGGACGCAGCCGGCTGCCACGGCGTCAGGCCACCGAGGACATCTTCTTCTTGCTGCAAACGAGACGGCCGCCTGTGCTTCTTTTCATGGTGGAGACGGCGGTACTCTCCGTCGGAACGCCATTGTTGGACCCGTAAGCCACACCTGTGGTGGCCTCGACGATCTGGCCATCGGGCGCAGGTGGTCCTCCCTAGAGGGGCATCCAACCGGGGCGACGCCCCATCCCGTGAGACGACGGACGGGGAAGCAGATGGCCTCGAGGAGGAGGACCGTGCCTCGTGGCCATCCGGGCGGTGAAGGATGCGGAAGCCGGGCGGGCGGTGATTGGCAACTCGAACTCGCTGCCGGAGCAAGCCGGACATGGGGGGACATCGACTCAAATAAGACCTCCTTGGTCCTACCGACGGAGGAGGGGAAGAAGGGGCGAAGCGGCCGACGGAGATGCACTTGCCGGGTTGAGGCCGCGGGTCGAGGAAGGAGCGCCGTCTCCAACCACCAACTCGCCCTCCTCGACATCCCCAACGCGGGATGGGGGACGAAATCGGATTGGTCGGCATGCCGGCATCGAGGTCTCCAACCGTGGCCCCGGGGTGAGGCGGCGGGCAGGCTTTTGCGACGGAGTGGAAGAGGATGAGGGGCACGGCAGCGACGCAGGTGGAGAGCCCGGCGTCGGGGACGGGCTCGGCGGTACCGGTGCGTAGGGAGACACACGCGGCCGCCCCTAGCTCCGACATGCCGGGCGACAGTTGGTCCGGGCAGCTGCGTGTCTGGCCTGCTATCCTCCCCGCAGGTCAATGGCGCCGCAGACAAGCCATCGCTGGTCGGAGCCTGCTGTGCCTCCAGGGACGGTTGGGTGTTTGGACTGTCCCGACGACCTCAACGCCGGCCGCCGGGCCTCAAAGAAATACAGGGGCGGGGCGGCGTAGGCGGCCGTGGCGGCGGCATCCATCCCGCAGAAGGGGGGCCAGGTGTTGAAGGACGGCAGATGCCATTGCAAAGATGTAGTCGGGCTTCCAACGGCGAATCGGGGCCTCCACGCCACCCCGCCATCGAACACAACCCCCCGACGGGCGCAAGCGCAGCGCCACCGCATCCCCAACTCCACAGCCTCCTGCAAGGGGGAGGTGGGGGAAGGCCGGCCGGAGCTCGAATGGCTGCCATCGGGCGGCGACGGGCGGGGGGCTGCTTGAGCTCACCATGGACGGCCTCCTCGACCCGAAAGCAAAAAAAGGACCCATCGGAGGAGAGCTTGCGCGACGGGAAGCCGGATCCGGGCAGGATGTGGCCGAGTGGGGTGGTTTGGGCGGATCCGAGGATTGGGAGGAGGCGGGTGTGGGGAACGACGGACGGGAGGAGCGGATCTCCTCCCATCGAACCGCTGCCGAAAGATTAGCGTCTACATCAACACACATACATGGAACAGTTTTTTTCTTTACGAATAAATTTATAAAAATAAAAAACATGCTAATTGCTAAGTCAAGTTTGGGACCTCGGATAATTAGATTCCTGCACATTGTTATGGTGTTTGGTTCGAGTTAGTAAGGATGGGAAGTATCCGACTAGGTTATATTCCATCTAGATCCAGAATAACTCTGCCCCAAAGAAACACCTGTGGACGAGTCAAGTGAAGTAGGACAACCATTGCGAGCACTACTACGATTTTTATTTTTTAATAAAGCGTTTTTTCATTTTCCGTGGCGGTTATTAGAACCGCCACCAAGGTAGGGTCATGGGCGGTTTTCTCGAGAGCCCAAAAACCGCCACCATTAATCCAGGAAAAACAAAAAAAATCCTTATGCGAGCCCAAACGGGCCCCATCTAGGCCGGGCGGCTAGGGTTCACATCGGTCCGCCGCCGCCCGATAAATCCACCGCTACCGGGCCGCCGGAGGGTGCCTCCCCGCCGCCGGGATCTGCCACCGCCCGGGAGGAGCCCGGGCCGCCGCCTGCGCAAGGGCCGGTGGTGGAGGACCTCGGAAGGGGGTCGGCCGCCCCCCCGAGCACCGCCCGGCCGCCAAGGACCCGCCAGGAGAGAGAAGGGAGTGGTGAGAGAGAGGAGTAAGTGCGACCCAGGGTCGGAAAACCCTAAGTGACTCACTCCCCTCCCTCTCTATATATATGAGCCCGATTTTAGATAGGTTTGGCTTTTTTCTATGCTCTTTGGGCTGGCTGGTTGGGCCACATTAACCGTGCCGACAGAGGATGTGCGTGGCGGCACGTGGATGGGCTCGCCGAGGAAGGAGGCGGAGGAGGCACGCAGCGCCTCGCGTTAGGGATGAATGAAAGAGATACTAAGAAGAGAAGGAACAAAAAAAAAACTACTCCCTCCGTATTACAATTAGAAGACGTTTAGGACAAATGACACGGTCTCCAAAGCATAACTTTGACTTCTCTTTTTTATAAAAATATTTATTAGAGAATTATACATTTATATTTTTATGAAATAATTTTCAAGACAGATCTATTGATATAATTTTCACATTTTCAAACTCAACAACTTAAAAGTTATTTATAATTTATATTCCCAATGGTTAAACAAAAACCTTTTTCAAAACATTTTCTATTAGTGACGCGGAGGGAGTAACAAATAGGTCCCATTATCTCATTTTTAATGTCTCTATATACCAAACAGAAACCGGTGTTGTCCCGTCCCATACCTCAGAGATAAAACCGTTCCGTTCCGTTTCAGCTTGTCTCCTGCCTAAAAGAATCTCGCGACGAGTGCAAGGAGAAGATGCTCCCGACCAACCCTCCTTGAAGACTACTGTAAGCACCTGAACAACGCGTATGTTATACTGTATATAGTATGTACTATGAATTTAGTTGTTTATTGGCACAGGACAAGAGTATCATGCTCTGGTGCGGTTATTGTCTCTATTCAACTCGGCTGTTGTGTCGCCTTGTGGCTTCTGCACACACATTACACATGAGTTGTACCTGAACTTGATATGGATGCGTCATCCATGACCATGACCATGACCAAGATATACATCGGCTTCTTCTATTGGCGCGCGCGCGCACACACTCCCAACGTGAGCATGTGACGTCTGGGTTGACCCAATGTGGGTTCAAGTTGAGAAGTTGCCCGGTACAGTAGTGTACCAAACATTGGGCGCGTCTGGTGCAAACTCCCGGATCATCGTGTCTCTAATAAACTGAAGAGCTTTAGGGGCAGTTTGGTTTAAAAATTTTTAAAAAATAGTCTTAGGGACTTAAAAAAAATTGTTCAAGAGGTACTTTTAAAGACCTGTCTAGAGAAAAAAGTCATTCATGTTTGATTTCTAGGACTAAAGAGTCTCCAAACCAAACAGGGCCCAGCCTTCACCAGTACCGAAAGCTTTTTGGGTGACGGACGCCTGGGATTTTATGTGGCGGGCAGAGGCGCCCGTCACCCAGAGAAGGTCATGGTTAATCAACGTTTTAGCCGTGGCGGGTCACTTGCCCGTCACGGTTAATAGATGAACCGTGGCGGGCACATTAGGATGCCCGCCACGGTAAAGATTTCAAAAAAAATAAAAAGGGCAAAACCCTAGATAGGCCCGCCAAGCCCATCCATGGGCCCGCCGAGCCCATCTAGGGTTAGGGATCCGCCGCCGCCCCCGCCGCATGGGATCCGCCAAGGCAACCGCCTTCTCGCCACCTCCGCCGGGAGGCCACGCCCGATCCGGGCCGCCGTTGGGAGGACCGCCCCCCCCGGATCCGCCGCGGGAGGGAGGCACGCCTGCATCCGCCGCCCGGGAGGTGGAGGAGGTCGCCGCGTGGTGGCCGCCCGCCGGATCCGGCCAGCGGATCGACGCTGCCGCGGCCGGATCCGCCACGGATCGATGCGCTGCCGCCGCCGGAAGACGATGTCATGGAGGGAGGGAGCCCGCCCCGCGCCCGCTCTCCGCCCCGCGCCAGCTCTCCGCGATCGCGCCCGCGTCCTCCGCCGCACTCCGACGCGAGCCCGTCCCTCCGCCAGGGCTGACGCTGAAGCCCCCCGTCCCTCCGCCCAGGCCGACGCCGAAGTCCTCCGTCCGTCCCGCCGAAAGCACCGACGCGAAGCCCCCTACCGGGCGAAGCCTGCCCTCCTCCGCAAGGAAGGCTGTCCGGCTCAAGGCATGAAGTCCTCCTCCGAAGGAAGGTGTCCTCCAACGCAGTTCTCCCGGCCTGGGCGAGGCGCCCTCCCGATGAGTCGCGAGTGGGAAGAGACTTCGAAAGTGAGGGAAGAGAGAAGAGACAGAGAGATCGGGTGGTGGCGGCGGCCGCCCCCGAAAAGGGAGAGGGATGGATGTTGACTGAACCCTAAGTCTCGTGCTTTTATACTCCATGATAGAAATCGGGCCACACCGGGCTTATTGGGCCCGTGGTGTTCTCTCGTGGACGGCCTTTTAATGGTGCCCGCCACGAAATTATTTATTTTTTTCCGGGGGTACATTAGATGCCCGCCACGGTGGGTACGCTTATTTTTTAGCGTGGGCGGGCGCAGCAAGGTGCACGCCACGCAAAAATCTTTCCCCCGCGGGCGGGCAAAAACACGCCCGCCACGCAAAAAAAAAAAAAAAACAGATGTGGCGGAGTATTTTCCGTGACGGGCAAAAAAGTGCCCGCCACGAAAAAAGATTGTGCCGCTGCTTGCAAAATCAAATCAAGACTAGTGCTTGTTCTAAGTTAGAGGGGACTGAGGACCGGAATAAATCCATATGATCATTGCTACTATAGATAGACTTGACACCCACTTTAACAGCTTCTATGCCTCCAATTCATAGAGAAACGAACAATGTACGCCGATTTCAAAAGGTTGCAAATAAATCTAGCGTATAAGCCATAGTTTTCGAACGGTTCGTGGTATATGGTTGTAGATGTAACTAACTTCATTACCTGATAGATAATTAAGCTCACGGCTCATGGTGACTTCAACTTTTATTTGGAATGGGAACCGAGGAAGTAGAAATGGGATGGAAGCTAGGTTGAATCTCTTTATTGTGTAGCATTTGAACATTTCTATCATGGGATCGCCAGATGGGGCGGGGCTCGAAGGGAAGGGGGGTGCGCCGCTACTGGGAGGTGTGGTGGCACCGCGAAAGGTGGAAACACAATACGACGCGAGGAGGATGGAGCGAATGGGGTCTGAGTTGTTGGGCCAATAGGAATGGGGTCCGGAGGGGGATTTAGGTGCCTAGCCATCTATAGCAGTGCTCTACTAGACCTGTATTTTTGTTTTGCCTAGGGATCCATATTTAACTATAGGGGATCAAATAGAGGCTCTACTAGCAAAGGCTCTCTAGGAGAATTGGTTAGGGAGTTCCGGCGGCACCCTTAGGTCCTTAGTTTGACTCCCCTGCTAGGGCTTAATTTTTAGGCTTAAGGGTGGACAAAAATCCCTCATCCGCTCCACACCAAAGTATATGGATGTGGTCATCCCGTCTCATGGGGATGAGGTGCCTCTGTATATGGGTGGGGTCGGGTTTGGGGGTTAGAGATGCATGATTGTTCTCTTCTTAATGAAAAACTTAGGGGACGCCACTCCCTCGCAGTCTCGTTTTTTTAGTAGGGCCCCCTTGGAGTTGCTTTAAGAGTATCTTTTTCGAATGGCTATACTCATCACGGTTGAATAATGCTAGAGAATGAAATATTGTCTATTCATTAATCTTGAAAAACGCTAACTTCACTATTTGAAGACTTTGGAGTTAGCTTTTATTTATTATGGATCTAATTGCATCACTACACAAACGATCTTCGTAGTTTGAAGAAGTGTATTGATTCAAAATATTTAAAAACTATCTCTTAAAATTGTCCCTGCTCAGATTGGCATTAATTCTTGTGGCAAAACAATTATCTTGAACAAGGAAATTTTTATGTTAATCTTCATAGTCGGGTCTCTCTTAAAAATTATGGCAACTACTTTCCAAATTCTACCTCGAGAAGATGCCTCGACGTGACATAGTGCATTGGGTTGCCCAACCCCCAACTAAGGATGACCCTATTTCAAAAAAAAAAACTATGGGTGTCCCTCTCCCCCTCGTGCTTGAATGATCCTTCCCACACCTTAATACTTGGTCCCAAATTATTAGTCATTTGACTTTTTAACTCCAAGTTCTTTTTATCACTGCCTTATTAAAAAAAATTTATGAAAAACACAAATAAATTTAAGTTATTCTTGGAGAAATTTTATTAATAAAGCAAGCCATGACAAATGTAAGTGATATTTTGCATAATGTTTTGAATAAGTCAAACGACTTACAATTTAGGATGGAGGAAGTAGTAATCAATATTATATTATATGTTGCTTCCTTAATTACCAAAGTGGATCTAGCCATGAAAAACTAACTAGCATCACTTCCCCGTGGTTTTACGAGCCTAAAGCCAATTGGATATATTTTTTTTATTAAGGCCATCAAATCGCATCGACAACTTGACCACCTTCAAAAGTGCACCTGCTCTTATGCCGAGGACATATCCTAAATGTAAGTAAAATGGACCTCAACCCATTTTAGTTTAGATTTGGTGTTTTGCTACCGTTGGTCCCCTCCATCCTCTTGCTCCTCGAATTTCCAACATGGTATGGCAATGGACCGCGGCACCTGGAGGTTCCAATTCACCGCCCCCGAAAACAATGACTCTTTCATGCATGTTGATGGGGGTGAAGGCTCGTGGCCATTGGCATCGATGGACAACACCTCTCAGAAATTTTTGAAGTGTCCCCTATGAATATTTAGTTGGAGGCCCGCCCCCCCAGCTTGCTAACATTGTCTTGCCGCTTGTTGTTGACAATACCGGTTGGGCAAATCATCGCCCCATACTTTCTAGGCCGACTTGGCGAAGAAAGTAGTGCTCCACTACACATAAGTTGAAATCTGTCATTGTTGGCACATCCAACCGAGCGGATCCAATGATGACAAAGTGGTGCCCACCCTAATCCGTCAAGTAATCACCCATACTCCCTCCAATCCCCAAGGATCTTTATTCATCTATCTCACATGTCTAGACTTCATTAAAGATATCCCTATTCTTGCATACTTTAATGATAAAAGAGGCTTGATCCACCTTGTCTTTATCCTTTATCCATAGTTTGGGGATAATAGCTTGGAAAAGATTGCTCTGACTTATCTAGATGAGGATGAAGAGAAAGAAATGTAGGATGGAACATAGGTAGAAGAGGAGGAAGATCCAGAATTGGTGATAGCAGCAGAAGAAGATGAGTACTATTTTGTTGGCTATGTTGAAGAAGATCAAGACAAGCTTGTTGACTCTGACCTTGAGATGCTTGATGGCCCCTTGTAGTTTTCTAGACACCCGTAAGAAGAAATCAACAAATATCATGGAAAGGTTGGATGATGGATTTCTTAGACACAACAAGAGAATGGCTGAGAAAAAGGAAGGGTACAAAAATGCTGAGAGTGCTAGAATGAACAAGGAAAGCAACAACAAGCCAAAGAACAAGGGCAAGGAAGCAAAATCAACTAGGAAGAGCCACAAGAACAAGAAGAACAAGATGAGTGCCACCACTAACATTGAAGAGTATGTCCCCCGGCCATGGTTCCCTCCTCCCACTTTAAAGTTGCACCACACGCCTCCAAAGGCATCCTTGAAGGCATAGGAGAAGGCTTCCACTAGATCCAACCTGGTGTTGTTTTTGTTGCCCTCCTTGACATGATGATCCCGATGAATAGTTTGTTGAAGGGAAGAGCATGTGCACCGGGTCCTCATGACAAAGCTTCCTTATTTTTCTTTTTAGTTCAGTGCTCCCCTAACTAGTGCATGTATTGGTTTAATAAAATCCTTTGTAATCAAATCAGGTGTAATAGCACCTCTAGGAGACCCTTTGAAAAAATATGGTTTAATGTCTTTGGTGACAGTCTTAATCAGTTATCTGGTGTTAAGTCCTTATGTTACCTCTTTTTGTGCATTTGTGGTTTTATGTCCCTCTCACTCTCCTATGTGTTATGTTGTTGTGTCTAACCCTATAGAGGTGTAGACATGTATCTTCCTTTTTTGTGTTAATGATAGTAACAACATAAGAAATAATAGGTCCATCAAGATCCTTTTCTGGAATATAAGAGGAATAAAATCACAAGTTAAGTGGTATGCCATAAGAAACAAGATTAGTGAAAGTTATTGTCAAGTTGTTTGTTTACAGGAAACAAAAAGAGAACTTTTTTTATCAGTTTTACATCAAGAATTTTTGCCCAAGAAGAATGGGTCAGCTAGCCTTTTCCCACTATGGGAGCCTCTAGTGGTCTCCTCAGTGTGTGGAACAGTAGCCTTTTGATGGCTAGATAACAAGGACTTCTATGCCACAAACGTCCATGGCCCCTCCCATGTTGATAAAAACAAGCCTTTGTTACTTGTCTCATGAACTTTTGGCACATCTTCTTTTGATGTCTAGGCCATAGGAGGCGATTTCAGCTTTGATCGAGAACCTATAAATAGAAATAAGCCAGTGGTGATCCTTCTAAAATGAACTTATTCAATGAAGTGATTTCTAATCTAGACCACATTGAGATACCCTTTAGTGGTAGAGAATATACCTAAGCAATATGCGGTGAAGACCCACTCTTGATGAAACTTCTTCAAACCGGGCCCTCTCATATCCTAGTACTTTTGTACAACCACTACCTGCACTCATTTCGTATCACATACCTTATGTCATGCTCATAAGCTGCAGCATCCCAAGATCAAATTTCTTTAGGTTTGAAACTTTTTGGCTTGAACATCCCGGTTTCTTTGATGTCATTAACCTTCACTAGAACTCCACTTTGTCTTCTATGCCAATGCCGCAAAAAAAACTTGTCTAACAAACTTAAATAGACAAGAAGTGAACTCAAAGCATGGAGCAAAAATCTATCCAATTTCAAAGAAATTGATTCATAATTGCAATTGGGTGTTGGCCCCGCTAGATAGCCTTGAGGAGCAAAGAGCTTTGTCCAAACTTGAAAGTGCTTTTCAAGATTAGTTAAATCTCACCTCAATAAACTCCTAGAGTGAAAGAGACAATATTGGAAATAGAGAAACTCAGAGAGATAGGTGAAATTAGGAGATGAAAATACTTAGTTTTTTCATGTAATGGCTACCATTGATCATAAAAGGAATTTTATAGTCACCCTCATAGATTCGTATGGCAATGCTAGAACTCGACCACGATCAAAAGGTCAATTTTTTTGGTGTGCATACAAAGAAAGAATGGGTGTCAATGAATTAGAGAGAATGGGTGTCAATGAATACTCAAACATGAGTTATGATTTATATGCGTTGCTAGAAACACATTATCTAAGTAGCCTTGCCTCTGATTTTTGTTATGTTGAGCTAGAACTTACCATCAAAAGTCTCCCCTAGTGACCATGCCCCAGTGTCCTCATGGTTTTAATGGTCTTTTTCATCAAGAAATGTTGGAGCATTGTCAAGAATGATTACAAGAGATTGTTCTTGGATTTTTGCAACCTAAATATTGACCTATCAAGCATCAAGTCTTCGTGATTGCTCTCATTCCAAAGAAAGAAATCCCAGAGACAGTCAATGTCTATAGGCCTATCTTTATGTTCAATTATTCTCTATAGACCATCACCAAAATCCTTTCAAGCAGGTGCAAAAGAATCATTCTTAAATTTTCCATGTAAATCAATAGATGGATTCATAAAAGGAAGGACAATCCAAGACAGTCTAGCTTGGTCCTTCCAATTTCTACATATATGTCATCATTCCGAAAAGGAAATAGTGATCCTGAAGTTGAATTTTGAAAAGGCATTCGATAAAATTGAGCATGAGGTGATCCTAAAAATCATGAGATATAAAGGATTCCCACTAAGTTGGATTAGTTGGATCCAAAATCTCTTGAGAACAGGCACCTCATATGTCCTCCTTGATGACATTCCTTGGAAACCCTTTCAATGTAAAAGAGGATTAAGACAAGGAGACCTGTTGGCTCCCCTTCTTTTTGTCCTAGTTGTTGATCTCCTTTTAGACAAAGAGTATTAGACTCCCCATTAGTTATAACTTTTAAGGAGACTACACCATTGTACAATGTGCAAATGACACCTTACTAGTTATGCCTAGTGATGCCAATATCCTATCCAACCTAAAAGATCTTTTCAAAACTTTTTCAGAGTCCACTAGTCTACATGTAAATTATTCAAAGTACAACTTAATTCCAATCAACATGAGTCATGAAAATGTAGCTTTTCTTGCCAAGTCCTTTGGTCGCCAAGTAGGACAAATGCCCTTTACCTACCTAGGCCTCCTCCTTGGCACAACCAAACCAAGCATGAACAATTTGCACCTCTTAGCAAAATGAAAAAAAGACTCTCGTGAATTAGTAAACTCTTATCCTATACAATGGCATACTTGTTTTGGTCAATTCATTGTTCTCAGCTCTACCCATTTTTTATATGTGCGGTTGAAACTCCCTTCACAAGTTGTTAAGAAAATTGATGTGTACAAAATACACTGCCTATGGAGCAAGGGCGACATCAACAAAAAGGGTAGTTGTTTAGTGGCTTGGGAAGAATCCTGTAAACCCAAAAGTCAAGGAGGTCTTGGTATCATTGACATAGAAAGCCACAATGATGCTCTTCTCATGAAAGACTTGGACAAGTTCTATAACCATGCTGATATTCCTTGGGTATCTCTCACTTGGTTCACCTTCTACTCTAATGAGATGACCCCACCACATGCTAGAAGCCCAGTGCTGATATTCCTTGGGTATCTCTCACTTGGTTTACCTTCTACTCTAATGAGATGACCCCACTATTGACGGTAGTTATTGTCAACTTTTTACTATGAAATAATAGAACATATGAGGACAAGAACAAATAAAAGATAGGGTTTACACTAACAAATTCCACAAGTTTTGTATACACTCGCTTTTACTGGTGAACTCGGAAAATCCCGGAAAATCGAGAGAGAAAAAAGGAGAAATCAAGACACCAAAGAAAAGGACCAAATCGGGCGATTGGAGTAAATTCCGGGGTCCAAATATGAAGACACCTCGCCAAGGCCGGGTCCCACACCCTTATGTGGGGCCGGTAGCACCGGGGGTGCCGCACGGTACCCCCGAGGAGCCATGTGTCCATCTTCTCGAAGCTTCCTACAACCGACCTATGGAGTTGATCTAGTCCGGCCCAATCAAGTCGGTTTGATCCAAGGGCCGAGATTCATCCTATGGGGATATAAAAGCGGGGCAGGGGTACCCCCTAAAAACCCTAATTCAAGATCGAAGATTAGAAACCCGAAGTTCTAGAGATCAAGTGCGTGAGCCATAAACCCTAGTTCCTCGTAATAGTTCTAGATCTAGAGAGATTAGCTACTTAGCAATAGATTAGAAGGAGTTCCAAGCATAGAAAGGCTTGAGCTTCAGATTCTCTGCTAAGGTGTTCATAGGTACATTGTTATACTCTTTGATATATTTATATCTTTGGTATATTCATTACTCATTGATCATCTATGATATTGTTCTTTATCTTTATTATATTATCATTTGCTTTGTTTATTGTTTGCTTTAATATGTGGAGTTATTTATTTATTATGGATTGCATGCTTAGGATTGTATAGCCCTCATCTTGTAACATGCAAGATAGGTGTTATAACTTATGTAAGCGTGGTGCTTATATATGTTATATCTCGCAAATGCCCACTATATACCAAGGTTTGGGGTAGTTCGTAGAGGTGACAATGTTCTATTGAGTCTTCTATAATCCTCCCTCAATGTATAGTTAACGTAGATCGTGTGTTGCTTCTCAAGGTGAAGATCTCATTATTGAATCCTTCCTAGTTGATGATCCTTAAGTTTGTTATGAAGTAATAAGTAGTAGCTATGATAACTAGATGTTTGCACTAATTAGAGTCTAGCAATAACATGTGATGATAGTTACACATAAGTTTTCCTTATATTGCCCCATGTGAGTCCTTAGACTAGATTATTATTCTGTTGAATCTTTATCATTTCATGATGGCTTGATCCTTGTATTTATCATTTATCTTATTGAGCATTTATCATACATATCTTTATGTTATTTATTATTATTTTCATGTGACATTAACCCTCGTTGTTGAGTGGAAGCATTATCATTATTGGTTATAGATATTCCATATATAAGGACTTTATTAGTATTACGCATTAAGTAGTTAACTGCTTTTTCTCGTGGTATGACAACTCTTACTCATTTAAAATGCTACAATGGTATAGATTATTCTCGTCCGCTTTTGCGTAGTATTGTTCTATATTCTTTATCTTATCCTATTCCTGCCTAGTCACGTTATTTCATGCCATATTATACTTTCTAGTTGCATAAGTGGATTGACAACCCTTGATTTACTAGAAGTATAGGTTATTCTTTGACTACTTGTATAGTGGCTTTATGATTGTTATAATACCAAAGACTGTTTGGGGTCATTGCTTTTGTAGCTTCTCACCTAGCATCGCTCAAGTATGAGTAGGCGCCATAGTATATTGAAGTGCTAGAGAGCTATATTAGTGATGTTGTTAAGCAAAGTGTCAACACCCACCACATGCTAGAAGCCCAGTTGGTTCCTTCTGGTGGAAAGACAATTTGAAGCACTTTAGCAAATTCAAACTCTTCACCTCTTGTAAAGCAAACAAGGGCAATTATGTTATTTTTTAGATAGATATTTGGGTAGGCCGACAACTGTCCCCATAAATATCCTCAACTCTTTTCTTTTGCAAGAAAACCTAAGTGCTTAGTGAGATTCTTCATTAGCAGTGAACTAGAAAGAATTTTTAGTCCAATGCCATTGCCATGGCTAGTCTGCAAACCGCCTTGTTGAGATCCTTCAAACCACTCAATTTAGACCCTAGGATGAAAATGTTAATGATGTTTGGACATATAATTGGGGGCTACAAAAAATTAAATAGCAAAAAGGGTTTATTCAATCCTTATTGAACAAATCCATGCTCACCACTATTCAAATGTTTATGGGGCTTAGGTAACCTAGGTACTCACAAATTCTTCTTCTTGTTACTCTTAAGAGACAGGTTGAATACAAGAAATATGTTAAGAAGAAAGAATAGATATCTACCAGATTACTAATGTGTTCTATGTAATCAAGGTTTGGAAGAAACTTGTTTCCACCTTTTCTTCGAATGCCCCTTCAGTGCTAGTTGCTGCAACTCAATCTCAATTAAGTGGAACTTAAGCCTAAGCCCTCGAGACATGTTGCTTCAAGGAAGAGTTGATTTCAACAATACCATTTTCAAAGATATAATCAAAACCTGCCTGCTGGACTTTATGGAAGATGAGAAGCAACATCATTTTTGACAATGGACAAAGATGCCTCCCTATGGAAGAAATCTTTTAAAGATGAACTAGGCTTGGTATGTATCAAAGGAAAACCGACAAAAGTGCTATGATTGGTGAAAGGATCAAAATGCCCAAGAGGGGGGGTGAATTGGGCTAATCTAAAATTTTATTGCAAATTAACAACCTACTAGCCCATATTCACCCTCTTGTGCCTAAGTGTGTTTCTATGAACTACCGCACAAAGTTTTGCACCATAGGTTCCAAATCCTACTCTAGCATGGCAATTCTAAGAATGTAAAGACATGAATGGAATTGCGGAATGTAAATGCTCAAAGTAAAGAGAGGAAGAGGAATGCGGCGATGTTTTGCCGAGGTATTGGAGATTCGCCACTCCTCACTAGTCCTAGTTGGAGCTCTCTCGTAAGAGTATTGCTCCCCTTAGGACTAAGTGCTCTCTATGGGTTGATTCTTTGACACTCCGTCACGGTGAATCGCCCACAACCGCTCACAAGCTTGCTTGAGTCATCCACAAGCTCCATCGGATGATCTTCAAGCTCTGAACCACCACCAAGCCGTCTAGGTGATGGCGATCACCAAGAGAAACAGTCACAAACTCTCACTTGACCCAAACAAGGCTAATGAGAAGAGTGGATGCACACTTGAAACTCTCAAAGCACTAAAGAGGTCCTTAATCTTGCAAATCACAACACCTCAATAGGCTCTTGCACTCCTTTACTCTCACAAGTGTTTCTTCAAAATGAACAAATGGGCAAGAGGGGAGTAGGGACGAGGTAACGTTGTATTTATAGGCCATGCCTAAAAATGCAACCGTTGCTCACAAACTCGCGGAAAACACGAGCGCAGATGCTCGAGAAATTCACGCAGGATGCGTCCGACGCTATACAAAGTTTGAATCCATAGTTAGCCGTTGCATGGTGCCGGGCGCGCCAAACGCCCGACCGTCGGATGCGTCCCGTGGGTTCGCCACTTGCAACACTTCATGGACGGCGTCCGACACGGCGCCGAACGTGCCAAAGTGCCAAACCCTAGTGTTCGGCGCCCCTCTTTTTCTGCTGCGCACACCGCATGGTGTTGTTGGTGTTTCTTAGTGAACGTAGAAAAGTCCGCAAGCGCACGGAAATGTCGTTGTAGCATTTCACCTGGAAGTATTCAGGGTATCATATTTCCACAACGAACGGTTGTGTGACTAATCTCTGAATAGAACCACCCTAGGATAACTATGGGTGGTGAGGTATCTTTATGGGCTCAAATTCTCGCGGGATCACTTGGCTGTTATGTCCTTACTTCGGCTCGCCACACTAGTAGCGAAATTTTTTTTTAGGCGGGCGCAAATCATTTTGCGTGGCGGGCACAACCGCCCGTCACCCAGAGAGGCCACGGTTAATCGTGGCCTTTCGGGTGGGCGAGGCGTGCGCGCCACGCATAATGAGAATATGCGTGGCGGGCGCCGCCGCCCGCCACGTTAATGGATTTACCGTGGCGGGCGATTATGATACCGTGGCCCACGCACCAACTGGGCAGTGTCTGGCAATTTACGCTGCGCCACACCTGAACATGGGGAGATTACAAAGGACAGACAAGGCTGTCACAACCCAGCCGCCTACCCCCTCAACCATGGGATGCGCCACAAAAGATAGACGACCACTGGCCTAGACACCATGTCTACACTAGTGATTATTACAGTAGCGTGTTAACAAGGCTTACCCATCCCCGGGGTCCTTCTACTAGAGCATCACCTTGAAGGATGACTATCAATCCCGCAAGACTATAACAGCTAAGATAATGTACTTAGAAGTAATAGGCCGAAAGAGGGACACAACCTTTCTTACCCAAAATGATTAGAAGGTTGTAGAGGTATGCAAGTGGCGACCAACAAGTCCGGTACTCCGACCACCCGAGAACCGCGATGCACCGGGGTACACCGATTTCGGGAGAAGAAGCCAAGCCCTCTTCTAGTTTTCCCTTTCTTTCACCCCCATTAGGGCTCGCTCGGTTTCAATTCGCCCGAACGGCCTATGTTCCACCGAATAAGATGGGCCGGCCTCCAACTAGGTCCGGGCCGGAATGGTCGCTCGGTTTGGGCCATCCGATTGAAAAATGCACCTGCTTGACCCTTCCACCCCCCTTCCGGCCCGGATTCGATCCCCTAGTCACACCTCCTAGATCCATTCTGCGGGCGACGCTAAGATGAGACATGAGACGGGCGCGAGGACTACGTGGTTCCGGGCGGCGATGACGACCGCTTTGTTGGCCGGGCACTAACGACATATTTTTCCCCACAACTTACTACCATAAAGGAGTAAAACTATACCTTTTATACTCATATACATTTATTACTAACATATTTCCACTTGTAGTGTTCGAAATGTATTTTGTAGTATTTATAATAAATACAGTGGAAATACGCCCAAAGTACGCCATCCCGGAAAGTGCATTCTCAAGGATATCAAGCCCGGGTGGAAATGGACCAAACCTCGACAACACGGACCGAGCCAAGCCCATGCCACGACTTTTCAAGACGAAGGAGGACGGCTCACAAAGCCCGGCGGCGCCCCGCCAGGTGCGCCCGCACTCGGGTGGGGGCGGTTCAGGCCCAACCTTCACGCAGGGTGGTACATTCAATGCTCAAACGGCTCGGTTCGGGGTGGAAGGCCGGTGCAACGCACTGACGCCCGCTTAGGTCGGTTTAGGAGTATTAGGTCATTTGACCACCTCCCTCTTGTGTATAAGTACCCCTCTCTCCCCTCATTCCACACACCACACTTGGAGTCAACACACCAAAGACACTCACACTCTCTACCTCACTCTCCACCACCATCTTCTTCTTCTTCTTCTTCTTCTTATTTGGTTAGAATTGGAGTAGAAGAGCTACAAGAGGAGGACTTGTAATCTTGGAGCAAAGTGAGCTTTGGTAATATATATTCTCCATGGATCTTTCTCCTATTTACAAGTTCTATTTCTATGATCATGGTCTAACTTATGAATTAGAGTATAGTCTTGTTCATGTTCTAGTGTTCGTATATGAACTAGCATATAGTTTGTATATCATAATCTTAACGTGTTCATATTTGTTCTTCATCGATCATCGTATGCATAACATGATTATAGATGGGATAACGGTTCATCGCTTCTTTCGGTTTGCTCTTGTCTTAGTCCGTCCCATCCGTAGGGTGGGGATCCCGGGGATAAGAGTAGTGCTCGCACGCGGGCATGGTGCCCGGGTATTACGACACCTTCGAATATGAGAGCATGCCACGGCCGTGAGGGGTAGGGCGCGGGTTGTGATAGCCCCGTCCGGCCCCTTTGTAATCCCTCCACGCTCGCATGTGATGTAGGAGTTCGAAAATGCTTTCCATTGGGCCGGATGGTACCGAAGTCTCCCCTATCCTAGACATAACCATGCTCATATCGTGTTAGCATATGATCCTAACTATTCATTCTAAGACCATGACTAGAATACATTAGATTACTCCATAGGACATTCGTTTATTCTTTATCTGCTTTCTTTATCCTTTCCCCGGTGGATTCCAATATGTGTGTCACACTATCTATAAACCGTATTGCTTACCCTTGTTATGATCGAGTAGGTCTTAGCGCGTGTACACATTTCATCATCCGCATGCCATGCTACTTCTTATACAACATGCCTTCCTTTGGGAAAATATAAATAACGATACCCCCGAATACTTCCGGGTGAAATGCTACAATGATAGATCCGTGCGCTTAAGATGAAATATCAACTATGGCAAGATCTATCACCGTTGATTGAAAGTGCGCGTATCACCGACATGGTGGTTCCACTTAGTGATATCGACGGTTCGCTTCTAGCGTAGTCATCGAGATGGGTTCTAAACCCTGCTTTCTAGTGATTGCGTTAAGAAATGTCAACAAGCATTTCGGCGCCGCTGTCGGGAAGGCATTGTTATAAGAAATCACTAGCCGGGCTATGAATATGTGTAGGCACAAAAATCCTACTCCTTGCGCCACGCACACCGACAAGCCGGAATAGCCGGCTTTTTACTCTACGCCTCGAGCGTCTTGAGGCGCGCGCCACCAATTTGACCTCGTTAATTGACAAGGAGGTAAACGTGAGATCTGAACATGCCTCGGTGAGACCAAGACAGTTCGCATGTATGGCTCTAAGGCCGATGTAAAGACATATAGCTATGAGAGCTATCTGTCGATAGATAATGAATGCATTCTAAGCATGTATAAAGATGTAACGTAATAACAGTTTGCCGAATGATCATAAAAAGACATGTTTGAACATGTAAAGTCAATCATCATGATATGACATCATAAAGCTCTACCGTATGGATCGAATTAATTGACAACATAGAACAAAAAGCGTGTAACTCATAAATATAAACCTAATCTAAATGACACATGCATAGGTTTCATCCAACTAGTTCTGCCGCACGCCTAGCTTTCCTAAACCCGCCAAGCTTAAACCTTTACAAGCTAATCCACCGCATGATACCACTTGCTACGGTATAAAACCACTTACCACAACTAGATCAATCCACCGCATGATACAATCTAACCATGATAAGCTAAAAGCACGCATACATCTAAATAGATCTATAAATACTCATTACTCGTTGAAGCGCCGTATGCATAGAAAAGTAAAGTACATATGCAAACCTAATCTAAATCAAAGCCGAGATTCGTCCCCGATCAGTCCTAACAAAGAATCCACCGTATGATACATCGCAACAAGCTAATCCACCGCATGATACGGCTTGCCGACTTAACCGTTCTAAACCCTCTTCGCCCTAACAGCTATCCACCGCATGATACGCTACAACAAGCTAATCCACCGCATGATACAAACTTGCCGACTAGACTCTAACGATAGGTAGACTTACACATGCAGGATACAAGTAAACACATAATCAGTATTCGCAAGCTTGCCGAATTCGTGGTCCATGAAGAAGAAACTTACACGTAAAACCTTAGCCTCGCCGCATCGACTCATGACTAAACGCGTAAGAACCCAAGAACACGTGACAACCTAGATTGATCTAGGCTCGCTATGAAAGAACAGATAGATCTAATGACAAGCTAATGATAAACATTGAAAGTATTGATGACATATAGATCTAACAAAAGATAAAGCCGAGCCACATCAATCTAAATTGGGCAAGAAGTGTGTGCAATTATAATTAAATGAATAAATAAATAAGAAACATGCACCACTTGGTAACTTAATGAATTCATTAGATTGCCAAGTCTAATGAAGCCGATAACTAGCTCTTAGCCGATCTTAGCCCACCGGATGGCTCATGATCGACAAAAGAACCCTCTTGCCCCCCTCGATAGCTTAAATCCGGCCGACCATACTAAGCGTGAACAAGACTTCTTGCAATAATCTAAATCCGCCGACGATACTAGACATGGTGCAAGGTTGCCGGTATTTACGGAGGTCGACGGGTCGATGAATCCTCTCGCAGTAGATCGACGACACGACTGGACTCGAAGGGTGGCCGGAGCCAAGGCACGGAGTCGGGTTGGTTGTATTTTATTTGGTAGATCGCTTTACGCCTGCCGGGGTCTTATATTTATACCCCGGGCTTTCACGAGTCCTAACTAATTACGAATTAAACATAATGAAAATATCTAGCTAAGATACATTGTCCTCCAAGTCTTCTGAGTCGTGAAATCGCGACGTGACGGGGCCTCTTGTCCTTGAATATCTTCCTTGACGCTCCACGCTTGTCGAACCATCTCATGCTCAGCTCCTTCTCGACTCGGGCTCCTAGCCGAATAATGCCGCTTCCCTAATACCATAGCGCCGCCGCTGCCTTCTTGCTAGCCGAATGACCCCTTACCAACTATCGTGTAATCGCCCATCTATCATCCAAAGTTTACCAAATTTTGGTGTTAACATATGCCCCCTCAATTTCGAAGTAAAAGATATTCTTTTGTTTCGAATTGACCACGATCTTGCCAAAACGCTGGCCAAGCCTTTAACCGGGCTAAAAATTACCGAGGCCCATTTTCTCGAAGTTTCCCGTGGGTAACCGTGTAACCCTTCAATATCTTCTTGGGACTTGTGCCGCCGAATTCTCTACCAATGTGAATCGGCAAGCTAGGTCGCCTCCGCTTCTCAAGATAAGCACCAACAGTATCCCTCATAGGCTTAATTTAAATCGCTTCTTGGCCTTCTTCCCGCATATAAGCCGCTAGGTGAACCTTCTCTCGCTAATAGCAGCCATCCGCACTTCTTTCATACCCGCACTTTCCTACCTCCTTCTCCTCAAGACCTGAAGCGCTCAGCTAACCCTAGCCTTTGGCAATGGAGTAAGTTTTCTTTCCCCGTGCTTTTGATGCCTTCCCTTACACCAAATCGACCTTCCTTCTCAACGACTTCTCAAGTCCCCGTGATGCCGAGATTGCAAAGACGCCGTCGGCCGCGACGGCGCAGAGAGGCACTCGGATAGAGCGGGAGGCACATGAGCAAACCATTGAAGATATAGAAGACGGAAAGAGGAATATGACAAGCTCGATGAAGCCCAAGAGCGCTTATGTGCGTAATAGCAACAAGAAGCTTCATTGTAACCTCTCGATGGATTTCTCCTTCACGATCCATTTTTCCCCTCGGTAACTCTCCCTTGTAGGTGTGGCAAGGAGGTTCAATCGTTGATTGAGGCGACCGCATTGTGATCGGCAGCAAGCACACCAAGGCCCCGACCGCACGTAGAGGATGAATGCCGCATTCGGCCGTCTCAAGGTCGTTTCTCGACACTCTTTTCAACTAGGAGAGTTGTAAAAATAATGTGTGACCTTGTATGGCAACTGGGCCTATTTTATTAATGAATTCATGTTTGCCCCTTTTGTCATGATGTTTGCCACAATATCTCTCGTATGAACTCTCCCAGTCTTCTACAAGTTTTTCGATCATAGCACGACATTATCTTGCAAATAATGCATTTTAGTCGGTTTTGTATTTTGTTCTAAAGGCAACATATCATTCATATGTCTGGCTATTTCCATCCTTTTGGAATATTTTTTCTCGCTAAAGGCGATGCTTTCATACATCGGCTATATCGATGTTTCAATCTTGTCTTTTCAAGCCCCAACCTCGACGCTAGGATAGTATTTTTTCAAGAATCTCCCATTGATTGCTGATCTCAACTCTTGTCCTTGTAGAGATATCAAGATATATGCATTTCCGTGTACACATCTTAATACCCGGTGCTGGACCTTCCCAATTAGGAGACCATTTGCCGAATGCTCTATCTTTAGTCCCAAGTGGTAATAACGCTTTCCAAACAAGGTCTCCTTCGCAAATTCTTTAACTCTAACCTTCTTATTGTAATATTTGGCGACACGCATCTTATTTTTTTCTCGATGTTTTCCAAAGGTTTTAGACGGATTTGATGCAGATCTTCCAATCCATCTATCATAAGATTCTTATATTCTTCTTTTTTCGCCAAATCTTTCTCGTAATGTAACCCATCTCGATCCTCGATTGCATCTCCCATGGCAATACTTGCATGGTGTCCATATACTAATTCATAAGGAGATGTCTTAGTAGATCCATGACATGCCATCCTGTAAGCCCATAATGCTTCATTAAGAACCAAATGTCATCTTCTCGGGCTTCTCCTCGATCTTTTTCTCGATGATTTTAATCATAATTTTATTAGAAGCCTCGCCTTGACCATTGGCTTGTGCATAATAAGGGGATGAGTTATATAACTTGATTCCCATTTCCTCAACAAAAATCACAAAACTCACCAGATAAACTCGACTCCTTGATCGGGCTTGTTATGGTTTCGTGAATTCCAAACCTATGAATTATGTGCTCTTTTACAAACTCAACCATATTCTCCTCGATGTGACCTTCTTCAATGGGATAGCTTCAACCCACTTAGTAAAATAATCGGTGGCCAACAAGACAAACTTATGGCCTTTTGCTCGATGGAGGGTGGATCCGCCACTTAAATCTATACCCCATCCTCCTCAATGGCCAAGGCTTAACAATGGGGTTTAATGCCGATGCGGAGCTCTCAATATTACCGAACCTTTGACAATCTTGACATCCTTTGTAATACTCAAAACAATCCTCAAGCATAGTTGGCCAAAAGTACCCCATTCTCCCGATTACCCACTTCATTCGGTAGGCCGATTGGTGTGCGCCACATAATCCTTCATGTACTTCATACATTACTTTCTTAGCTTTTTCTTGACTCAAACATTTAAGCAAGTACCCCAACCGTAGATTTGTAATATAACTGATCATCAAGAAGCACAAACTTAATAGCTTTGTACCGAAGTTTCCAGAAACTTTCTTCAAGGATTTTTGAGGTATTCGGTAATTTCAGCTCCAATCATCATCAATTTGACCGGTACCTTGATCCCCACAAAGCGCATTAAAAATCGCAGAACGAAACTTCTTGATTGTCCTTATATCCTAAGCACTTTTGGGCTGGTTTATTAGCCTCTCCATTTTGCTCCTTGGAATATGATGAAATATCACAATCTTGAAAGTTCTCGGTATTTTCTCGACATTCTTCATAATAATTTCTTAGAATGTCATTTCTGCATTCATATTCGCCGATCGCTTGCTTGATCACTAATTCAGAATCTCCAAAGATTTCAACCGCAATGGCTTCCATTTCAACAAGAAGTTGGAGTCCTCTAAGTAAAGCTTCATATTCTCGCCCTCGATTGTTAGTGACAAGAGCATTAATAGGAATAGCAAACTCAAAAGATGCCCCCTTGGGTGAGATCAGCAGAACACCTGCACCTCCTCCTTTTTCACAAGATGATCCATCAAAGAATAAAGCCCAAGATGTAATACCAATCATGTCAGCAGAAGGGTCACGATGTTGAGTAACAAAATCAGCAAGAATTTGACCTTTAATGCCTTTGCCGATTCATACCTTAAATCAAACTCGATAATGCCAACACCCATTTACCGATCCTTCCTTTTTTAAAATTGGCATTGACAACATGTGTTTAATCACATCAAATTTGGAAACTATTATGCATTCGCATTCAAGAAATAGTGCCAAACTTAGTGCATGAGAAGTAAAACACATAGACACAATTTTTCTATAGCCAATATCGTTGTTTCCGGTCTAAAAGCTTTCGCTAAGATAAGCTACCACTCGCTTTTTCCATCCTCTTCTTGCATAAGGGCCGATCCTATGGTTAAATTATCGGCCGCCACGCATAACTTGAAAAGGTTTATCTAGCTTTGGAGGGACCTAACAGTGTGGCGTCTTCATATATTCCTTTATTTCTTCCAAAGCTTTCTCATGTACGCCACTCCAAATAAATTTCTCGAGCTTTCTTAAGTTTTAACAAAGAAGAAAAATGGCAAGACCCTTTCTCGATAGATTGAGATGAATCTTCTCACAAAATTGACTTTGCCAAGTAATGACCGCAACTCAGAAGATCAAGAGGGAGGAGCAATATATTTTCTATAGCTTCCATGCTCTTCTTCCCCACTTCAATCCCTCCTTTGTGAACTAAGAATCCTAAGAATTCACCGTCCGTGACCATAAAAGCACACTTATTTGGATTCATCTTTAATCCATGTTTCCTTGTGCACTCTAACGCCTTCCCTCGTCGGCCGGTGCTTTTGTAACTCTTTTGACTTAACAACCACGCCATCAATGTAAACCTCGACTATTTTGCCGATCAACTCATGGAAGATATAATTCATAGCTCTCCCGATAAGTTGCACCAAAGATTTTTCAATCCGAATGTCATAACAATCCACTCGAACAAGCCAATATGGCCAGACACCTGAAAGCGCTTTTTGATATATCCTCAACTACCATAAAGATTTGATTGTATCCAAAGATTCCCATCCATGAAGCTAATAATCTCGCATCTCGGCAAAGATCTACTAATAGATCAAGAATCGGCATGGGATATCCATCCATAGTAGTGGCTTTGTTAAGATCTCTGAAATCTATACAAACCCTCATCTTTCCATTTTTCTTGTAAACAGAACTATGCCGAAATCCATTCTCCGCATACCTACACTACGAATGAAATTTGCTTCTAGTAGCCTTTCAATCTCTTTTTTCACGCCGGCCAATACCTTCTCTTCATAAATCTTTTCGAGGAGGTTGTTTGTAGGGCTGGAATCCTTCTTTGATTGGTAATCGATGTTCAACAATTGAGCGATCTAGCCTGTGCATCTTCTCGAATAATCCCAAGCAAAACAATCCTTGAATTCCTTGAGGAGATCTATTAGTTCTTTCCTAAACTCGATCTAGTTGAGCACCGATATAAGTCGGTCTTGGTTTGTCACCATTGCCAATATCTATCTCTTCCAATTTATCAAAAACTTTAAAACCATGCCCAAGCTTTCCTTTGTTACCATCAATTGGGTTCCCCATTAAAAACCATCATGAATGCCGATTTGCTTGGATCGGCAAGCTGATCCCGGTGATGAGGATCTTCTTTTAATTTTTTCCCTAGAAACATTTGACACCATCATATCATGTTGAAACAACGACTTGGCGGCGCAATATCTTCAAAGATCATGCGCTTGAACTATCTCAACTTCATCGCCATCCCACCGATGAGAATTTGATGCATAGTGGATGGAACACAACAATTAGCATGGATCCAATCTCTCCCAAAAAGCAAGTTGTAAGGCCCTTCATTATCAATCACAAAGAAGGTAGTGATCAAAGTTTTTAAGCCGATCACAAATCAACACAAAAAAGCTCCATGGGTATCCAAAAACTTGCCAAAGAAAGTCTCTTAGCTCAATGTTCGCTTTCTAGTAGATCCTCATCAATCATCCCTAGCTTTTCAATGTTGTATATGGCATGAGGTTAATAGCGCCTCCTCCATCGACAAACATGTGAGTCGAGGCTTCCCGTTGAGGTACCCTTTCAAGTAGAGGGGCTTCAAATGATCATGTTCCCTCGTCTTATCAAACACCGCTTGCCTTGATAAAGTCGATTGTGCCAAGAGGTCCATCATCTCTCTACTATCGAGATCGAAAAGGCATCATCGCCTGAACAGCGCTCTTCCTTCTCCTGATCCACAAAGTAAATTTGTTCCATAGGAGCTTCAAATTTTATTGGGATGAAGAAAACCATGCTAACATCTCCGCGAACGCCCACTTGCCGAATACTCCGCCGAATGACCGCTTCCCTGAAGTTTTTCTTCTTTTGGGCGCCATACCTATTTTGCATTCGGTTGTTGCTTCCTTAAGCTCCTTTGTTTCGAGACGTTGACTCTTCTCTCTCTCGGCTCTTCCTTAGACCGAGGGGGCATCATTGTCCCTTTGCCACACACATACTCTTGAGGAGAGTCCAGATCATCATCGAATCCTCCACATCAGCCCAAGCTTGATCTCGCAATTCTTTTTACCGACGTGAGGTTTGCTTTGTCTTTATTTTTTAAGAGCCGATCATCCTCTCGGGAAGCGTGCCCCCAATCTTTTCTTGGATGGGACGGCGGTTGACTTGTGCCTCGTTGTACCCGTGGTATTGCTCACACCATTCAGTAAGTATTATTCCTAGCAGCAGCCTTCAAGCCTTCGCTCCAAAGAATGCCTAAAAAAAAAGGACAGTCCCCAATGAGACTCCTCCCCGCTCTTTCATGTATTCTCTTTTGCACCAAGTGATACATCTCCTCCTCATACTCTCTGCTGTTCTCTCTCGCAAGCCGCCGATCTCTACGATATTGCTTTCTCTTGCTGTCTTTGCCACTTGTTCAAGAGTATACCTAGATGTCACCCTTGGTTTGGTGGTTTCTCCTTTCTCTATTCTCGCTATTTGAAATCCTAACACGGCGCTCTTGGAGCTCTACACTAGACACTTACCGACTAGGGTCAATCGATCCACTTTGCTTTGCCCTTTCGTAAGTCAAGACTTTCATTGGGCCTTTGCCCTTAGGATCACCGGCGTAAACCATGCATGTATCGAAAGCAACCATGCCTCGCAGGGAAGGGCCCTTATCCACCTTCATGTTGTTGTTGAACTTGAGGAGGCCCCCGCCAGATAGCCCTCTCAATCTGCCGCTTGAAGATTCGCAAAAGGATGTTATGAGTGATCATATCATGGAAGCCACAATATTTGCCGCCTTGACCCAATCTGACGCCTCATAGAATGATTCTCCGTAACTTGATACGCCCTTCCTTGACTAAGAACTCAAAGAGCTTTTCCGACTTGAAGACGTCAAAGTCATATGCCCCCTTGAGTGTCTTCATCCAAATACCGTTAACCCGACAGTGCTCCTTCCCCAAGCGAATTCGGCACCGCCACCTCTTCTTGGCCATCATCTTCATCTTCTCCTTCTTCCGTAAAAGTGGTGATATGCCCGATAAGACACATTGCCCCTCTTTCAAAAACGAGTGTCCTTCTTGATGCTCGAACCCGATTGGCCATGAGTGACAGCGCTTTGAGAGTTGTCCAAGGTCATCAAACTCCGCCTTGGCTAGCTTTTCCCCGATGGTCGGATGCATACCCCGAATGGCTACAAATGCAAGAATCGATGGTCCGCAAGCTCAAAGAGTAGCAGAATTCTTTTGTCTCCCCGAACTCCGCGCAAGAAGAACTCTTGTGGTGTCTCATTATATTTCTTCATCAACCCCATCAAGTCAACAAGTTCTTTCTCATTGGAACCACTGTAGAAGTATGAATGGAATTTGTCCTCCAGCTCAGACCATGTTCCAATAGAATTGGCCGATAACGTAGCAAACCACGTGAAAGCCGGCCCTGTAAGGGATGATGGAAAGAAGCGAATCCTCCATGCTTCATCATTGGCAAGCTCTCCTAATCAATCAGATACCGACCGATGTGTTCGGTAGTAGAGGTGTCATCTTGTCCGCAGAACTTGGTCAAGTCGGTTGGAGGCTTCAATCGGAAGAAAGCGCCACTCTATTGTACCAATCAGGATAGGGTGATCGATACACATAGGGCCAATTCTTGGGCTTAATCCCAAATTGGTGTTGCATCATATCGGCCATCCTCGCTAGGAGTATATCCACATTTGAATTTTGTGGTCCATGAAATTGTCCCGACCGTCCCAAATGCCTATATCCAAGATTTGGCATAGCATGAATAGTGGAGTAGTCGCTGAACTTCAGATAACCAGGGGCCAAAGGGATTTCTCGCAACCCACCGGCCATTGGAGCTATTGAGTAGGTGTTGTATGTTGAGGATTCCCGTGTGCTCCAACGCCGCTTCTCCATGTGTTTTGGCCCCGATCCCTCCTCGGGTTTTTCGGTGTCTTGTTCTCTCCCCGCATTCTTGATTTGTGGCTCCCTTCTTTGGTGGTGGCTTTGGCACATGTATATATCTTGCCCCGAAAGCTCACCAAGCCAAGCCTCAAAGTTTTGATCAAACTCGGCCCAAAGCTAGCCTTCATGATATCACGCGGAAAGTGTTGAAGAACGCCGTGTTATGATTAGTCATTGCTCTCCCCACGGCAAATGCAACAATCTCTTTCCATCCGGCGAATTTCTTCAGACTTGGTTCTCATCTTCCTTTCCCCGCCCCTCTTTTGTGTCGGAAACTTGTTGAGCATATTCCTTATCACCGCATCACTACCTTTGGAAGATCTGTCTTCGGATGATTGTACCACTCTTGTTCTTGGAGAAGCATGACATGCACTTTTGCGAAAGGCTACGCACATATCTCTCACCGCGGGCCTCCAGGTCGGGAGGCGTGTCATCCATCCGAGCCGAATGACATTGTTTTGTCGACGCTTGTCGCATCGTGTCTTGACCTTGAGTTGTCCCACGGGCGTGCCAAAAGTGTGTAGGCACAAAAATCCTACTCCTTGCGCCGCGCACACCGACAAGCGGAATAGCCGGGCTTTACTCTACGCCCGAGCGTCTTGAGGAGGCGTGCTACCAATTTGACCTCGTTAATTGACAAGGAGGTAAACATGAGATCTCGAACATGCCGGTGAGACCAAGACAGCCTCCGCATGTATGGCTCTAAGGCCAGATGTAAAGACATATAGCTATGAGAGCTATCTGTCGACGAGATAATGAATGCATTCGGTAAGCATGTATAAAGATGTAACGTAATAACAGCTTGTCGAATGATCATAAAAACATGTTTGAACAAGTAAAGTCGATCATCATGATATGACATCATAAAAGCTCTACCGCATGGATCGAATTAATTGACAACATGGAACAAAAAGCGTAACTCATAAATATAAACCTAATCTAAATGACACATGCATAGGTTTCATCCAACTAGTTCGCCACAGACGCCTAGCTTTCCTAAACCCGCAAGCTTAAACCTTTGCAAGCTAATCCACCGCATGATACCACTTGCTACGATATAAAACCACTTACCACAACTAGATCAATCCACCGCATGATACAATCTAACCATGATAAGCTAAAAGCACGCATACATCTAAATAGATCTATAAATACTCATTACTCGTTGAGACGCCGTATGCATAGACAAGTAAAGTACATATGCAAACCTAATCTAAAGCAAAGCCGAGATTCGTCCCGATCAGTCCTAACAAAGAATCCACCGCATGATACACCGCAACAAGCTAATCCACCGCATGATACGGCTTGCCGACTTAACCGTTTCTAAACCCTCTTCGCCCCTAACAGCTATCCACCGCATGATACGCCGCAACAAGCTAATCCACCGCATGATACGGCTTGCCGACTAGACTCTAAGGATAGGTAGACTTACACATGCAAGATACAAGTAAACACATAATCAGATTCTGCAAGCTTGCCGAATTCGTGGTCCATGAAGAAGAAACTTACACGTAAAAACCTTAGCCTGCCGCACAACTCATGACTAAACGCTGTAAGAACCCTCAAGAAACACGTGACAACCTAGATTGATCTAGGCTCGGCTATGAAAGAACAGATAGATCTAATGACAAGCTAATGATAAACATTGAAAGTATTGATGACATATAGATCTAGCAAAAAGATAAAGCCGAGCCACATCAATCTAAATTGGGCAAGAAGTGTGTGCAATTATAATTAAATGAATAAATAAATAAGAAACATGCACCACTTGGTAACTTAATGAATTCATTAGATTGCCAAGTCTAATGAAGCCGATAACTAGCTCTTAGCCGGATCTTAGCCCACCGGGATGGCTCATGATCGACAAAAGAACCCTCTTGCCCCCGATAGCTTAAATCCGCCGACGATACTAAGCGTGAACAAGACTTCTTGCAATAATCTAAATCCGCCGACGATACTAGACATGGTGCAAGGTTGCCGGTACTTCACGAGAGGTCGACGGGTCGATGAATCCTCTCGCAGTAGATCGACGACACGATCGACTCGAAGGGTGGCCGGAGCCAAGGCACGGAGCCGGGTTGGTTGTATTTGATTTGGTAGATCGTTTTACGCCTACCGGGGTCTTATATTTATACCCCCTCGGGCTTTGACGAGTCCTAACTAATTACGAATTAAACATAATAAAAATATCTAGCTAAGATACATTGTCCTCCAAGTCTTCTTGGAGTCGTGAAATCGCACGTGACGTGGGCCCTTGTCCTTGAATATCTTCCTTGACGCTCCACGCTTGCCGAACCATCTCATGCTCGCCTCTTTCTCGACTCGGGCTCCTAGCCGAATAACAGCGCTTCCCGAATACCATAGCGTCGCCGCTTTCCTTCTTGCTAGCCGAATGACCCCTTACCTAATTATCGGTGTCGGCCCATCTATCATCCGTGCTTTACCAAATTTTGGTGTTAACAATATGAAATGTGCATGCGTGATAACCACTTGCTCATACAAAGCAATCTTTGATGTTTTCTCCCCGTTGTGGATGAAAACAGATAGTGTATGTCGGCTTCCAAGTGCCGACAAACTTCACCGAGAATCCCGAGGCACTCCTAAGGAAGAACAGGTCTCGCACCTCTTCTTCTTCGCAACGAAACCTCGACAGCTTGAGACCCGACACCCCGCACCAACCGAATCGCAAGCTATGGCTCGCGATTTCTCCATGCCTGTTGTTGCCAACGTGCCCACTGGGCCGGTGGTCAATGTTGCGGATAAAAACTTCGAGCTACGCACTGGGCTAATCACCATGGTGTAGGCCGCCCTTCTCGTGGATCGCCTAGCGAGGACGCCAACGCACATCTCCAACACTTCCTTTGATACTGCAAAGCGACACGATCGTCATCAAGGACGCCGAACCCGACATTATCAGTTCTCCTGCTTCCTTTCTCCCTCGTGGGGAAAGCGAAACAGATGGTTCTACAAGGACAAGGAAGCAGTAATACGTGGGCAAAATGCTCCACCGGCGTTCCTAGCTAAGTTCTTCCCCCATGGGCAAAACCAATGCCCTAAGGGGAAGAATCGCCAATTTCCAGCAGAACTCAATGGAACCCATCCCGGAGGCGTGGGAAAGGCTGTAGGAATACATTCAAGCATGCCCGCACCATGGAATGGAGAATTGGTTGGTGCCTCAACTTCTATAATGGTCTTACGGCCATATCGGCGGGGCACCTAGACGCCGCCGCCGGTGGCGCATTCTTGTCGCCACCATTGATGGGGCAACAGCCCCGATCGACAAGATGGTGGCAAAACCGTAGCTGGGGGAGGACGTAACCCCAGCCAAAAACACAAAAGGCATGCATCTTGTGAAGGAGGCGGATATGCTTGCCGCAAAAATGGATCTATTGTCGAAGAAGCCGGATGAGCGCAAGATAAACTCAAATACCAAAGCGCCCAGTTTTACCACAGACTCACACATGACATGTGAGACCTATGGTGAGGTTGGCCACTCAGGGGATAACCGCCCCGAGACCCACGAAGAAGCAGCTTTCATAAACAACAACGGTATCGCTAACCTCAGCAAAGGCCGAACAAATCCCCAGTCCCGTCCAAAGATTCCAAGGTAACCAGGGCTATAACTCCACCACAGCCCGGTCCAACCTTCACTAAAGGACACGTGTTGGGCCAAGCCAAGATCAATGAAAATCTCACCAAAAAGATGAGCCATCAAGATAAAATCCTAGAAGGGGTGAATAACAAGCCGGAAGGGTTGACATCGGCCGTGAAGAATCAATTGAGCTTCAATAAGAAGATGGAAACACGCCTAGCCCGCATTGCTGCCCAAGTGCCTAAGCAACGACTCAGAAAGGATCTCGTGGCAACCCGAGATTCCGCACGCAGTCGGGCCAACATGATATCACCGAGGCTCAGTCAACCCACCGAAATGGGTAAAGATCCCCGGGACTCGCCAAGCTTATTGCCAAGAAGGGAGACCTCGGCGTCCGATCATCACCGCGCCATTGGCCCCCACATCTTCGCCAATGCATTTTGTGACTTGGGGCCAGCATTAACATGATGTCCAAGGCTACCTTCAACAGAATCCATGGTGGGACACTTGCTCCTGCAAGCTTTGTCCTCCAAATGGCGTATCAAACAACACGGCAGCCCCGAGGGAATTCCTCGAAGACATGCCGATCAAAATTAAAGATGAATACATCCCCGCAGACTTCATGGTCCTAGACATGGGCCGAAGGGAGGATGTGTCTCTCCTCCCCGGGAGACCATTTCTCTTACTGCCAAGGCCGATATCAGCTTTGGGGAAGGGCTTCATCATCTTCCATGTCCGAGATAAGGCGGTAAAGTGCCCATTCATTGGGTACAAACAACAACACACCCTGTATCATCATCAAGACCAAAGTGGTGTGTTGAGGATCTCGACTCGAAACCCCCGAGCGTATACTCTCCGCCGCGATCGTGGGAGAGTCGACATGTGACTATAAATAACCTGCCCTCTAAAAAAAAATGGGGTATATGAAAAATATATATATATATATACTTTATAAAATATTTTATTATCAAAACAACACAAAAAATATTTATTACATAAAATCTATAAGTAAATATTTTTGAAAACTAAAATAAAAATCTTTATAAATAAAATAAATTTTCCTATGAAAAAAATTAAGAAAATTATTTCCTAAATAAAATATACAGAAAAATATTTTCAAAATAAATTTTAGTATATAAAAAAAGGCAAAATTTTTGAAAACTTTTTTGGAGAAAATCAAAAGGGGAGAAAACGTGCCGAACCAAAATAAGTGGAGCAAACAACGGTCACAAACTTTTTTCATGACCGTTGTGCACGCCGCCAAAATCCAACGGCAGCCACCTCACCCGGGGGTGTGGCCGCACCCCGGCTGGTGGCGCCGCGGTCCATTCGCCAACGGTTCCTATCCGTTGCATGGCGCGCCCCTGGTCGTTTTCTTGGCTATAAATAGCTTGGGCACCGGTGTGAGAGCACCCACCTTCCATTCTCACTCTTTCTCACTCTCACACTCTCTCCCACTTTACTCTACACTTAATTTTCTCCACCAAAAATATTGTGCCAAGCAAGATCACGGGTGTGAAAGTTCATACTTTCATCTAACCCTTGCACACCCGAGGTCTCGCTCAATCGTTTTTGCAGTAGCCATGAAGAAAACCGGGGAATTCCTTGGCAAGTTGAGGCGATCATCAAGGCGTAGCTCGCGGCACACAAGCACGAGCTCCTTCAACCTCGACGAGCAAGGAAGCTCCCCCATGCAAGAAGATGCTGCACCAGTCAGGGAAGAAGAAGCTCAAGCTCCCCCGACTCTCGACGAAGCCGACGCTCCATACCTCCACATCAGGGGAACCCGGGAGATGCAAGCATACCTCCTACTCAAGGATCGTGTGTTCCAACACATGCCTGGGATCGACCCCGACCTTCTCGAACAAACAGGTATGGACGATGAACTCCGTACCATTTGGAAAGCAGTAGGGTGGCAGGATTATCCCCCTCTCGAGGAGGAAGGTTCTCGCCACCTAACAATCCAGTTTCTATGCACTTTGGTAGAGGACAAGCTAGGAATTTCTTTCCGCCTTTTCGGTCGTTCTTATCATATCAAGTGGGCGGAACTAGCGAGTCACTTGGGCTTTAGTTACAGATGTGTATTAGATTTGGATGCTGCTTTGCCCGGCTCGTTTGACCCCGCTTTGGGAAGAGATTACCGGTGCTCACGAGACCGGTGTCTTCAAGCCTCGCCACTCACAAGTCCAAAGACCAATCACTTAGATTTATTCATCGCCGGATGTCGCTGGCACCGCTTTCCTAGGCACGGGGTTAGATGGGTAAATGAGACAGTAACTCAAGCTTCTCTATGATGTTGTCCATTAGGTGAAGGTAGCCCCCAATGGTAGAGATGTGCGAACCTTTATCATGTTATTTCTAAAGTTGTTGTTCCAGTCACCTGCACATCGATTATCACACGCATCGCTTCTGCGATTGGGGCATTAGACAACGTGCAAATAGAGTACATTTCCACACCCCGTGAGTACTGGACTGCTGCACAGCTAGTATTAGGGCACCTAGCGAAGACACTACCGGCAGGAGAGCTTGCACATACTTTTCCTCGGCTATACAACCGTGATTCGGTTACCTAACCCGGATCTACAGCTTGTATAAAAGCCGCCTTTGACTTTTGAGCTCGAGACTGGCGATAGTGTACGCAGGAGAGAGGCCCCAGCAGTTCCACCCCGCAGTGTCGGGGAGGCCAAAGGCTGGCTCAAATGCAAAGATACTTCACGCCACCACCACGGCTGGCAGACGTCCCCAGCGGGAGGGTTCTATCCTTTGGGGACCCTGGGTTTATGCCCTGTATGATCCAAGGTGGGAACCTCCACCTATGACGCCGCACCATCCATCGAGTGGCCCGGAGGAGATTCGAGAGACATGGAGGGCCAACATGGTGGACCTTTCCAAAGAGCTCCGAGGGTATGCCCCCGTAAGTCCAACCAAGACCATCGGTATACGGATCGGAGGCTATCAACGTGCAGGCGCGGCACCTCGACGTTCGCATTGGTAATATCAAGCATACACTTAACACTCATGTGCGTAACACCCATCGGTGGCAGCAAAATTGGGAATACCAGAACAAGCAACGATGGGACCAAACAGAGGCTAGCATGGCTACTCGCAAACGCGACGCGAGGAAGCATTCTGGAGGCACCGGGCTTCGATCCGCATCGGCAGGCCTCCAGATAGCTTGGGGGAGGACCCCCCGGTATCATTGCATTGCATATTTATTTTCATCAAATTTTATTTTATTTTAGCATGTTTAAAATTCAGCAATCTTGCATTCAAAAAAAAATCCAAAAATAGAATAAGTAGCTCTTCTTGTGCTTTCATGTTTATACATATGAGCTATGAAAATGTTTAGATTTATTCCCTTGTTGAAATGATGAATAGTTGCTCTGTCTTATGTTTTGCCCAGTGCCTAGTTTATAATTCGAATTTCTCTAAAGTTTGGGTTTAGTGGCTAAGTCTAAAAACTCATCCTAAAAAACCTCGATTCATGTGGGTTGCATAAGCTCTATCCAAATCAAGTTGTTGCTAAGTATGATATGGTACAAATAGATTTACTATGATTTTGTCCAAAAGAGAAACTTGACATCCGGAATCTAATTTGAAAGAAAAGAGAAAAAGATATGGGCTATGCTAAAAAAAAAGAAAGAAGAGAATAAAGAGATGAAAAATGGACACGTGTCCGAGGGCGAGTAGAGCCCACATCTCTAAAAAAAAAAAGAGAGAAAAGAGAGGACATAAAAGACAAAGTCTAGGGCGAGCAGAGCCCACCTCTCCAAAAAAAAATATATGTATATATATAGTAATAAGCCCATACTTTCTCGAAAACCAAATATAATCTTAATCTAAAATAAATCCCTGATGAGAAAGTTGATCAAAAGGATGAATGAAAAGTATTTCTGTTACAACCGTTCTATCTGGCAACCGCCCAAGACTTTGAAAAAGCTAAAAAGCCCCGCTACGATGAAAGGTAATAAATGGTGAGCAAAGATATGCCATTTTATTCAAACTATAGTAGAAAATCTTATTATAACCCCGGCACTTGTGAAATTTAATCAGCATAGTAGCAACTCCCCGATCAACAACCAAGTATTTATCTTTTGCTCGAGGACGCGCAAAGGGTAAGCTTGGGGAGTTTGTTGACGGTCACTAACGACATATTTTTCCGTCAACTTACTACCATAAAGGGAGTAAAACTATACCTTTTTATACTCCTATACATTTATTACTAACATATTTCCACTTGTAGTGTTCGAAATGTATTTTGTAGTATTTATAATAAATACAGTGGAAATACGTCCAAAGTACGCCATCCTGGAAAACGCATTCTCAAGGATATCAAGCCCGAGGTGGAAATGGACCAAACCCCGACAACACGGACCGAGCCAAGCCCATGCCACAACTTTTCAAGACGAAGGAGGATTGGCCAAAGCTCCTGGCCGGCCCGCCCGAGGTGCGCCCGCACCCTGTGCGCCCGCACCCTGGTGAGGGCGGTTCAGGCCCAACCTTCGCGTGGCGGTACATTCAATGCTCAAACGGTCGGTTCGGGGGTGGAAGGCCGGTGCAACGCATACTGGACACCCCCCCGCTAGGTCGGTTTAGGGGTATTAGGGTCATTTGACCACCTCCCTCTTGTGTATAAGTACCCCCTCTCTCTCCCTCATTCCACACACCACACTTGGAGTCAACACACCAGCACACTCACACTCTCTACCTCACTCTCCACCACCATCTTCTTCTTCTTCTTATTTGGTTAGAATTGGAGTAGAAGAGCTATAAGAGGAGGACTTGTAATCTTGGAGCAAAGTGAGCTTTGGTAATATATATTCTCCATGGATCTTTCTCCTATTTACAAGTTCTATTTCTATAATTATGGTCTAACTTATGAATTAGAGTATAGTCTTGTTCATGTTCTAGTGTTGGTATATGAACTAGCATATAGTTTGTATATCATAATCTTAACGTGTTCATATTTGTTCTTCATCGATCATCGTATGCATAACATGATTATAGATGGGATAACGGTTCGTCGTTCTTTCGGTTTTGCTCTTGTCTTAGTCCGTCCATCCGTAGGGGGTGGGGATCCCGGGGGACAAGAGTAGTGCTTTCTGCACGCGGGCATGGTGCCCGGGTATTACGACACCTTCGAATATGAGAGCATGCCACGGTCGTGAGGGTAGGCGGCAGGGTTGTGACAGCCCTGTCCGTCCCTTGTAATCCCTCCACGTTCGCATGTGATGTAGGAGTTCGTAAATGCTTTCCATTGGGCCGGATGGTACCGGAAGTCTCCCCTTGTTATCCTAGACATAACCATGCTCATATCGTGTTAGCATATGATCCTAACTATTCATTGTAAGACCATGACTAGAATACATTAGATTACTCCATAGGACATTCGTTTATTCTTTATCTGTTTTCTTTATCCTTTCCTGGTGGATTCCAATGTGTGTGTCACACTATCTATAAACCGTATTGCTTACCCCTGTTATGATCGAGTTGGTCTTAGCGTGTACACATTTCATCATCCAGATGCCATGCTACTTCTTATACAACATGCCTTCCTTTGGAAAAATATAAATAACGATACCCCGAATACTTCCCGGTGAAATGCTACAATGATAGATCCGCGCGCTGCGGATGAAATATCAACTATGGCAAGATCTATCACCGTTGATTGAAAGTGCGTTATCACCGACATGGTGGTTCCACTTAGTGATATCGGCGGTTCATTTCCTAGCGTAGTCACCGAGATGGGTTCTAAACCTGTTTCTAGTGATTGCGTTAAGAAATGTCAAGACGCTTCTCGGACAAACCGGTACTCTCCGCTGGTCTTGTGGCCATGTAGGTTCTTGAGGAACACCACGAGGTGGCGGTTGCGGTTTAGGATGGAGGTTGCGGTTCTTGTGGCCGTGTAGGTTCTTGAGGAACACCACGAGGTGGCCCAAGAGCAGGTGTGGTTCTTCTTGGTCATCAAGTGGTAGGAGATGTTAAGGAGGGGGAGAAGGACGAGCAGGAGAGGTGCGTTTTTGTGATAAAGGTATGGGTGTCCCGATCTTTTGGTGGAGATGGATAACTTCGATTTCACCGAACGACGTTCACGAATCCGACTATAACCATCCAAGGATGTTGCGCCTTAGCGATCGATACACCAATTCCAGCGGTTGATCATGATCTTGTGAATGCACGACCAACCAAACCACTAGGGTAATTCCTCGCAAGCAATCGAAGAACATGCAAGAACTGGTAGAACAAGCAACTAAATTGCAAATATGAAGATGATACTCAATCTGAAATTACAAATGTGGGGTTACGAATCGATTAGAGTGGATGGTCTAGTCGACACATGCATCTACATGGAAGTAGCAATGGCTAAAACTTCAACAAAACAAAACCCCATTAACAATGGTGGATGTTGGAGAATTATGTAGAAGAAAGGGTGATAAAGAGAGGTGTTGGTGTTGCGCAAGAACTATGGGACATGGTTATTTCGAACCAACAACATGCATGGTCCATTGCCTTAGAATAGGTGTTGCGGCACTCATGGCCGAAAGGGTCACCATACAAAAATAGACTTCACTAGTTAAACGCCCGTGCGTTGCTACGGGATAACTAAATTTTATATAAAAACACATAGATCGCATGATAAGATATAAGATAACAATACTATAAAATTAAACAATGATTAAAGTGACATTTAATCTAAATAAGTTTTGTGAAAGTAACACAATCAATCATGGATATTGCGGGTTTTTAAACTCTATTTTATGGGCTTCTTCGTAATTCGTATAAGATAATATTATCAAGGATCTGTGTATGCAAACTTGACCATTGGTGCGGTGGGGAGGCTAGAGAGTCTGCACCTTCCAAATTTGCATGTGGGTGGGGAGGCCCGAGAGACCGCACCTTCCAAATTTGCGCGCGTGTGGGAAGGGCGTGATTAATTGCACCTTCCAAATTTGCATGGACGTGGGGAGGGCGTGATTGATCGCACCTTCCAAGTTCACATGGGTGGAGAGGATCGCACCTTCCAAATTTACGTGCGGGTGGGGAGGGTGTGATTGATTGCACCTTCCAAATTCGCATGGCGTGGGGAGGGCGTGATTTATTGCACCTTCCAAATTCGCATGGGTAGAGAGGATCGCACCTTCCAAATTTACGTGCGGGTTGGGAGGGCATGATTGATCGCACCTTCTAAATTCGCATGGGCGTGGGGAGGGCGTGATTGATCGCACCTTCCAAATTCGCATGGGTGGAGAGGATCGCAAACCGTCCAAATTTGTGTGCGGGTGTGGAGGGCGTGATTGATCGCACCTTCTAAATTCACTTGGGCATGGGGAGGGGGTGCATGTAGATCTTTTTATTTTTAGTTTCCTAATTTTCTCTCACGGAAGCTCAAAAAAGGAAAAAAGCCCCTTCGATCGAGAGGAGAATGGGCGATGTGGGATTTTTTTTTTTCCTCCTAGATTTTCTCCTTCTATTTACGGACAGTGGAAGAGCGAGAGTCACGGTTTCCTTCCTATTTTTTATCGCAACAACCAACGTGCATGGTTAATTCCTTCCTTTATTGTGTGGTTAATTCTTTCCTTTTCTTTGCGTGGTTAATTCCTTCCTTTATGAGGTAGCAAGCATGATTCGCTTCCTTTTTCTTCTTTATTGCATGGTTAATTCTTTCCTTTATTACGTGGTTAATTCCTTCCTTTATTAGGTCGCATGGACGATTCATTTCCGTTTCTCCCTTCGGGTTCGCATGAGGTGGCGGTTGGGTAGACTCAAAGTGAATGTCGCACCAAAAAAATGCCTCCTCTTTGTTCTTTTTTATGTTGTAGAGATAAGCTTTCACGAAGTGGTAGAACATCCCCATTGGATTCTGCATGAAGACATGGTGATTGTTGCAAGTTGGCACAATGTTGTTGTCCAAATTAATATGTTGGGTTTCATTCTTTTTATTTCCATGAGCCCGAACTGCCGTGGTGGCTTGGTGGATGACATTTTCAATACTTGAACTTGGTCCCCAATCAACCTCATTGATCTTCCATGCTTTACATATGAAGTCAAACCTTCCCTTGATCCATGTAAGTAATTCTGAAAAACGAAAACACACAAAGATCATGGTGCAGCAATAATTTTTTTTCAATGTATCACATGTAAACATAAAATAGAGTTGATTCACCTTTAATTTTGGAGTGGTTAACAAGTTCATATTTGAGCCGATCATGTCCTCATCACGCTGGCTTGCAGCTCGAGGATGAGGAGCAACTCATTGACATTGACTCTGGTTGTTGTAGTCGTTCTACTAGTTGATGATGTTCTTCTACTAGTTGTTGTAGTCGTTCAAGCTTGTTTCTTTTGCACTTTCTCTTGTTTGTGATGGTCGATGTTCTTCCTCCTGGGGTTTAGGAGCTAAGCAACTATGCCAGTAGATGTTGATTTTTGATTATTTTTTATTCTTCTATATCTCTATCTCTTATTCTCAATCATGAAGGAATGATCATTGGGCTGATGTCACTAAACATTTGTAGGGAGATCTTGGTATGAAGGGGGTGTTTGCAACTCGTGTTTCTGGTTCTACAGATCTCTACCAGGTGCTCTTGTGCAATTTCTTTATTGGCATGTTAGCCATTGTTCAAAATATTACTTGCTTGATTGAAACTATGCACTTATTGCTTATATGTATCTCGTGCCATCATTAGAGTGCTATCATTAGTTCTGGCACATGGATTACTAATCCCTGTCAATGTCTCTTAGTGACATGTTGGACACTAGCAGTGTTCATAGTTCCCTTTTTCTGTTGCTACATCATAGTACAATACATTGATCTAGCTAAGGCTCTTTTTTGCCTTACCTAGATTAAGAACAGTAGGCTCTTTTTGACCAAATCGGTGATCAGGTCACTTAACTTGTCTTAGCTGATCAGGTGATTGTTGACACCTGTTATAGCATAATATTACAAGTTAAATAACATGAATTAAGGGCTCAAGTTAAAGACCAAACATAAGTCTAGGGGTCTAACTAACATAATTCCACGAGTTTTGGTATTCTGTGACTTTCCAGGGACTCGATAGATAATTGCGAGAAGAATTGAGAAAGTTCCGAATATACAAGACATATGAAGACAAGACTTGACCGTGAAGTAACTCAACCCGAAAAGTGGACTAAAACATTATAGAAGATACCAGAGGACACCAAAAAGACGGGATACTGAGGTGGCAAGCCACCCTGGCGGCCGCCAGTGCCACATAGGCCGGCCGCCAGGTGGGGTCGCCCTGTCAGCCTCTCCTTTCTAGGTCGGTTTACTACTGACTTTGAGGTTGTATCTACACCGTTGTTGAAGGTCGGTTTGATCCAAGGGTTCATGTTCATCGCCAAGTACTATATAAGAAGACCAAATGACCCCGTGGCTGATAACAATTTTATTATCATACTCATTCATCAACTCATACCCATCTAGTCCAGCCAAGTCTAGACCTAAGCCCTAGTTCATACTAGAAGTAGTTAGCTATCTAGCTAGTTCTAGTTGTATTGCACTAATTGTAGTATTCATTTGACATATATGATTAGGAGTATCTTAGGAATATTCATTCTATTCTTTCTATAACATGTTAATAGCTCGTATGATACTAGTGGCTTATGATGATCTTAGACTTGGATATTTATCATTTATATAATTATCTTTATCCTGTGACTTATCCTGTTGAGTAATGTAAGATGCATATGGCTACTCCGCATTACACTACTGTAAGGTGGATCTCATAAATAAATCATAATATAAATCATTAGATGTCCTTTTCTCTCTACTTTCCATAGACTCCCTTCCCTGTGGTTAAATATAAATACGATACCTAGATTACTCCCGGTGAAGTGCTACAATTGGTATTTCTATCTCAGGCGCTTGCGAGATATCATGTTCATTCTTTTATCAAGGCCAATCAACAAATACCATGCCCCGCATTTCTTTTTGAGCGTTATTGCTAGGGTGACAGACGAGTGTATAGGTAATGCCTAGAAATGAGTGGTATACCTTGAGTACATATCCCGGTGAGATTAACTCCACTATGGATAATGGTGCTAAGTTTACATCCCACTACTAACACCGCCTAACTCCACTTTGTTGGATCATGAGGTTAATCCCATATCCAAGCTAACATGATTAGATAGATATCCCATATATATTTCTTTTCGCCTTCCTAATTGGGATCGTGTAAGAAATATCAACAAGCATTTCTCGGCGCCGTTCTTTTGGAAGGCGTAGTCTATCCGAGAAAAACACATTTTAAAATTTTTTTGAAAAGATGTTTTGCAACTTCAAAAGTTTTTCTAGTGCCTCTTTCAAGCATTCCCTAGTTTGGAAGGGTATTAGCCAAAACTTAGAAAGTGTTACTCCTATTAAGTTAGTATTGTTTCGACTTTACTAGTTAGAAAGGGTGCTAGCCAAAAATCTTTTAAACGCATCATATAAGGAAACCAGAGAGATCCCTTACACTACATAATGCATTGAGAACCCATTACCACATACTCAAACAGGTTCAACCTTGTTTTCTATTTTGTTTTTTATCTTATGCAGGGGAAAAATATATGTATGAATTGGAACCTTCCGAAAAATTTTATTGAAGATCCCGAAAAATTAATCGAGGCGGGCAAGAGCAAAACTCGGACAAACTCCAAGACCTACATCATCATCATCGCCGCCGCCCGAGAATCCAAGACCTACTTGAATCGGAAGTTAATCAAGTTACTAGAGACTTGACACCTGAATTTGAAGCTATGGCAACCAAGACACTTCGTGAGTTCTCGGCTCCTACCACGGACAACATTCTCGTTGGTCCGAAGGTAGAGGTTGGAGACAAAGGCTTTGAGCTTAAGCCGGGGCTCATCAATATGGTGCAAGCTAGTCAATTTTTTGGAAGGCACATGAAGATGCTAATGCTCATCTCCAACACTTCCTGGAGATTTGCAGCACATTTACTATGAAGGACGTATCCGAAGATGCAATCTTGCTCCGTCTCTTTCCATTCTCACTTTTGGGAAGGGCTAAGCAATGGTTTTATGCTACGAAAGATAAGAATACAACATGGGATATTTGTTCCACAGCCTTTCTTGCTAAGTTCTTCCCTGTAGGCAAGACAAATGCCTTAAGAGGGAAGATATCAAATTTTCAGCAACAACATGATGAATCAGTCCCTGAAGCGTGAGAGCGTTTCCAAGAAGATATTTCAGAATGTCCACACCATGGGATGGAGAAGTGGCTGTTGATGCAGACTTTCTATCATGGGCTTGTTCCCAGTGCTCGTGAAACTATGGATGCTGCAGCTGGTGGTGCTTTCTTATCACTTACATTAACTCGTGCCACAGAGCTTGTGGAGAAGATGGCTTCCAACCAAGGTTGGAGTGAAGAGCGTCAATCTCGCAAGAGAGGAATGCACCAGCTTAAAGAAGTAGATATCTTTGTCCGCCAAGATGGACCTTATAATGAAGAAGCTCGAGGATAGAGATCCTCAACCCAAGGCAGTTATGCAAATTCAAGACTCATACATGACATGTGAAGAATGTGGAAACACAGGCCACACTGGCAGGAATTGCCCAGAGATCCTGGAGGACATCAATTTCATCAATCTTTACTATAATGTCCCACTTGAGGTCTCACGAAATCAACGGCACACAAAACAACGCCAAATGATTCGAGGGCTAGGATTCAATGTTTGATGCATGGTCCGACACCCTCATCTCCCGCCGCACATCCTCACGCGAGCAACTACATCACGCGAGCAGCGTTCGAATCGTCATCACCGCAATAAACAAAACTTAAAAAACACATCACCGCTGTCAATACGAAATCACGGAGCAGATGCCGCCGCCGCCTCCTCCTCCGTGACAGCATGCCAATCTCTTGGTCCATCACGGGCCACGACGATTGCCTGCAAGCCGATCTCGGCGAAAAGGAGAGTGAAGAGCTCCTTCCCGTGCTCACCTCCCAGAGCTTGGCGATTCAATGTTTGGCGGTCTGGTCGGGCGGATCCAGTGATGAGGCGCGCCGAGTCGCGGGAGACGTTGCAGGTCCACACGGCGCAGTTGTCAGCGTAGCGCGCACCGTCGGGGTGCGGCCCTTGGCGCACGAGAAGAGCAGGTCCCCATCGCGGTTGTAGCGCAGGAACGTGAGCGGGCGCTCGTGGCCCTTTATCAGGACCGGCCTCAACGTGCCGCGCTGCTGCGCAAGCACAGGGGAGGAGTAGGAGAGGGCGATGGCTTGATTTGGTTTTCCACGACGAGGAAACCGCCATCAATCTCATTTCGCGGTCCTTCGTGTCTCGTGGGCGTGCGGCGGCGTGCGGCGGTAAGTTCATCCATCACGGTCCATCACGTCGGCCAGTAGCAGATTGTCGTCTAGAGCGCTACCGCACGCGTGTTGATCTGCCTGCGCACAGTGACGGATGGGCCGGATGGCACGCGGCAAGATCAAACGTCTGATCGTCGTCTAGAGCGCCACCGCACGCACATGCATCATCGTTGATCTGCCACAAGTTGATCTGCCTGTGCGCATGCGTGCGTAGGTGACGGATCCGCTCGGCGGTCGGCGGCCGGTCGACAACGATGATGATAATGCGTGCATCACGTGCCCGTGCAGCCATGCCATTGATTTGTTTTTGCTTCATCCGATCAATGCATTTATTTTTGCTTCATCCGATCAATGCATTTTTTTTTTCTTTCCAGCTTTGACAACTATGAAATGAAGCTGATTTGGTCGATTTATTTTTGCAGCTTTGACAACTATCGGTCGAGACATACACAGTGAGAAGATAATGCTATTAAGGGTGAAGCCATGCTGAGTATGTGTATTTGTAAGATCATAAGGTAGAAATCTGTTTTGATTTACTAAGATGTCTTATATGTCTGGCACCTTTTCTGCTTGACTTTTGAGGGTATGCATTATAGTTCTTCAGAGTTTCCAGTGATAATTAACATTGAAATACTTAAAAGTATTTGACATACAGTGTACAGGAATAAAGTCACATGATGCAGTTTCAAAATATTTGCACATTTATGCTGAAAAAATTATGGTGACCACAGTTCCAGATGTTTTAAAAAATAACTTGTTGCACATGTATGTTAATCTGGAAGTAGAACTGATCTAGCAGATAATTCAATTTGATAGATCTGTCTGTCTAAGAAGTTAGCCAGTTAGTGATGAGTAGAATTTGTTCTCAGTTTGGGCTATAAGAGATTGAAATATTGCACAGACAGAAAATTGGTTAAGCTAAAAGGAAATCTATCAGGTAGTTATATCAAGCTTGTGTTTGATTTCACTTTGTTTTTCTAGCTTGTTATTTCATCTGGACTCACTTGCCTGCTCAAGTTAAGCAAATTAGACATGACACAGAGGTAAAGATCAGACTTGGCGATGAGGGAAAGTCTTTTCTTTGGCCATAATATTTCAAAAGTTTATGCCCTCTCCACGCCAATCTTGTCGGTTGCCGCTCGACTTCATGTTGAGTTTGACTGCTGGTGTCGCCCAAGGAGATATTTGAATGCAACTTTGCAGGCATTGCTTTCATGCTGAGGAGCCAGGTATTCATACCTAATCAAATTGGTCGGATGCAATTTTTTTGTGCTTATTTGATTTCCATTGTTCTAACATTTCTTTCATTTTAGGATGGCTGCCAACTTTTAGTGCATTTGTTGAGTTGATCTCTCAATTGGATGTGCCCGACGAGTCAGTTGTCAAGAAAAATGAGAAGGCTATTACTGTTGCTGATGGACTTATTTGATGTGCCTGACTTGTCTCTATTGGATAGTACAGGATAGCTGATTCAGTAAGTAATTGCCTCCAATTATGAAGATCTCACCATTACTCACTGTATTGGAGCTCCCTAACATCTATTCGTCCTTCTTGTTCTATGACCATGGACATGTATAAAAACCAGAGCAATTAGATCACTTTTTATTTTTTTTTTATTCTATGACTATATCCAATATCAGGTCTTAGGAATAAGAAATCTTATGCTCTGGTACTGAATTTTTTTACTCAAGGTTATAAAATAGATAAAAGTTAAAATTAAAAGCTTTTTAAAAGCAAAGCATTTTTACTCTCCACATAAGATGTGTAACTTCCATTCCTTTGTTCTTGTGCATGTGCCGCTGTGGCTCTGTGCATATTTCCTGCAAATGTTATATTGTTGCTTTTCTCAGGCTTCATGTTTTGATATAAAAAATAATTCCAAAATGTTGTGTCTTTCTTATTAGTGACCTCAGTGACTAGAATATTGAGGTCACGTTTGCTGAATAAGTATTGAATTGAAATGAACAATCTAATTTTGTTCCAGGAGATTTACCAACTACATGCTTCTTGCATGTGGAGGTGCTTATGTTGTCTCGGTAAGAGAGAATTGTTTTAGTTGAAGGACTATAACTGCATAAATAATTCTAAAATTTGGAACACAATACTGTGAAATGGCTAAACATTAAAGCTCTGAAGTTTAAGGGCATTGCTAAGTGCATTGATCTGTCTGCATCCTGTGTTGATCTGATTTGGTGTTTAAAGTAAGTCTGATTATGGCATGATTATTCATGTTACTGCATTTTCATTGAGAAAATTAACTAAACATAAATAAGCAGTGAGTTTTCGATTAGTTTAGCAAATTATTTGTCCTTTATCATTGTTAATGAAAGAATGCATTGGAGCTTTCCTTTCATGTCACAGCTTAGAATTTTTTTGATGATTTAAATGCATCAGCAGGCCGCAGGCAGCAACGAACGAGTGGGCTGTCTGCAAACCTGGATGGTGGATAGAGGATGCTTCTTTTATCCCCTTCATTCAAATGCATGGTGGTTCTTTTAAAAGATTGCATTGGTAGTCTCTTTTTTTAGTAACAGTCAGCTAATTACATTTATTTCCGTTCTTCTTTGTTCTATATATGCAATAGGTGAATAGGTCTGTCCATCGACAACTCATCTCAGTGGACAATCCTAGCAGCCCAACACCTCAATCTTTTTGTTGTATGTTAAAATTGAAAGGTTGTGTATGTATCCACGTATTCTAATATCATTATTGTCATGCAAAAAATCTTTATTTGGCATCAGGTTGGCATCAAAATCATGTTTTTTTTTATTCTTTTCTTTCAAAATCACCAAAGTATCTACAACATTTTTTGTTGTTTAATTTGTATTGTCCTAAATGTCACCGTAAGCGTTAGCACGGGCAACATACTAGTAACAATAATAATTTACGTCCTCAACAGAATCAAGGTTGGAACCAACAGAGGCCCAATTATCAAAGCAACTATCAAGGTAACTACCAAAGTAACAATCCAGGGTAACAATTTTAATGCTTATCAACCTTCTCTCGAGAGACCTTGTTGTTAACCAAGGTAAAACCATGGAGAATCTGTCAAGAAAAATAGCAACTAATGATAAAGCTTTAGAACTTATTAATACTCGTTTAGAAAGCTTTTCTTCAGCTATAAAGAATCAGCACAGCTTTAATAAAATGATAGAATCTCAGATTTCTCAGTTATCTGTTCCACTAACCACACCAGGAAAGATTCCGGGGCAGCCGGAAGATTTAGAAACTGCAAACCTTGTCGATATTTATAATGCAGGTCGTTACTATAGAGACCTCGGGGAAGGCTGTTGGTTGGATGACTCGATGCCACCTAAGAAGGAAGATCCGGGGAGGCCAGTCATTACAATCAAGATTGGACAACACACATTCGACAATGCTCTCTGTGATTTTGGCTCAAGTGTTAACATACTACCCAAGGTAATTTATGAAAAGATTTATAGTGAACCGCTTTGGAAAACAAATATGTGCTTGCAGCTTGCAGATCAATCATTCTGTTATCCCGAGGGGATCCTTGAAGACATGTGTGTGGGAATCAGAGGCTCATATGTGCCAGGAGACTTCGCAGTTGTAGACACTGGAAGAAATGAAAGAGCAACAATCATACTCGGTAGACCATTCTTATGCTCAGCCAAAGCTGTCATCTACGCAGACAGTGCGAAGATTTGTTTCAATATCAAGGGGAAAAAGGAGAAATTCACTTTCAAGAACAAGGTACACACCTCTCTTACTTATTCCCAAAATACCAATCATTATGTTCTAGAACCGAAGATAGAAAGTTATAACCAGAACAGAAGGAGGAATCAGAATCAGAACAAGAACAAGACAACACAGCCTACAAAGGTAATGGTAGTAAATAAAACAACATCTTATAATGACCATTTACTTCAGTCTCCAATGCTTCGTAAACAAGATGATCCAGGTACGCCTACCATCGCATGTTCTTTCAATGTTTAACCTTCTATAATACATTTTGCGATACGGGATCTGGTGTTAATCTAATGGCAAAGGTTACATATGAATTATTATTTGGAAAATTGTCGTTGCAACCAACATATGTGCAGCTACAGATGGCAGACCAATCCTATAGAGTTCTGAAGGAATTGCCAAAGATGTACCAGTCAAGATCATGGACCACTATGTTCTCACTAATTTGTAGTCATGGACATGGGGAAAGAAGAAGATCCTCCACTAGTGCTTGGGAGACCATTCCTCAACACTACTCGTGCAATCATCTACATCCATACAGGAGAGATACATTTCCAATTTCCTAAGGAGAAGGTACGTGTTTACTTTAATAGTTATAATGAATATACAAATCCCGGGAAAAGCGGGGGCAGCTCGTCGCCACCATAATAGACGATGGATCAAGAATCTAGAAGATGAAAAGGTATGTGCGAAAACCAATTCTATTACACCTAATACATCCACAGAGAAAACAGAATCAACTACTCCATAGAAGAGTTCATCATCTAAACGAAGATGGAGGAAGAAGAAGACATCTCCCAGAACATCATCAGAAGAGACAATAGAATCATCAGTGCCACTGATTGTGACAACCGATATACCATGGGAGTAAAGAGCTGAACTTGAAGTCTTGTTCGGAGGACTCTAAATGCCGAATCCTCGCCGAAAGGTAAGTCGATAAGTTATCAATAAAATCCCAAGACTTGCATATTTATTCTTTCTCTATCATATATATCTTTTTAATATCTTATAATTGCATTTGAAAACAACAAAAATATTTTGTCTTTTTATCTTTTGTGAAAAACCTTTAAGCCCCATGCTAATATCCCCGAGGCTAAACACCTCTAGGCTATTTGCTTGTGGTGGCATAAAAAATAAAATAAAGGTAAAGTACTTATCTACAAGCTATTGTTTATTTTATCTTTTCTTATAAAAATAAATAAAAATTTGAAAAATAAAAATCTAAAAAATATTTCCCAGGCAACATAAAGCAATGTGGCTAACCCCTAATGCTTAATCAAGTTCTACTAGCTTTGTTGTCTATTTGAGATCAGCAGATTTCAAGAGGAGAAGAGATATGTCGCGCCATCTCTATTGCCAACTACCTCAACTTCTATATCATTGAAGATTACACTCCAATCTAGCTTGGGGGAGTGCAACCCCATTATCCGGATAAGTATCCTACTATCTATATTATATTATTAGTTAAATATTTTGTTTGCTAGAAAGTTTGTTAAGAATCTAGTTTTATAGAGTCTAATAGTTTAAAGAGTCTTTTGTTAGAGTGTGAATAAAAGGATCAAGAGAGAGTGCACACTAAGTTTACTTTGCTCAACTAAAAGGAACCTAAAATCTGCCCACATGGAGATGATGAATAGTTGCTCATTTGTTATACTTTTCTAGTACCTAGCTTTCAAGCTTAATTTCTCTTGAGCTCCATTTGCAAAATTACTTTGATGTTTACTCTAAACACTGAAACCTATGGGTTGCAAATGTTTGCTCAAGTCTAGGTAATTGACGGATATGATATATGATAGTCCGAGCTGCTATTTGATCTTACTCTTAGTGACACTAGATTTCTGGAGATTTATATTTTGAAAATTGAAAATGCACATGATAAGTTCCTGTATGACAAGAGTGTGAACCTCCTACCACAGCCATATATACATGCTCCCTAGATTAGGAAAACCTTTGATATATAGGCTGCTTGCTTTGCATTGAGTTCGTTCAATCTTTGTAGACCCTTAGAAACTTGTCATGTTGATCATGTACACTCCACTCCATTCCACTCCACTACATTCCACTCCACTCGACTCCATACACATATGTTATTTCCATCCTGGAAGTACGCATCCACCATATATACACCCACCATATTCCATTTCACTCTAGCCAGCAAAAATGTTCTACTCCTATCCTAGGAGAGAGCAACCAAAAATATTTCCTACACCTATTCACTCATTCATTGCTAGCCAACATCTTACAAAAGCTCCATTACATTTATTTATCTCTCAAAAGTTATTACAAAAGAGATCTGGGTTGTAGATTAAAAAAAAAGAGAAAGGGAGATGAAAAATGGACAAAAGTCCTACGGGCGAGTAGAGCCTACCTCCCTAAAGAAAAAGAAAGAATAAAGGAGAGTTAAAAAATGGACAAGTGTCCGCTGAAAACAATGGGTACTTAGATGCTCGCCTCTACATAAAAGAAAAATAAAGAAAGAAAAAGATACAACCCAGGTTCTCTACAGAGTTTCCATATTCACAAGAGAGAAGATTCCTCAAGGAGCAAAAGTAAGATTTCCCATCATCTATTCTATTCACTTCACTACATGCTTTACTACATTCCCTACCATCTATATTCTATCCACCATACACATGCACCACTTGATCAGTGTGACTTGTAACTTTGGATCCACTACTTGAATTTACAATATATGCTTAGTAAGTAGATTTAATCTTCTCCCACCTATGAACTCCACATATAAGCCTTAGATATAGGGTGAGAGAGAAGAAGGCATAGTGTGCTACTGCCTTAGCCAAAAATACTACATATCATGAGAGAAAGGCAACACTACCTTATTGCCTTAGAGAGGATCCACAAATACCACAAATGAGAGATTAGAGAGAAAGTCATACTGAGGAACTTTGAGTTTTATTTAGAAAATCAGCAAAAACTCCAGAAGGACAGTTGATCAAAAGAGTTTGAGATATAGTGTTCGACTTCACTGTTCTATCTTTCAATTACCCAAGATTAAAGAAAAGAGATATAAGCCCCAAAAGGTAAGAGGTAATATGGGTATGTTGAAGTTTTAAAAAGTTTATCTTTATCTGGAGAGAAATTTTGTTTGAAAGCATGTGTACTTTTAAGGTGTGATAGCGTTGCAGCAACTCCTGATCCAAGTAAGTAGTTTAATATAATATCATGTGTCTTGCTAAGAGACTAGCAAGAGGTAAGCTTGGGGGAGCTTGTTGACACCTGTTATAGCATAATATTACAAGTTAAATAACATGAATTAAGGGCTCAAGTTAAAGACCAAACATAAGTCTAGGGGTCTAACTAACATAATTCCACGAGTTTTGGTATTCTGTGACTTTCTAGGGACTTGATAGATAATTGCAGAGAAGAATGGAGAAAGTTCCGGAATATACAAGACATATGAAGACAAGACTTGACCGTGAAGTAACTCAACCCGAAAAGTGGACTAAAACATTATAGAAGATACCAGAGGACACCGAAAAAGACGGGATACTGAGGTGGCAAGCCACCACGGCGGCCGCCCGATTACCACATAGGCCGGCCGCCAGGTGGGGTCGCCCTGTCAGCCTCTCCTTTCTAGGTCGGTTTACTACCGACTTTGAGGTTGTATCTACACCGTTGTTGAAGGTCGGTTTGATCCAAGGGTTCACGTTCATCGCCAAGTACTATATAAGAAGACCAGCTGACCCCAGGGCTGATAACAATTTCATTATCATACTCATTCATCAACTCATACCCATCTAGTCTAGCCAAGTCTAGACCTAAGCCCTAGTTCATACTAGAAGTAGTTAGCTATCTAGCTAGTTCTAGTTGAAGATCAAGTTCATCTTGAGTTCCTGATAGTCAAGAAGTAGCAAGGATCATCGTTCTTGAGACTTCTCTCTTGTATTCAATCTGTAAGTACTATTATATTTAGAATACAATTGTTATGGCTTTGATCTTTATAATTATTATATTCTTATTGATATGTGTTTATGCTTGCTACAATTATATGTTTAGTTTAGTAAGATTGCTTTATATTTTATGCATGGAATTGTATAGCATCCATATAGATGATCACTATGTGGGTGATAAGCAATGTGTAAACGTGGTGTTTATACCACGTTTATCCGCAATTGCACCCTATATTCGGGCCGTGTGGTAGATCGCGGGAGTGACAAATCTGTTGAGTCCTTTGGAATCCACCCTCCGAATGTAGGACTAGTCGAGTTTATTATTACGGTAATGATCAAGTTTCGTCCTTGGTTATTATTGGTAATGCTTGCCATGTGTAGAAGTAATCCAACCTTGCCATGATAGCTAGATGTATTGCACTAATTGTAGTATTCATTTGACATATATGATTAGGAGTATCTTAGGAATATTCATTCTATTCTTTCTATAACATGTTAATAGCTCATCGTATGATACTAGTGGCTTATGATGATCTTAGACTTGGATATTTATCATTTATATAATTATCTTTATCCTGTGACTTATCCTGTTGAGTAATGTTAGATGCATATGGCTACTCTGCATTACACTACTGTAAGGTGGATCTCATAAATAAATCACAATATAAATCATTAGATGTCCTTTTCTCTCTACTTTCCATAGACTCCCTTCCCTGTGGTTAAATATAAATATGATACTTGGATTACTCCCCGTGAAGTGCTACAATTGGTATTTCTATCTGTAAACTTGCGGATATCATGTTCATTCTTTTATCAAGGCCAATCAACAAATACCATGCCCCGCATTTCTTTGAACGTTATTGCTAGGGTGACGGACTAGTGTATAGGTAATGCCTAGAAATGAGTGGTATACCTTGAGTACATATCCTGGTGAGATTAACTCCACTATGGATAATGGTGCTAAGTTTACATCCCACTACTAACACCGCATAACTCCGCTTTGTTGGATCATGAGGTTAATCCCATATCCAAGCTAACATGATTAGATAGATATCCCATATATATTTCTTTCGCCTTCCTAATTGGGATCGTGTAAGAAATATCAACAGTGATACTCAATTGGATTTGTGAAATTGAGATAGCAATCCTTAGCTTTTGACTTGGCATACGTGTCATCTCCGTCATCTCCCAAGCCTTAGCTTTTCTTGCTCTGGAGATCAAATTGGATGGCAATGATCAGTGATTAAGTGAAGGGCTTAGCAGCAGTCTGATGAGTCTCTGAAAGAGAGTAGTTGTCACTGCTAACTGAAGGTGATTAGGTGCACAGTTACTGTTAGTACTAGTAATCTTTTAGCAGGGGAAAACAACTAGTGGTGCTAGTAGTATAAAGTACACATGCTTCTTTTTGCCTGTTGTACGGATATATGTACTTTTATAACTGCTACTGCTCTTAACACTAAATCTTAGCTGCATTCATGATGGATTTGATGAATCCGAACGCATCACACTTAACACATTAGTGAGATAAATTTAGAGCTTTAGATAGGGCATTTATGTGTTAAGGTTGGTTGGTCAGTTGTTATGCATTTATCTGGTTAGTTGGTACATCAGTTTCTTCCATTACTGATTACTGATGACATATATGTTGATCATTTTCTCATTAAATGTGTAATATTTCAGGAACAGGAGAAAAGGAGAGAACTTGAGGCATTGTTGCTGGGCAGTATGAGTTGATGTAATGTTCCGGGAGCACATGCTTGTACTCTGTTTTATTCGCTTTGAATGTGTAGTTTCAGATGCTAAACAATATTTATTAGCTTTGTCATCGTAAGTAGCATGGCATGAACTAGGTAATATTTAGGTGCCGGAACTAGGCAACATTGAGATCGGAGTACCAGGTTTAAAATTATCATGTTCACTTCTGCATACTCACGATTGTTGAGCCAAGATGAATAGACACGATCAAGCTTCAGAAGCGGTGTAAATTTTTATTTCTCTGATTACTCGTAGTTCTGCTTGTGATAAGTGAGATCATTTCTTGCTAGTGTGAAATAGTAATACAGTGTCTTCAGTGAGCAGAGTCTTCGATCATGGACATGATTGAATGTACACTGCAACGCTTTCCTACACCAGCAGAACCTAACGAATAGCAATCCTGCCTGTGCCTAACCGAACAGCAGATGGAGGAAGGTTCCAGGCAAGGAATAGTTCTAGGTAGGGTAGCAAGCTGGCAGTGGATCCGCATGGGTTGACTCCTCCTAGGCTAGAACGAATCAGTGTCCGGAATAAATTTTTGACAACCAAACGAGGCCTTAGAAAGAAGAGGAGGAAGAAGAATAAGAGTGGGAGCTTCTTCTTCCTATATACTACATTGTGACCTTCCTTTGTGTTGTGTGGAGAATGGTGTTGGATATTGTCATGAGAGGAGAGGAGGCTCATACTTATAGATGAGGTGGAGGGGGGTTTTCATATTTCTCCTCCCCTCATTATGTCTCAACCGACCTGAATATGTCGGTTCTGAGGTTCATCGCAACTGGTCACCAATGCCACCGACGTTCCGTGGAGTAATGTGATCGCCACGTGGAAGATGGGCCCAAATGACGTTAGGGCTGGCGCGCCCGCGCCGACGAGCGCGCCCATGCCAAGAGGTTGGCCAAATGGGCTGGGATTTTGCAGGAGTGTGTGGGCCTCGGAGTAAGCTTCGTTTCGCCTGGTCATTTGCCGAATTCTGATTTCGTATGAGGAAGTTATGCCCAAGATACTAAACCCATGTCTTATGGCCTGCTATGATTTCATGTTGGATTTGGGCCTCGACCTCTTGGGCTTGTATTTGGATATTGATATTCATGTTTATGGGCTTTTCTCCTCTCTTCTCCTTGCTTTGCTTTGGTCCATTTAGGGCCTTGTTATTTCTTATATGTTTTCCTTTGCTTTTGGCCCAATATATATATGTTTTCAACATTGCCCTGTAAAACAAGTGAAGTACCAAAACTTGTCGAAATGGTTAGCTCAAAATCCTATTTCTATTGTGTTTTGGTATTTTTATACTAATGTTGATGGTATAAAATATGTAGTTAATCACCGTCAACAGCGCCGGACGCTGGACCAGCGTGGCGCGCACTTTCTTTCTAGCGTCCAACGTGTGAAATGAAGCCCGAATCACATCCAATTCAAATCCTTTGTGAACGGCTTCAACTCCAACCAATCTCGGGGGGAGTTTTTGCAGCTACCTAGTGCTAAGTTTGGCAAGTGTGCATCACATAACATTAGGCTCACCTAGGTCAAGCTACCCATTCGTACCCCCTTAATAGTACGGTCAAAAGAGAAAACAAAGTCCTAACGACTAATCCAACGTCACTCAACTCCATCGACAATCGGAACTAACCGTCCTTAGCCTTGCCGTCCATCCTTTGAAAACCGAAAACGATTTCCATCGTCGAGGGCATGAAAACCATATTGCGGGAGATTGTCATTACCATGACCTAACTCATAACTGTTTCTACAAAACACACGTTAGTCATGGTAATTTATATTGTCATCAATCATCAAAATCCACACTAGGGGCCTAGATGCTTTCAATTGGTACCGGAGAGATTCGCTAATGTAACTTTGTTCCTTTTTTTCTTTGAGCCTAGAAGCTCTAGAACTAATATACATAAACATTCTTTCATTTAAGTAAAAAAGGAGGACCGCTGATTCGGTAAAGAAAAAAAAGACATATTCACTAAAAGGACTATGTCATGTCGCATAATAACTAGTAGGCGGGGTGTGTGTCATGTGCCGCATCCAAAGGGGCACTCCGCCGCTTGGTGCCCAAGACCCAAGCGCGTCTTGCGCGCCGGTGGCCGACGCCGCCGCCGCCCACCGTGATCAAGTCATCACCGCTTCGCCATTAAGTAATGGTTATTTAAGAAATAAAATAGAAAATCAAATCGGATATTTCTTTAGATGCAAGTCTTCCCCGGACTATAAATACGAGAGACTTGTAATCGGTTGAATCAAGAAGAAAATAATTAAAGGGGTAACACCCAACAACTTCAACTCTCCAAACCCTAGGCTCTCTCACCTCAAGCACGTGCGCCGCCGACCTCGCCACCCACCGCACGCCTGCTGTCGCGCCGCCCGTCGTCGCCGCCAAAGGCGGCCACCGCCGCCCCATGCCGTGCCTCCGTCGTTCCCCGTCGTCGCTCGAAGGCTGTTATGCGTCATCATCTTCATCTCCTACCTCGCCGTTCATCGTCGGCCTACATCATCTACGCCTTCACGCCGCCGATCATTGTCACCATCGCCATCAAACCGGTCGCCGCTGTCTCCAACGCTTTGCCGCCGCCTTACGCCCCTACTCGCACACGCCATCATCACCCTCATGCACGCACTCCCCTAGGGCTGCAGTGCCGCCGTCGCCCCCCTTTCGTCGCCACGCCGCCGTCCAGCTCGTCGTCAACGTGTCACTTCCGGCCCAAATCGATCCGGTTTGTGACGGTGGTATCCGGAGACGGGATGATTCCACCACCCATAGCTTCCGACGACCGACCACCACCCGGCGCATGGACGATCGCATTCATGGAGGAGCTCCAACGAATCTTCGATGACTACGAAAGTTTGTGGATAAAGACGAGGAGAAACAAAGAGGCCGCCACGGACAACGACAACTCAGTCCTCCACATCCACGATGAACCGATGGCCACGCCCGAAGAACACCGCAAGACGCGCCAAGCTGCCGACGTGCGCGCCTCCGACGTCATCTCTGCCATCGACGACGCCCGCCATGGGCGCCACCGACGGCGACGTCCCTCCCCACGTGCACCGTATATGTCACCCCTCCAAGATCGATGATTCTACAATCAACGAAAGTACGCCTACCCCAGGGACGCACCCGCCATCACTTTGCTCGCCGGATCGGATCGGGAGGCTACCACCGACGTCCACCGGTGCCGCTTTCGAAAAGCCTACCTAACTAGGCCAACATCGTGAGGCTCCAACGACAATGCGAGATAAGTTCTTATGCCACCAACATCCTCTCGACATTGGGAACACCAGTAGCATCCACGCGATTGCCATCAAGAGCAACACAACGACGTCGTCCGACGTCGCCGCCAACGTCGCCAATCTCAACTCCGACATCATCAACATCGACAATGCCTCCAAGGGCGCCGCCAACAACATCGCCAATGACCACGGCGTCCTCGGCATCAGCGACACCTCCACGAGGTCGACGACATCCTCATTGATGTCGCTACCTACAAAGTCCTCGGCATCGGCGACCTCGACAACGACGGCGGCGCTACCATGGGGGGACATGAACGGCAACGACGTCCTCAAGGACGCCAACGCCGATGATGACCCCCCTAACGTCGATGTTGACACCTGTTATCCTATACTTTTATATGTCAACAAGAGATGAAATAAGGACATTAATTGAATAAATACTTAGTTTAGAGGTTTATACTAATAAGTTCCACGAGTTTTGGTGATTTATGTATTTTCAGGAACTTAACAGATAAATACAGAGAAGAATGGAGAAAGTTCTAGAATATACAAGACATATGATGACAAGACTTGACCGTGAAGTAACTCAATCCGAAAAGTGGACTAAAACATTCTAGAAGACACCGGAGGACACCGAAAAGAACCGAGGGCCTAGGCAAGACAGGGACACCGGTGGCCGCCCGAGCTCATTTTGGCCATGGCCGGGTGGGACCCACCGTAAGCCTCAGTTTTCTAGGTCGGTTTGTAACCGACTTTGAGGTTGTATCTACACCGTTATTGAAGGTCGGTTTGATCCAATGGTCATCGTTCATCGCCAAGGCCTATATAAGAAAGACCTCTGCCCCTAGGGTTAAACCCTAATTCATTATTAGTCATCATCAGTCAAGTCAGGCAGAAGTAGAAGAGAGTATCTCCACCAGAGATTAGGGTTAGCTACTTGTTCTAGTTCTAGTTCATCTAGTTCTAGTTCATCCAAGTTGATTAACAGACAGATCCAATTAGAGCTGGGTGTGCCTACCCAGAGTTCTAGATCTTCAAGTTTTACGGTACGAATATTATCTTGTATCTATGACTTTGCACTTTATTAATAATATGTGTTTGTTTGCTATGTTCTTACTTTATTCTAATAGTATGATTGATATAGATGTAGTTTATGATAGATATATGTATCTATTCGTAGAGCGCTAATTCAATACTCGAGTGGGTTAGGTGGTAAAGATATTTATGTAAGCGTGGTGCTTATATATGATTTACCCGTGAATGCACCTTATATTTCGGGTCGTGTGGTAGATCGCGGGAGTGACAATCTGTTGAGTCCTTTGGAATCCACCCCCCCTCTATAAGACAAGTGGACAATGATTATGGGGAATATCTTGTTTCGCTCTTGATTTTCCTTGATAGTCGTCCTGATACATGATCTAGAGTTTACTATGCTATATATGATAATATATGCCTTAGAGTAGATGTAATGACTTAGTAGATTAAATGCTATAGAAGAATTACGTCTCTTAAAAGTAGTCCAATGTTAAGTCTAACTTGTAGTAGTTATTCCCCGTCTCGTGTGTGATGCCTCCTGCCTTTATTTATCATTATTATATCCTTATCATTATTGGCTTACCCCCTCGCTAAAGTTAGCACTAGTAATGAACCTCTCATAAGTATGCCACTTATTAATTATATTTGCGCCCACCTTTCAATTATTCCTCCCTCGTGGTAGAATATAAATGACAAAACCGGATTACTCCCTGAAATGCTACAAAGTGGTATTTATATCCGTGCGCTTGATAGACTTTTTATATTTATTTCCTTAGTTTGCAAACAACACATTCACAAGTATCACCCATGCATTTCCTAGCATTGCCAGCTGGGATGACAACCTAGTGTTGGCGGTCATTATTGAGTATATTATACCGCCAACTTATATCCAATTCATGAGAAAAAGGCAAACTTATGATGCATATACCTTTACTTCTAACCTAGTTCCACTTGTATTCTAGAAATTATGTCTTGCGGGTATAAAAGTAGAAACAGTACAAAGTTGCCAAATAAATTAGAAAGCGCATTTGAATAAAAGACGCCAAGGAGTGGATTGAGCAAGGGGACCAAACCCCGCGCACAAACTGCCCATGCACCACCATAGGCCCAACATACGAAGGACAAAAAAGCGCTGACGGAGAGAAGGCCGCGGCCGAGGCGCAGCCCAGGGGCGGCCGGCCCACTGCGGCGGTCGGCGCAATATTTCGGCCAAACTTCCGCCCTTTCTCCGGCGGTTTGGTGCGAACTTCAGCGGCGCTTGCATGTAGTGCAAACTTTCGTTCCCGCCAAGAAGAGCTCAAAGCAAGGAGAGCCCTCCATTCCCTCCTCCTCTCCACTATATAAAGAGAGGCACTCCTCACACACACAACACAACACACTACACATTGTTACATCCTCACCTTGAGCACCACTCTCTCCTCTTCATTAGTTTAGTGTTAGTATTTGAGTTAGGCGGAGCTTCAAGGAGGGCTTGTCTCCTTGGAAGGATCTTTTGGTAATTTACTATGAAGTTCTTTCCTTTATTCAAGTCTCATTATTTATATCGCAATGCATATGAACTAGAGTATAGTTACCCTCATGTTATATTCATATTGTGCCAACTAGAGTATAGTTAGTATAATGTGATAATTAACATGACTAACTTTAGGCTAATTGAATCATATTTTATTCTTGGAACGTAGTAGAACTAAGTTCGAGTGATGGTGCAGTGTACCTTCGGGTTTACCTTTACTCTTTCCCCGTCGATCCGTAGGGTCGGGTACCGCCAGGGGGTTTAGGTAGTTCTCTATAAATGTAAGCATGGTGCTTAGGTCTATAGGGAATCATCTGGGAAATGCCGGCATCCCACGGTAGTGAGGTAGGCGGCAGAGGTGTGACAACTCTGTCCGTCCTTTGCACTCCTCCACGTCCGGGTGTTGGGTTGGAGTCTTATCAAGTGCAACCGGCTGGCGGATACCAGCCGCGGGCATCTCCTCATCACTTTAGCCCATCTCTACCGTGAACCATGAATGACGTATGTAGACTATAGTCTAACGCATTGGCGATATTAGAATAGCCAACTCAACATAGATTTTCCTTTTTATGTTATTTTCTATTTATTCCTTCTAGTGCTCAAGAAGTGTGTGTGTCACCACTATCTCCAATATTATTATCACTTACCCCTGTATATGATTAGTGGCTATCCATACATACATTGTGGGCTATATCATCATCATATTAAATCTAAACCTGCCTTCCCATGGGAAAATATAAATGAACGATACCCGATTACTCACCGGTGAAATGCTACGATGATAGATCCGCGGCGCTTGCGGGTTGACCCTTGCAATATTCAGTTCATCTATCACCGACGTTCTCTCGGCGTTATCATTAATCATAATGTCTATTCTTAGTGATTGTGCTAAGAAATGCCAACAAGCATTTAAAGGCGCCGTTGCCGGGATAGGTTTAATATCTAATCCTAGTAATAACGTTAAGAAACGCCAACACCTAGCACATAGTAGTGTTAAGAGATGAACCACACCGAGTGTCTCTGACGGCATATGGCCTAAGGTAACTCCATCTTATGTTATTGTGACGTTAGAAATACCAACAGTCGACTACGTCTTCGCCATGCCTACCATCGACAACAACTACAAGGGCATGAACCACGGCGACCCCCTCACGGCCAACCTCGACATCGGGCAACCACGACGTTCCCCCATGGGTGCCATAGCCGATGAGAACACCGAACCCCCCCCGGGCGCCACCAAGAAGAAGGTTGTTCACTCGACCGACCTTCGATGATGACGAATCGCTACACTGCTTTGGACATCCTGCCGACATCAACAATGGTGGAGAACACCATCAATCAAGTTGCATCCAAAGAAAGGCGACACCATCGATTACCACGCCCGTAACATCGTACACACCGCCGCCTAACCGGCGAGAATGGCACTCCTCTTTCTTTGGCTCCTCTACATCACCAAGACGGCACCACGGGAGAACGGAGACACCATACCATGGTGCCTCACTCGCGGTTTTGGGCCGCCCATCAACGGCGACACCAACAACCATCGCGTCATCGACTACTCGGCTATGGCAGCCGGGACGACTACAGAGCCAAATCAGTTGGCTCCCTCATTCCGCGATGACATCTACGCTCAGTACGACTACGCCAACAAGCCTTGGGCTGCAATGCACCAGGAGGCGCCCTACATGTTGGGCATGATGACGCGATTCGCCCACCAGTTTGACGCTCTTGTCTCTTATGAGGTCTGCAATAAGCTTCGACTTACGAGCTTCACCACAACGACATGAGGTACATACCACCCACATCAACCCCATACCTCGTCGACTTCATCACTACTCTAGAGGCCCTCATCCCTCATCAACTCGCCACACGGATCAACGACAACATACATGGCATCGGCGGAACCATCATGCTGCAACCAGGAGCAACACCTTGGGCGCCAGCAACGGTGGTTGACGTTCACCCCTCGACGTACTCGCCATCAATGCAAACCTCTCTGGAGAGCAATGGAACCCCATGCATCAAACCAGCATCAATAACGGTCAACGTCTTCATCTTCGCCCAGCTCATTCTCTCGACACAAGTGGAGGCAACCATCTTCGAGGCCAAGCTTCAATCGCCCCCCTCAACAACGACAACCGTGCAGAACCACAAATACGAGGACACGCTGTCGAGAAAAGGGGGAGAAATATCATGTGCCGCATCCAAGGGGCACCCGCCGCTGCTTGGGGCCCAAGGCCCAAGCGGCGTCTTGCTGGTGGCCCATTTTGCGCCGCCGCCCACCGTGATCAAGTCATTTGCTTAGCCATTAAGTAATGGTTATTTAAAAATAAAATAGGAATAAAATAGGAAATCAAATCAGAGATTTCTTTAGATGCAAGTCTTCCCGGAATATAAATACGAGGGACATGTAATCAGTTGAATCAAGAAGAAAATAATTAAAGGGGTAACACCCAACAACCCCACTCTCCAAACCCTAGGCTCTCTCACCTCGCGCCTTGCGTGTGCCACCGACCTCGCCACCGCGCCTCTGCGCGCCGCCGTCGCGCCTCCCAAAGCGGCCGCCGCCGTCGTTCCCCGTCGTCGCCGCGGATCTGATCTGCATGCGTCATCATCTTCGTCTCCTACGTCGTCGTTCATCATCGACCCTCGTCATCTACACCTTCACGCCGCCCGATCATCGTCACGGCTGCCATCAAACCGTCGCCCGCTGTCTCAACGCCGCCGCCGCCTTCGCCCCTACGCTGCACACGCCGTCATCTCTCCCTCGCGCCGCACTCCCCAGGGCTACAGCGCTGCCGCCGCCCCCTTCGTCGCCCGCCGCCGTCTAGCTTCGTCGTCAACGTGTCACTTCCGCCCAAATCGATCCGGTTTGTGACGGTGTGCTCCACTAAACTTTGCACTAATAAATACTTTGGTTCATAATGACTTCATCTCTTCCTATTGAATATGTATATGGCTTTACAATTATGATGTATTCGTTGTCGAATCTTGGGAGACATGTGATGAAATCAAAAGTAAAATATTATCATCAACCCCTAACTGAATGTAATAATAATTATATAAGTCAAGGGGCTCACGGTGCAATGGCAAAGGCCATTGGTTGGGGGCTCCCACCCGGGGTTCAAATCCTGGGTGCGACACTTTGTCTGGATTTATTTCAGGATTTTTCGGCGTTATGCATTAAGTGGTAGGCGGCGTCCCCGTCGCTAGCGAGGCGCCGATGGTGACTTCAAACTTCAAGATTTGCCGGCTCGGTCCTTGAAGGTGCTCATAGGGGTAGGGTTTGCGTCGCGTGTTTCATAGGGGTGAGTGTGCGTGCGTTGGCGTCTGCGTTGTACTGTGTAATCTCAAAAAAAATAATTATATAAAAAATGGGAAAATATAAGTCATTGCTTGTTGATGCTACTGAATTGGCACTAACCCCGATACTACCAAAGTACAGAAGAAGCTAGACCCAAAACTGACCCAATGCTATCAATGTCGAGGCTAAACCTGGCAAGTGATCCTAATAATATCAGTATAGAAAAGATCCTAATGATATACAAAAGATTTTTAATCATGGCCCAAAATGATATTCCGATATGGTTGACTTACTTTAAAAATTGATTTCTATGGGCAGTTGACTTCAGTTAATTAACCATACATAAAAATCAGCTATTTTCAAAAGCGGTTCTCTTAACCCGATTGCCCTTAAAAATAGATCTATTTCTAGTGACTGTATATATGTATCAGAATCATCTTTGAAATAATTTTGAATGTAAAGGAGGGGAGTGTAGGGGAGGGGAACTGGAAGTGGGGCGCAAGATGCAGGAGCTCGATCCTGTATGTGAATTGATTTCCAGTAACATTTGTGTAGCTACATATTGTCTCCCGCTAAAGCTAAAGACGGTGTTCTTATTCAACCAGGAGTTTAAGCCTTGATCTAACATTGATATCCTCATATCACATATCACTGTCTGAGGATATGGAAACCTATAGTGATAGATGAACCTCATCACCTACCGTCAATTGCCCTCTACTGGATCCAGTTACAGCGGCGATGATTTCCATTTTAGATGCGATAGTAATAATGCAGCAAATGTTTGGAGGGCTGGAACAAAGAAGATCCTTTTGGATATTTTGTGGGTCCAAGTTGGGATCCCATATATATACTGTAGCTGTCAACGGAGATCTTATGAGAAGCAGTCACTTCTAGAACTAACCCCTACTACACCTTGTCTTTGGCAACATCTACAAAAAGGACGACGGTGATTGGAATGGTCTCGATCTCACATGGTCGGCAGCCGACATCTAGCTCGATCGTAGTCATTGATGGAAGTCCTCGTATGATATAATAATTACTAAAAGACATGTATTTAATTTCCTGACGATATATACACCAGTGAGTTTGACGGTCTCTGTAATCTTATAAGGATTATACTGACCTAAAGCTGTTTCGCTCTGCTTCGTCTTAATGAAAAACGGTTCCATTACGGTTTCAAAAAAACATTTTGAGCTGACACTCGACAAATATAAGCACCATAGTGACTATCAACCAGTTACGGATCCTTGAATTTACGGCTCTGGGTATGCCAAATGCTGCTACTACAGAAACGGGGCCGCCGCCACCAGTCGTCGACTCCTTCGTGTTGGGACTGCGATGGGGAGGAAAAGGGACAAGCTGCAGCGTCGTGCTACCGTTGGCCCGTGCAGTGAAGGGAAAGGGTTGAACGGGAAGTGGCGGTTGTCCGCCGGCGACGCCACGCCGGTCGTCGGAGCAGGTGGCAGCGTCGTGTTGCCGTCGGCCCGTGCGGCGTGGGGGCAGAGGAACGCGAGTGGATTGGCAGTCGAGCAAGAGACGAGCACGTACAACTCTAATTTTGGGGTTTTAATGATTTAGTTTCTTCGTGGGCCGCTGCTAACATTGGGCTATGACCATTAGCTAGAAACAAGAATGTATATAAGATAGTAATATATATAAATATAAACATGGATACTATTAATTTTTTCGTCAAATCATGGGTATACCAAGCATACAGGGCATACCCCGGCGCCGTCCATGCTATCAACCCATAAACTAGACCGCCATACACCCCTGTGAATCGAACTAGAAGCAGGATGTAAAGATGAAATCAGAGCGGAGATAGAGGTGGCTTGATGTAGTCCACGGAACAAGAATTGGCACGTTGTCTTGGAGAGATCCGGTAAACAGGAAAGTGAAGGGACGACGCAGCATCTGCATGAGGTGTGGCGGTGGAAAGCTCGATGGATCGCCATCAGAGGAGTGCTCGCTGCTCGGCCGGGAGGAAGAAAAGTTGATCGAAGGGGACGCATGCGTGCCTGCCTGTGCCTACTACTACAAGTAGATCACACATTAGATCATATATATCACATCTAGCACAGTGATCTGATGGGTGCTCGAATATAACTCTCTCTCTTTCTCACCACAATTATAGAAACAACAGATGTTCTCTGGTGTGTGCCGACACCGACAGTGTAGCGGTCGGTCATCGTGCCGCCGCTGAAGCTGTAGATGAATGTAGAAAGGGGCCTTTCGGCCGCTTTAAGACGACAATGCATGGATCAACCTCGTCACTCAACTGTTCAACCTTATTCACTTTGCTGTTTTCCCCTGCGGCCGGGTCTACGAATACGACGGTTGCCCCGCGGTGACGAGGTTGATGGACGTCCTATCTTATCTATAGTCTCCAGTCCGATTCCTTTAAAGGAGGCTGACTTAGAAAGAGAGAGAGAGAGAGATTCCAAGGTGCATTCATCGACCACGTATCAAGATTTTGTAGACTGGAAATTCCAATATAGATTAAAGATATGTGCGCACGGCGCGGCCCATAGCCATCATCCATGGCAAGAGAATACGACCGCCTTTTCTGCACCCTAGATCATGTTATGTTATGTGATGTTACTAGCTGCAGCTAGTAGATACTTTATTTGTTCATCCTATCAAAAGGATCGGATATATGCCCCTCAACCCTGGAGATGGGCATGGCCGTCTTTTGGACACGAGAGGCCCCCCGCCCGGGAATAATTAACCTTCTTTTGCTGACAGCGAAACAAATGCTTTTAGTTTTATATTGTATTGTATATCAAAAGGGCATTGAACAAAGTTTCGTATAGCAATAGTAACAGTCGCACTGACCGATCAGTACTTGATTAGCAGTGAAAATTTAGAGAGTGCGACGAGTTACTAGTACTAGTAATTCCCCTTGTAGTTCTTCTGGAAAAAAATTGGGTAGGGACGGTCCCTACGCCGCTCCGTACGGACGCCCACGGTAATTACCGTGGCACCGTGCGCTAATCGCTTTTTTGATCGGGATCGGCTCCCGGCTCCCGCACGCACGAGACACCACGGCTCGGCAGCCTCGGCTAAATGACGTAGTAGATGGAAACAAACTTAGAAGCCGCGGACTGTTTCTGGAATTAGTAGATGGGAAAAAAAAAAAACGAAGTCACGGCGACGCAACACACGCTCAGGCTACTTTTTTTTTTTTTTTGAAACATGCGCTCAGGCTACTTCGATTGTAGATGGCAAATCACATAGCGTCAGCAAAGAAAAAAAAATAGAAAAGGAGAAAACGGCGGACATTGCATAGTTATATATTTTGATCATAGCAGTACCTGTATAGTGGAGAATTAACCAACATAGCATAGTTATATATTTTGATCATAGCAGTATGTATCTGTATAGTAGGAAATTAATCAACATAGCATAGTCATATATTTTCATCGAAATATAACTATCGGACAGGAGAGGACATTGCAGCATCTTGCTCTCCTTGTTTGTAAGATGCAGAAGCATATCCATCTTCGAACATCGAGAAAGGCGTGGTTGAATCATTGGCAAAGTTTGACATAGCACTGGTACCACCACTGCCACCAGCATAAGGGTCCTGTGCATAGATCTGAAATTTATCATAGCAATTTCTTGTTAAAAAAATAGGAGGAAAAAATTAAGGACTGTAATTGATGACTTACAATAAATTGGATCGGATTAGCATTTGCATCTATATTTTCTGTAGCCTGATTTGTATCTCCTGTACACAGAAATTAAAATAAGCAAAAGTAATATAGAAGTAGGAATGCTGGAAACAAAATAAGCTCCAAGAAAGATTGGATCAGTATACCTTTCTTTTTAACACTTTTCTTCTTTTTCCCTGTATTTTTTTTCAAGTACGTTTGTGACCCGTTTTTCTTTGGACCTTTTGTCACATGAGGAATTTTAAATGATATTCTACCGTTTAATGGGTCTGTTGCACAGTCAGTCAAAACTATGGAAACCTCATCGGTTTCTCTTTCATCTTGCTTAGATTAGCATCTGCTTCCAAATCCATTTTTTCAAGCCTTTCTCCAAATCATGAAGAACTTCTTTTGATAGGGAACACTTCAATGCTATGGATGTCGCCAATCGTGAGATACGTGCAGCCCAAGTTTTGTTACTTTCCTTCCCACTTTCTTGTTTGTCAACGTAGAATCCTCTTTTTGCATATTTTATCCATCTCCCCTTTATGTATTGTGGTGGCAAAATAAAAGAGTGAAATGCATAGTAGGTACATGAACTTGTCTTCTTTGTGTCAAATAGGTCCATGGACTTAGAAACCAGCTATTTGACCCCTCGAACTTGCGAACCCGTTCACCCAGTCCATGGCGGTTTTGCATGGCAACAAGCGGTTTTTTGCATGACCTTTGCATCGGCGATGACATTATCACTTCTTTTTAATTTGCGAAATTAATATCTTTTTTATTGAGCTCCAAATATAGCAAATAATATATCAATTTTGATCGTCTCGACGAACTCTTTGCAATGGTGTACTCCGTTTTGTTATTTGAGACAGTTTTATCTCGTGTAAAATTAAATATTTCTATAAAACAGTGATGTTTTATTCTCACTTGCAATCGATATATATATATGTGTAGTGCGTGATTTAGTTCGATATATACATATTTGCGGGTTTTTTATCGTAAATATACATAGGGTATATATTGCCGCCAAAATTTACTACTCGTTTTATAGAAATTTTACCCTAAATATGTATACAAGCTAGGCACCGAGCAATATATACATATTTAGGCCAAAAACATGATACCCTAAATATGTATATATTGAGCGAGACGATCGATCGGCGTGCATGCGGGCGTAGGTGCAGTTAGCATATGCATGCATGCATCGGGCCGACGGAAGCGAGCGGAGAGCTAGGGCGTCATACGCGTGGGTGGCCCGATCGACCGGACAACGTGCCGGATGGGCATTGTCGCAATATATACCCTATGTATATTTACGGCTAAAAACCGGCAAATATGTATATATCGGGAACTAAATCATGACCACATATATATATCGATTGCAAGTGAGAATAAAATATCACTCGCTTTATAGAAATATTTAATTTTACACAAAATAAAACTATCTCAAATAACAAAACGGAGTACACTATTGCAAAGGGCTCGTCGAGACGATCAAAATTGATATATTATTTGCTATATTTGGAGCTCAATAAAAAGATATTAATTTCGCAAATTAAAAGAAGTGATGATGTCATCGCCGACGCAATACCATGCAAAACCGCCGTCGCCATGTAAAACCGCCATGCAAAACCGTCATGGACCCGGGATGAACGGGTTTGCAAGTTCGAGGGTCGATGGTCGGTTTCTAAGTCCATGGACCTATTTGGCATAGCAAGACAAGTTCATGTACCTACCGTGCATTTCACTTAAAATAAAAAACATTAATTGCATTTAAGACTTGCGTGCTTGCACAATATACCCGCAAGAGAAATAGTCAATTTAGATATGTTCATACTATATTAGAAACTTACGTAACTTAGAAAATGTGTTTACATACCTATACATTCAAACTTTCTCGCAAGAACATGTAACACTCATATCAACATTATTGAACTGAACTACTGCTCCATGATTAGCATACATATGTGCAACCTCATATGTCAAGATTGACCATCAGTTTGTAACAATTTCCAAGAGAATGCGAATTGTTCTTTAAACTCATCCTCAAACTCCGAATACATCCTTCTTGTATATGATTCAGCAGCAGCCTTTAACATGGGTAAATCTCACGATGCAAATAATCGGGGTTTTTCGTCGTGAATTAAAATCGCATCCAGCTCATTTTCACGAAGACTAGCGAAAAGTTTATCACATTCGGCAAGGAGTTCTGAAAGTCCAAGTCTCCTCCGAAATCTTTTCTTAAATACATTGTTCATACCTTCACTCCTTTGAGTTGAGTTCATGTCACCGTAAAAAGAGTCGCGGTAGACACGGCAGCCCACTTTGTCCTCAAATCATATAAATTTTTCATCCATTCATTCTCCTCAAGGTTATACTCGGACAAAAATTATTGCCCGGACGACGGGGATCGGCGACGCTACGGTCCTCCTCTTCGACAACAACGGCGGCGTCTTCGCCACGACAACAACGCCGTCGTTGGCGCACCGGGACGCAGGAGCCCCGCATGAGGCCGCCCGTCTTTGGCGCCCAGCGACCCCTCCTCACGGCCGCCTCCCCGACTTCGTCTCGTCGCCACCTTCGTCGCCCGACATGTGTTTCTGCGTTACATTCACGCCGAAGGTTACCGTGCCGACGACCCACGCCCCACGACCCCTCTAGCGACACGCCCCGGATGCTCGAGCTCTCGGGCACCCTCGGCGCCTCCGTCATGCGGCGTGCATGGGCGGAGCGCCCTTCGTCGTGCGACCACCGCTGAGCTATAAGTTCAGCGTCTACTTCGGCGACCTGCACTTCGACTTCTCCTTCTCCGACAACGACGCCAGCGTCGCAATGACGACAATGATAAGTTCATCCTCTACTTCGGCCCGGGCATCGTCACCTCCCGATCGGCCTTCCCTTCGCGACCACTCCACTGTAAGTTGGGCGGCATGTGGACGCCCCGCCTCGTTGAACGGTGGGGGAAATGTCATGAACCGAACCGGGATTAGCCAGCCGGGACGGGCTAAAGGGCCCGAATCGGCCGCGACCGCCCACAGGGGCCGTGTGCTGAAAGCGAGGGGCCGCCCCTGCGCCGCCGCCTCTCTCCCCTCCGCGTCCAACTCGCCGTCTTCAAGTTAGGATTATCTTAGGCTTTTTGGTGTGTAAAAGGGGATATTCCAATCTATAAGGAAAACCCTTATTAGGAAATAAATAAATATTGCTTGTAAAAGGTAATCCTATCATATAAGAAAACCTTATAGGAGATTACTTAGATTACAAGTCCCATTAGCCAGAGCTATATAAGCGAGGGCATGTAATCTCTTTGGGGATAAGCAAGCAATAAAATAGTCCCTATCTATCTCTCTCCGGCCCCACCCCGCCGTCGCCTCCACCCCAAGCGCCGCCGCCTGCGCCGGCCGCCTTCCCCTTCCCCGCCACGGCGCCGCCCCTCCTCGCTCTTTGCCAGCGCCGCCGGCCGGGCCGCCGTCGTCGGGAAACAGCCGCTCCCTCGCCACCTTCACCGCCCCAACGATGCGTCGGTGATGTGTCACAACCGCCCAATCTAAGCGGTGCATGGCGGTGGTATCCGGAGACCAGGGGCGATTCCCACCACCCATGGCTTCCGAGATGACCGAGTTCACCATGGCGTTGAAGGCTCTCCTCGGCAAACCCCTTCGCCAAGATCGGCCCGGCGCTTCGACGAGATCGAGACGCAGCGTCGCATCGCATGGAGTACGTCTACACGCCTCGAAGATTCCCCTACCTCCGCTACGCTCGGCGACCACGCCCGGAGGACAGCCCGTGGCGGCCGCGTGCGGCACCGCCCGAGGCGCCCCGCGCCGCCCGCCGCCCCCCCGCCCACGACCGTCGGCGGTGCGACGACCCGCCATCCTCCGCGGGGAGGATGCGGCGTTATGCGTGATGCACGGCCGTCGCCGACATCGTCATCATCGCGACACCGCGGCATCGGATGCCCTCTCCCTCTCCTCCGACACTGCGACCGCCTGAGACTCACCGGGCGAGACGGTGTCACCATGCGGCGCCCTACCCCCGGCGCCACCCGAGGCGTCCCCGGGCGACGCCACCACCCGCGGCGCCCGGCTCCGTGGTGCCACCCGTGGCACCTCGCCCCCTAGGTCACGGACCTAACCCCCTCTCTCGTCACTCGTGCGGGTGGAGTACGACGGCAACGACAACCCCGACCTCTCGATACGCAAGATGGAGCCGTTGTTCGAGCTCAAGGAGGACATTGACCACGACTACTACGTGCGGTATGCTACCTTCCATCCGACATGTCCTGTTGCGATGCGGTTCCTCGGGTCGTCCCGGAGGAGGCCCCTACTCGAGTGGGGCGCGTTCACCCAAAGACTGCGACGCGACTTGCCCCCCACCCATCATCACCGACACTACGGGGAGTACGCGCCTCCTTCCCGGGAGGGCAAGGCGACGACTACATCTCGCCTTCGAGAGCTATGCACTCCGCATGGATCTTGAGGGACAGCGCCACCGTGTCGGCCTCTTCGTCGGAGGCCTGCGTGACACACTTCGCTGCAACGCCGAGTGGTTCGAGCCTCGTTCGATGGTGGAGGCCATCGACCTCACCCGCCGCTTCGACGACGACCAGCCCACGCCGGCAAGGCGGCCGCCGACGCCGACGACGACGATAGCGACATTGCCGTAGCCCCGGTGACCGCATGTTAGGCCGGCGGCGTCTTGCTGCGGCGATTGACGACATCGACGCTACCGACAAGAAACGACATCATCGCCGAGCTACACACGGGAACCACGACCAACAAGGAGCTCGGGATCATCATCGCCAACGCCATCGAGCTGCGAGCAACGGCGCCGAGTGGAGCCTCCACTATGGTGTTGTGAGGTACTTCCACCGCTACTACCTCCCCTGCTGCTTGAGCTCCCTCCAGGGGACTTCCTACTCGAGGGCGCGCCCCCACCGCATGGCGTCGCGGTGGGCTTCCACCTCCCAACCCCGTCCAAGAGAAGATCGGCGTTCCCAACAAGCGTCCTCCTCCTACAAGCGCCCGGACGGCGAGGATCGACGACGCTACGGTCCTCCTCTTCGACAACAATGGCGGCGTCTTCTTCCGCGACAACAACATCGCCGTTGGCACACCGTGGACGCAGGAGCCCCCAGATGGGGCCGCCCGTCGCCGGCACCCAACGACCTCCTCTACGGCCGCCTCCTCGACTTCGCCTCGTCGCCACCTTCTCTGGCCGGCCGACATGTGTTTTGCGCAACACACTCACGCCGAAGGTTACCGTCCCGACGACCTATGCCTACATGACCCCTCCAAATGACACGCCCGGATGCTTGAGCTCTCGGGCACCCTCGGCGCCTCCGTCATGCGGCGTGCATGGGCGGGCGCCCTTCGTGCGACCACCGCCGAGCTATAAGTTCAGCGTCTACTTGGCGACCTGCACTTTGACTTCTCCTTCTCCGACAACGACGCTAAGCGTCACCTGCGAACGACGACAATGATAAGTTCATCCTCTGCTTCGGCCCCGGCATCGTCACCTCCCCGATCGGCATTCCCTTCGCGACCACCTGGTGGGTTGGGCGGCATGTGGACGCGCCGCCTCGTTGAACGGTGGGGAAATGTCATGAACCGAACCGGGATTGGGCCAGCCGGGACGGGCTAAAGGGGGGTGAACCGGCCGCGACCGGCGCACAAGGGCCGGCTGGGGCGGCGAGCGGGAGGGGCGCCCCTGCCGCCGCCGCCCGCCTCCTTTTCCCTCCGCGTCCGACTCGCTAGTCTTCAAGTTAGGATTATCTTAGGCTTTTGGTGTGTAAAAGGGGATATTCCAATCTATAAAGAAGACCCTTATTAGGAAATAAATAAATATTGTTTGTAAAAGGTATTCTAATCATATAAGGAAACCTTATAGGAGATTGCTTAGATTACAAGTCCCACTAGCCGGGCTATATAAGCGAGGCATGTAATCTCTTTGGGGATAAGCAAGCAATAAAATAGTCCCTATCTATCTCTCTCTTGCCCCACCCGCCGCCGCCTCCACCGCCCAAGGCGCCCTTCCCTCCGCCACGGCGCCGCCCCTCCTCGCTGCCGCCCAGCCGCCGGCGGCCGTCCGTCGTCGCCGGAAATAGCCGCCCCCCTACGCCACCTTCACCGCCCCCCAACGATCGTCGGTGGCGTGTCACAACCGCCCAATCTAACCGGTATGTGACAAAGACATTTTGACTTTTTAGATATATTTATTTTGTTTTTTTATCTTTAGATATATTTATTTTGCTATGCACCTAGTTATACATTATGTCTAGATACATAGTAAAAGAAACGTATCTAGAAAAGTCAAGACGTTTTATAATTTGGAATGGAGGTAATATATTACAACAACAGCACGGGCTTAATTACGTCGACCTGACAAAGCTGAAAACAACCACTCCAAACAATAAATGATTGTCAAAAAGAGAAGAATAACCTTTTTTTTTCAATCTGCCATTGTCACACTACTACGTTTGCAACCCTTGACTAAAATCATTCACTCTATTTTTAGGCTTTAACAATAACAATCATTCATTTTTCAACCTTTTGTTGGTCTCCTGAGTGGCCCTAGTATTTGATATATAATGCTGACACGTTATTATGTGAAAACATATACAGAAAGAGTTTCTTTCGAGGAAAAAAACCGTATACACAAGAGAAGGCACCAGGACAACACTTACAGCGAAAAATAAATAAATAAAACTCAGGTATAATAGTTACTTTTCAGCGTGTCTGGAAGGAAGAAAAAAAAAAAGGGCGCGTTGGGGTTGATGCATTTGCATGCGTACAAACCAGTAAAATGGATATTTCCCAACAGAAGAAAACCATCTAAACATACCCTATGTGGTTATACCAAGATCTCCACTTCTCAGTATGCATTTCAACAAAGCGCTCCAAAGTAATGTAATTTCTACACTAGGTATTTCAACAACGTGCAGCGAAAGTAATGCAATATGAGACAGTTGTTCATTGTTACAATACATCTTCAATCTTCAGCAGCTGTAATCGTGTGCTACTCTATTATACAGTTACACGCCTCTTGTTCCCAAAGTTAGATACTGACGAGGTTTGGATGTGCTGCCTATGAATATGCCTGCAAGCAAAACTACATCAGAGTCAAACAAATGGAGGAATGAAAGCAATCGCCATTCATTCATTTGTGAGTTTTCGAAAACATATTACAAAAAGTTAATTTATGTTACTTTTTTTGTAGAAAAACACATTGCATTGTAAATTTTCAATGCGACAGAAAACTATTGTCGACAAAACTACAAGAGCATAGTTTTGGGATGATGTTGGTGAGGTACAGGATAATAACAAAGAGCAAGTTATTGCTCCCCATTATATTTAAGAAAGAAGTCGATCATGCCACATGATTCTAAATTCGTATATTTGTGTTTCAAATGCTTACCTCACTGTAAAATGAGTGATGACTATTTCTGGCTTGCAGCCTCGTCTTTAGTCTTTGTCTGAAGTTGTAAGATGAATAGGTAAGAAGTAGACACAAAACACACTAGTTGAGCAGAGTTAAAAAAATATATTTCTACGATGTAATATGGAATTAACATACCTCAGCAGTAGTATCTCTTCGGACCTTCCTAGTTGGGTTTCTCATTGACACAAATTCCTCAGCAGTTGTTGGGTGGACACCAATAGTGGAATCAAAATTTTGCTTCGTCAGCCCAGCCTTAACAGCAATTGCAATACCCTGTACAATAATGTACATCCACAACGAATTAATTAAAGAATGGATATGAAGATATAAATCAATAGAAAATCATCACACGCACAAACCTGAATAATCTCAGGTGCATCTTCACCACACATGTGCACTCCAAGGACTTTGTTTGTTTTGGCACACACAATAACCTTCATATACACAAAATCAGGTAGACCAGAAAGAGTTGCCCTGAGAGGTTTGAAATTCGATGTGTAGATGTCAATATCACCATATGTTTTAGTAGCCTGCAAGTGTAATGTTTTACTCAATTAATCATAGACTGACAAAAGAAGTTATGAATTTCAAAAGATAAAATTGTGAATTATATTACCTCATCTTCAGTAAGACCAACATGTCCAATTGGCGGTTGAGAAAACACAGCAGATGGCACAGCACTATCAAAAAGCACAAAGTACAAATTTATTTCAAAATTTACATAACTGACATTCAGCAAAAGTTTGGGGCATATGGGTTTTCATGAACTAACATGAAGTACATCATATACAAACGTGCCTGTAATCTGCTTTGGTAGGTTCGTTGCCAAAAATGGTCGTTGCTATTGCCCCAGCTTCCATTAATGCAACTGGCGTCAGGTTCAGTCTATTGGTGACATCCCCTACAGCCCAGATTGAATCAACTGAAGTCCGAGAATACTCATCAACCTAGAATAACAGAATTATTCCATGAGTTCCCAATGCCATTTAATCACGATCAACAGTCTGGAAAGTTTTAAGTCCAAGTAAATGCACAAAATTTAATCTCATTATATTACATACCACAATAGCACCATGCTCATCCAGTTTGACCCCGACATCTTCCAGACCCAAATTCTAAAAAAAAATACGCTTTACATCAAGATGCATGCAAGGATAATACTACATATGTCATAAAACATAAGTAGAAATGACATGGTAAAATGATATTAACCTTTGTGTTTGGCTTTCGACCTGTTGCAAACATGACATGTGAGAACCCACTGACAGTTTCTTTGCTTGTCTTCAGAGACAGCAAACCATCATCTGACTTAATTACTGCTTCAGGACTTTGTTCTATATGAAATTTGACACCCCTCAAAGACATCTGTTCTGCAACAAAATCCCTGACCTAAACACAGCAGTTAGGAATTAGGATATAACTCAAGGCATAGATCTTCAACTCAGAGCACCTTCAATTTTGATATCCAAGTATTTTATTTTATGATACTTTCTCACCTCCTCATCAAAGCCTCTCAGAACTTTATTTTGGCGGATGAAAACATGAACATCACTCTTCAAGCCATTGAAAACGCCAGCGAATTCCAAAGCAATATATCCACCTCCCACTATTGCAATCTTCTCAGGTCTAGAAGGTAAATCCAATGCTGCATCAGAATCAATGACATGCTCTATTCCTGGGATGTTTGGTTTGGACGGCCTACCACCAACAGCTACAAGTATGTTTTTTTGGCAGTGTAAAGCTTGCCATCCACGCTGACCGTATGTGGGTCAACAATCTGCATAATTTAAACAGATTATGTATCAAATGCTGTCATAATTGCATGAATCCCTCAACAGAAGTTATTCGGTAGAAAGTTAATCTCCATTAAAACATTACCCACCTTTCCGCGGCCTTCAATTACAGTAACCCCTGACTTCTTCAGTGTATTTGTCTGAATTCCCACAAGGCGCTGCAACTCCAAATTTTTGTTGGTTATCAGAGTCCCCCAATCATGCTTTGGATCAGTCTCATACACCCACCCAAAGCCACGGCTCTCTTCAAACTCATGAGAGTACTTGGATGCGTACACCAACAGTTTCTTCGGAACACAGCCACGAAGCACACATCTGAAATACATGCAGACTAACATCTTCTATGAAAAGTTTCACACCAAAATGAGTTAAGAAGAGTTCAAGGAAAGACCGATCAATTAAAACATTATCTGTATTGTAGCTACTAGGAGCCTGTCCTCAAGTTGGAAGGAGATGAAACAGCACACCCAGTTAAAAAGAAAGTCAACCAATAGGATGATAATAGCAGTAAAATGCCATGCTAACTCAGTACATCATGTCAGTAATCAACAGCAGTCCGTAGTAGTTTGCAAAATGCATGCTCTGTATCACTTCTGCACCTGCTCACCGCCACCTGCGGTGTCGATTGATGTATGGCAAATTTTGTCTCCAGCTGAGCTCGTACAAATTCTATAGTTTTTTTATTCTTCATAGCATATAGCTATAGTATCTCTGAATGCAACGATACTATGATGTTCATGGCTTCCGAAAACATGTGCTCTAAGTGGTGAATGTACTAATCAGTTTTCACATTCATAGAGTGGTCAGCTGACCATTGATCAGGATGCGCATAAAAATAGAAGAGACGAGATTGTGCTTAAAGGCCATGCCATCGTGTCCACTGATACTAAATTAACGATCGCAAAGCAACTGATCATTCATGGAGCTGTGTATTGAGCACGAACCAACTCATAAGGCGAACCTAACATTCGCCGTGAAAACCAATGAATTGTACTGATTACAGGGTGGGGAGAGTCAAGAGTGGCGCGTGCTTACAGTTCCACCGACGCCACCGAGGGCATCGGACGCGACGGTGGCGAAGGGCATCTCGCAGACGGCGACGCGGGCGCCGTAGAGGGGCGGAGGCAACGCGCGACGCCCGGATGCCCCCACTGCCCGCGCCGATGGTGAAGAGGTCGTAGTCGTACTCCTCTCTCTGCCGCGCGCGGTGCGGCGCCGTTGTTCCCTCCAGCGGCCGCGGAGGCGGAGACGGAAAGCGCGCGTCGGAGGCGAGCCCCCTGGGACGTGGCGAGGGGGATGGGGTGGATGCCGCGGCCGCGGCGCGACGAGGCGTGGAGGAGGAGGAGAGATTGGCGCGAGGACACGGCGCGGGCTGGGTTCCCGACCGCCACCTTGGCGGAGGCGGATGGGAGCGTCGCTGCGGCCATCGGTGAAGGGGTGATGTCGATGCGTCGTCGGTGTTCCCCCTCCCGGCGGGCGGCGTGGGCAGGCGAAATCAAACCGAAACGCTCTCGCCCCGCCTTTTGCAGCTTGCGCTTGGCGGCGCGGCGCCTCCAGTCAAAGGCGACGACGCTTTGCTTCGGTGAGGTGTGAGGTGGCATCCAGAAGTTGGCGCAATTTTCCTCCTACAATTACGCTTTCTTCCGTTGGGAGACGTAGTTTTGACTTTCGACAAAGCGGTGACCGTTGAGGCACTGAACCAGTGGAACATAAGGAAAGGCTGGAAGATCGAAAAGATGGGCCGGATGGGCCGAGATGGGAAAATAATATCAACTAATCATCCGTTTCTCAAAAAAAAAAAAAAAAAACTAATCTCAACACCTGATGGGTCCATGAACTTAGATGCTCCAATAATCGGAGTACCCAAGTTTTTTTTTAAAAAAAAAATGGACTTCCATAAATTTGTCACAGAATGTCAGAACCCTTGAGGCAATGGCTTAGAAGTATTTAGAGGGACTAAAGTTGATTGTTAGATGCCAACTAGTAGAGCAACTCTATCTAAGAGCATCTCTTAATTTCTTTTGGCCGTATATAGACGTTCTCTATCTAAGAGCATCTCCAAGAGACTAGTCAAAACTAAAGCCAAATTTACTGATTTAGTTACTTTCTCAAAAATAGAGTTGATAACAAAATACTAGAATATTTAAAGAGACTATGTAAAAGATGGTTATCTTGAGGTAGGATCTCTAAGAATAGAGATCCGAGGTGGAGGGATGGAGAGCTAGCTAATTTGGAGTCATATAGAGAGTCTCTTGGAGGATGTATTTTCTTAACAATAGCTAGACTTAGCTTTACAAAACTAATTGGCTAGTCTCTTTGGAATGCTCTACCTTTGTAAAGTTGCAAGGCTGTTGTTAACTTTTTTTTTAGAGTTTTCTATTTTTCAAAATAGTTAAGCAATGAAATTTGGCTGTTAATTTTAGCCCAAATTGTTGGAGTTACTCCGCACTTAGCCACTTACTACCTGTTTAGATCCTTCGCTAAAACTCAGCTCCTAAACAAAAAAATACCCCCTTCCTACCTTTCGTCTCTCACCCGGCTCCACCTATCTCTCTTCTCACACCAACTTCCTCCCCTAACTGAATTGATTCACGTGAGATTCAGTTTCATAGATTGGAAAGGTGCCCTTAGGCCATGTTTGAGTGTATTCGGTTTTACGGATTCTTTTATACTTATAAAACCACAGTTATTCAATACCCTAGTTTCTTACAGTATCCAAACAGACTCCTAGTGTGGAGTTTTGGGACTCCAAAAAGATTGCAATTTTAGAAATACGGAGTTTTAATTAAACCATAGTCCTTAAATCCTAAACCAAACATTTTATGGCGCTTATTTGTATAAAACTGAACATAACTTTGCATCAAAGTTAGGTAAGACTGATTTTTGTGCCCTTGGAGCTGCTGGCTGATAGCTTTTACCTAGCTTTGTGATATGGCAGAGGCAATTCGGACAAAGTGATTCTTGATTTCCTCTGGTCTTTGAACCAAACGTTGCCATAAATCTCAAGAAGCAAACACCACCTAAAATATACCAATGCCTGGATAAAGCAGACGACATAACTTTCCACCTCTGAAGTAGAAATGTCAGGACCCATGCTTAACACGCATAGCCTAATGTGTGCCCTGCTTGCTGGTTTCTACGTTACATGCTGATTCAGTAATGGCGTGTTGGATATTGGCCAAAAGTTGTGCCCGAGCCCGTCACGTGCGAGGGCTCCATGTTTGATTTCGTTTTCCCGTTCCCGACCGTGTGGATGCAAAAATCTTCTCTCTCTTGGCTCTGGCCGAACGCAACCGAGGGCGTTTTTTTGGAGCCAGGCTCGTTCGGCGCTGAGCCCTCGTCTGCGATTACCTCCCGACGGTCACCTCCCCCTCTTCCCCTCCACCTCCGCAAACCGCCGGTCATCGGTGGCTCGCCGGCGGCGCGGCAGCCAGAAGCGAACTCCCCCACGTCCGCGCCCATGCTCACGGCGGCGGGCGGGGACAGGCTTCGCCCGCGCCCGCGTGCTCGCAGCTGCGTGGCCGAGGCGGAGCTCCGCGCCCGCGTCCCACGCCACGCCACGGCGGCGAGGCCGGTGGAGTTTCCCCGCCCGCCGCGCCGCGAGGTCCCCGCCGCACGCCGCTTGCGGCTGCGGTTGCCGGGGCGGAGGTCCCCTCGCGTCCCACGCTCGTGGCGGCGGTGGCCGAGGTGGAGCTCCCCGCGCTCGCATGACGGTGCTCACCACCCGCTGACGCCGGGTGTTTGATGAAATGCCAACGACGGGGAGGGGGTGGTAAGGCCACCTAATGTCGGTTGCAAGGTCACCCTATCCCGGCCTGCGATATCAAACACAAATATGAACCCAACCCTGTCTCCATGGAGAAATAGAATCAAACAACAGAGATGTATGACCAGAGCTAGGCTTTGGCTGGCCATAGCCAGGCTCGCCGGGGGAGAAATCAAACACGCCCCTAATTGCCTAATGTTTGTATTTCCTACATTAAGCAACACCAGCATGGATTGCGTAGAAAACATCAGGCAGGGCACACATTATTCTCGCTTGCTCGCACTAGGACACCAACAAAATTAACACATACTACACAGGCTAGCGGCTAATCAGATAGGGAAGACCTTTGCAGTGGACGACACGCAGAAGAGAGGCACAGAAAGCTGCCAGTCTTGCCATCTTTGTCGGAGTCAAGTCGTGATCTACTGATACTTACTACTCCGTCCCCTAAATAGATGTCATTCCCTCCATCCCTAAATAGATGTCATTCCCCTTCCCGAGAGTCAACGTTTTCAAACTGCCGGCAATTATATATTAAAATATATAAATATTTATGCTAAATAATTAGTATCATTGAAAAAGATCTTCAAGTCTAGTTTTTTTAATAAATTTATTTGAAGATATAAATGTTACACGTATTTTCTACAAATCTAGTCAAAGTTAAGAAAGCTTGACTCCAAGACACACCCCATAGTAACATCTAAAAAGAGACGGAGGGAGTAGCCCCCAAGGATGTAACAACTCCATGCAGTGCAGTGCAGCAAACAACCTAGGAGCAAGAGAATCATAGCCTGGAAGAAAATATGTTAATCCAACCTCCTACCTAGCTGTGCAGATCATGCAAAAAGCTGGAATTGGGTAAGCCACTTTATCAGGTAATAACTCAGTTTACAAATTTGATGAAGACCATCGAAAGAAGCTAGCCAAAAGATAACCAGGCGGCACGAGTCGCCACATGGGGAATCAGATCAGCAACAACAGTTGGCACTTTAGGTACAGCTCACTTTTCCATAGCATAACCTTGCAACCAGACCATTACAAACATGAAGCAACCAGGCCATTACAAACACGAAACTTGATTAACAAAAGCAAAAGCACGAGTAAAAGAAAGGAGTTGTGGCAGAATAGCTAGGTATCATCTTGTGGTCTTCCAGGAAAAGCCGATGAGGATGAGTTCATCCGCAATTGACAGGAGTAGTCGATGGGCACGTGCAGAATACGACCCCAGCTTACAAGGGGTCCCGCGCTGGGCCTGCATTGGTCAGCCTGGGCAGATCCTGATGGCTAGATCTGGGAGGCAAGCAGCAGCAGTGTATACAGTGATCCACATCCTAGCTGCGAGGTATCCTTCAATCTGCAGCCTGCCTAGCCTTTTCTTGTTATCAGCAAGCATGGTTCTGTCCACCAGCGGCAATGCCTCCCCCTGCAAGAACCAAAAGCAGCAATGTCACAACTCTGCACAGCAATGGCAGCAGATGCTAGCACCAAATAGAAACCATTTGTGATACTCAAATGTGCATAACTGTGTACACTAAACAAAGGGGGACAAGCATCCACCTCTTGAAGAAAGTGGTTCAGTATCATCTATGATCTGTTTGGATAAACAAGATTTGTTTTTGCGATATATTTGGATAAGTTAGGACCAGCAGTAGCCACTGATTCAGATGCAAAGGATAAACAAAAAACTATATATGCTCGTTACACGTCCAAGATCGATTCAGGTAAACAGGTCAGGACCACAGTGCCACTGATTCAGATACAAGGATAAACAAACTAGTGCACAGATCTGCACATCTCCTTCTGGTGGAAAGGAAAGGTAAAAAAGGTACCGCATTAGGTTAGGCTGAAACAGGAGAGATGATAAGGAAAATCTATTGTATTGCAAAGCAGATAGCCCAAGGCACTTAAAGCCTAAAGGACTAGAAACATTAGCAAGTGCCAGCCAGTAACTGGTACAAGAACATCTCTGTCTACTTTGCAACACTTGACAAGGTCTATATAATAGCATCAACCTCAACCCAAGTATAGTATAGAGAGAGCAGCACCATAACAAGATCATTGGGAACCCATGTAGTGACCTCATGTTATGTATCATGTAAATCAACTGAACAAGGTTAGCACATTACATACATTATAAGATTCTTCGCATTCACTTCCTGCATCCTGCATCATCTGTTCATATTGCAATGAACAATATATATGTAGTTGGTTTACACCATTACATATTTTCTGGTTATTTTTATTTATTTTCTAATATTAAATATATCCAATAGAGAAGATCTCAATAGGCAACACTGAAAAATCACTTCATCATTACATACTAAACATGATATAACGCCTATATGATGATATGCCAAGAATACCAAATACATAATAGGAGTATATACATGATAGGCATTAACAGCATAACTACAGCACAAAATCAATCACAATACTAAATCATGAAAAGTCAGCACATTAGCTTCCATGCCCTTAGCAGATCTGACTTTTAAGGAAGGGAAATGTTATATCAAGGAACATGTCAATTCCATATCACTTTTGGGCTTTTGGCTGCCAGCATTCTTAATAGATCCAGGAGCTTCCAGGTGCTGAGACTAAGACTATCAAATGGCATTTGATTTCTACATTTACTTACAAATGAATACGACATTTCATATGTGCACAAAATTTAGACTAAATCATTTTCATTGTTCTGATTGTTTCAATATTTTACTATTACCTTGGCAAATGTGAAAAATGCAGACAAAACTTAAAAATCCAAGATTTTGATGGCACAAATATGAAAAATGATGGTTATTCTGATGATATGCCCATTGAAATATTTGCCAGAACTAGACGTGCAGAAAGTATTTGACAATGCAGGAAAGGTGTACTTGGAACAAGGCATGTAAACTTCCATCTTATACTACAATTGCATGAATTGCTAGGTCTACCATGAGCCTCCAAAAAGTTGCAAGCAGCAGGCACAATCATGTCCGTGGTTCATAAAGAGTGACCTTAAACATGTACCTCCTTAGGTTATTTTTTTTTTTAATGTCATTCTTTCCAACAACATAAACTTCAGTCATGTGTAATAAAACATAAAGATCTATATAAATTCTGAAACATCTAGACAGCAGTTCTTAGAAAGTAGTAGAGAAGATTTACCACTTTTTTTTTTAAGAGGATAGATAAAATAGATAGATCATAAGATGAAATGGTTCTTGTTTCTATACAATACATCCAAATATCAAGATGGCCATTTAATTACTTTGTGAGAGTGAAAGAAGTTAAGTGCAATAATTTTGATCTGATATTTTTTAGATGATGAATTATTCTGAATAGATCGCATCTCTTCAAGAAGCATATAGTGCTTGAAATTTTGCCAGTATCTGAATGGTTTGGAGATTTATTTGTAATACTTGAGGGGGGAATAATATCCCCATAAGGCCATCAGACTAAGCGAAATGGTCAAGCAAGTCCTTGCTTTGGAGTATTGTTGAGCAGCCCAACATGATGGCAATAGCAGAATGTACAGATAGGGTAATTACTCCAAGCTCTACCAATAGTGTTGTTATCTTCAAACTAAGGTCTGAGACAGCATAAGCTGGGAACCTTATTCAACTTTAGATGCTAAATAAAAGTAAAAACCTACCAGATATTAATGGTATTAGGTTAAATATTGACAGCCACTGCTTGCTAAGACCACAAAAGGAACAGAGTAAGCATATTACTTACAAAGTGTATTACTTGTTTACAGAAATTAGCAAATGTGTGAACACAAACTGAAAGCAACACTCATCCAGTGAACTACCTTTTAGTGATCTTAAGGGAGAACTTTGTTCCAACTATCCAGCTAGAAATACAGGTGCAGTGAGATTACCATTACTATTTCAATGTAAATAGAAGAAAACTAAATATCATAGAGCTACCGTATATGCTTTCCAGCCTCGTTACAGTATTTTGTGGAAACATCCAACAACGCAACAGAGATTAGCCTCCCTAACCCAAGTTGTGATAACTAACCACAGCATGCTCAAACAGGAAAAAAAAATCCTAGTAACGCTTACTCAAAAAAATAGCAGAATGAGGTTAAAAAAGTTACTGCATCTCAAGAAAAAACTTTAATATGGCTTCAATAAAATTAATTAGAGTTGGTGGTTTGATAAATACCTTGACTGTTCCAAGGGTAGTAGTGAAATCCTTCATTGTGCCGTGTTTTGGTATACACACTGCATCCATAAATAGGCCCTACAGATGTGTGCAAGTGAAAAGTGATAATGTTTAAGTTATGGTAAAATGCAATGAACTCAACTCCAAATGGGGCTATCTTTTAAATACTGTATATTTTTTTCCTGGATGCAATCTTATAATGCAAGTTGCTATATATAGAGGAGGGAAAAGAATGGACTCACTAATTAAGTTATTCAGGACAAAAATGATCACGATGGCTAAATGCAACAGATCATAGTGACTTAGTGAGCACAACTGATGCAAGAGATGATATACAAGGTATCAAACTATGAGACTCTTGTATGACCCCCAAGAAGTCAAGTCTCTCAACTCTCAGGGATCTGAAACAACTCTTTATATAGGAAACAAGCAGGCTTCAGGATCCACTAGTAGCTTATACAGTGGAGTTGGTTTTACACATATGCGGTCAGTGTGGACCTATGCAAAGAAATGGACATCGCAGAGCTTGACCATCAAATGCCATTGTTTAAGACAACATACAAACAGATGAATATAGAGGCAATTTATCTGTCATAAAGGCACCAGCAAGAAATATGATTATGGAAAATTCCAGTAAGAACACACGCAAGTCAGTGCAAAGCAGGTGAAAGTTGTTGAGCCGGTAGGTGCAAGCAGATTATCTTATAGGTAACTGGGACTAACAATTTGAAATTTGCAGGATATTTTCAGCAGTTAGCTTATAGTACTATAACAACTCAAGTAAAATGAAACAACTAAAATGAATAAAATCAGTACTGATTTGGTACCATGATGTAAGCTATAACATATCATAACTGTCTTGCACACATTCTTCTTCGTAAAATATAGTGGACTGATAACACCGATGGATGAATTGCTAGAAACTTCTGAACAACTATATGATGTTCAATGACCATGGCATCGCATAGTAATATTGTAAGTTGTAACACATAAAACTAGCAACTATAATATGCATTTGAAGATGGATCGGTGGAATGGTCCACAAAGAGTACACAAGCTCATGCCATTATGTAGTCCTGACAGATGTTCAAGAAACACAAATATGAAATTTATGGACCATCAACACACTGGCTCCATAGACATGCCATGATCAAAACTACCAAAATCCTTTTAGTTATGCATTTAGGTTGTTTGGACACCAAAACGTACGCGATGAATCTTATTTTGAATCAAAGTCAATGGTGAAATGCTGTTAAAAATAACATAGCACAGCATATCTAAAAATCAGGCTAACAAAAAATGAACTGAATTAAAACCAATACAATACCAGTACAACATAGGCATTTCCCTTTCCACCAAGACAAAATAATACTGAATAAGCATCCCATCCACGTGTTGCACAATTCCAAGTTTCTAAATAAGCTAGGAGAACATGCATAGGACCAGTCTATTTAATTTTGTCCAATCTTCCATGGACCCCAACATCACAACTAACACCGATTCATTTACCTAATCCCAAAGTTGGATGGCGAATGAACAATAATTTTAATGTGTATTTAGACAGAGCAACACTTCCATAAACAAATTTGAGGATCAATGCAGATTATAGAGTTCTGGCCAATGTTACTAATGGCATGCTCCTACAATGCAAAATCAGCAGTTCCCCATTACTTAAGTAGGTGGAGTGAACGGATCTCTGGCTAGGTTGGTTAGGTGGCTCTAGTAGCACTCCTCAGGTTCTAATTCAACTCCCGTCTGCGAGAGATTTTAGGCTGGGTTAAAAAACAAACCCTTCTCTGTCCAACACCAAAGCATAGGTCTAAAGTCCAGCCCAGGTCATGATTGTTTTCATATGGGCTACGGTGCCGCTATGTATGGGTGGGGCATGGTTTTCTCAACCTACATGAGAAGGTCTTCTTCTTAGCAAAATGCTAGGGGCTGTCTTATAGCAACTGTGCACTTATAAGGAATACATCCCACAGTGATGCTCAATAGTGTACTAGTACTTCCCACAGTTACAATCAAAAAAAGCTTATGAAAAATAAGTTGTCACTATTTACTGTTTGTCTGGCTTCAATATTAAAGTTGACAGGCTATTCCACCATGCCACACTTACCTGTTTTTGCCATTATATAGTCTAGCACAAACCTGAACTCATGGAGGAAAAAGTACCCGGTATAAACGCGTTAAAAACCAAGAATGGCCTCCCAGTCCCCAGCACAAGCAGCCCATTGAGTTACTAAGTCGACAGAAATGTTGGCCGATGCTCAAAATCCATCCACTGCTGACAAATATATTGGTAACTGTGGCTGTCAAGCCCTTTTTGAAGCATAAAAGCAATTGGCACGATTTACAGGTTGGCTGAGCTGCACCACGACTGAATGATACCACTAAGATGACTGAGACCATTGCAGGGGAATATTGATCTTCCTAAACTTAATCCAGTCTATTTAATTTTTTTCCAATCATTAATGGATTCTGACATCACAACTAACAATGATTCAGTTATTCATTTACCTAATCCCTGAAGCTGAGTGACAATTAAGGTACAACTTTTATGTGCTTTACATGAAGCAAGAATTCTATAAACAAATGTGAGGATCATTCAAAGGCATTCCAGAATTGGATCAACATTTCTGGTTGTGCTTACATAGAGTAAACAAAATTGAGGCCTGCATTAATATTTTGTCGGTGAAACACTTCAAAGCTAAACCCAAGGAATACTCCTCTGAGGTACTTTGTAAACTATAGTTTTTAGTAAATAAATAAGTTATCACCATCTCACTTCCTGCTTTTTTGTACTAAACCGAGAACAACATCCCTGGCAATAGCTAGAGACAGAACTGCTTCTTGTGAACACTTCCAATGTGTGATAACAGTGGTTCCCAAGCCATGTATTTCAAGTGCAATTGGCATGATTTACAGCGTTATTCTCCTATACTATAACCAAATCCCCCTACAAATGCCTCAACGAACCAAACCTGGACATGCACCAGACTCTGAATTTCAGGAAGAAAGCAAAGCAATGCAACATTTCTCAAGTATCACAGCACACGCACGTCGCTTGACTACCAGGATCACACTCACCAAATCTGCGATATGATGACGTCACCACCCCAACAGCACCACAGCCTACCAGTCTACCACCTATGCAGGAGCGCGCCTGTGAACGCATTAGAAAAAACAGGGCTGGACGAAACTTCCGCACCGCGCGCGTACCCCGCGGGTGGAGAGGCCCAGGGACCCCCAATCGACCTACCCTCGTCGTCGGGGGCTCGGAGCCCCAGAACGGACCACGCGCGCGACGGCGAACATGAAATGGGAGGGAGGCCGGACACGAATCGACGAAACCCTAACCCCACTCGCCGGGGGCTTTGTGGGCGAGAGCAGAGCGCCGCTGCTTACGGATACGGTTTTCCCGCGCGAAAAAAAAACTATGTATTGGCCCGTTAAAAAGGTTGTAAAGTTATGATTATGAGAAAGCTAAAAATCGTTTAATTAAAATAGCTTTGAAAGGTAAGTTTAATAAAAAAAATCCTTATAATACTTTTTAAAAGTTTTGTTTATTTTTGTGTACATATTGATTTCTAAAGATCTTGTTTTTCACTAATTACACTTGAAAGGCCCGATTCATTAGATTATTGGAAGGCAAGAACATTTAAGACTCTTCTTAACTGCGTGCAAAAAAGAAGTAAAGCAATCATGATTGATCCCACAGACCACAGGACACATACAACACATAGAATCTACCAAATTGATACAGGTGGCAAACAAAGCTTTAAAGTTTATGCCTACACCACAGAAAACTAGGATGTACTCACTTTGGATGCATCGCAATTCGCAATAGAAGATGTCATAGAGAGCTGGAAAGGCCGATCAAGGTGGCGGTGAAATGGACAGTGGGCACGACCTTTGATCTCTAGCAGCTCTTGCATCCACATGTGATAGTAGTGGTGAGCATCCGGGATTAGTCATGTTGGGAAAAAGCCGGCTACAGGATGGATGAAATGTAACACTAATGACGCCTTTTATGAAAATCAAAGGAAGAGAGCAACTGGTGTTGTGATACGTGATGAGGCTGGAGGCTTTATGTGAGGTCTAAAGGTTGGCTCGAGACGGATTGCCAGGAGTTGGTGAACTTGTGGAGTGTAGATGACAATCAAAGATCACATGTTACAACACTTGTGAGGGAGATTAGGAGCTTGAGCTTGGGCTTCCAAGATTCCAATTTCTCTTTCATTAACACAAAATGTAATAGAGTAGCTAATAATGTGCTAGCTAGGTAGGTCATAAACTTGCATGCTAACAGACAAAAAGATTGGTAGTGGACAATAATAACCAATCATAGTTTCAACTTTCGGCTGACCTTAGGAATTCCGATGGCGTGGTGGCACTTGTCGAAGATGAAGAGAGGGGTGTCCCTGAGCCTCATGATGATGTGCCAAAGGAGGATCTGCGTCCTCATGACGAGCACCTCGACCCGATCGATCATGACACACCAGGTTTCTTGTTTCATAAGTCAATGCCCGTCTCGCCATAGAACTGGCCGGTGTGGAGGTCTATGCGCGTCTTCCCTATTGTCTCGCAAGCGTAACAGTGGGGATGAGGAAGACGAGGACAAAGGACGGCAACACACCACAATAATTATGGCTAAATTTTACAGTCAAAGACACTTACTTATTATTGGGATCATTAACTAGTTAAGTTCCTTATGGTGAAACCTGTCAAAAAATCTGGACACTTACAAACTAGCATAACCACTCGAAACTATAGCTTCTCTACGAATCGGGCTGGAAAACGTACATAAGGAAAACAGTAGGATGTGGAGGCGGAGCAGAGACGCCGACT